>JZKD02S2167067.1:855234-903465 GCA_000966675.3 Picea glauca | reverse complement strand
TCGTAAGTGTCTCTAACCGGAATAAAATGAGCACTCTTGGTTAACTTATCCACTATCACAAGAATGGCATTGTGTCTATGAGATGTGAGTAGCAACCCCACAACAAAATCCATAGTGATGACTTCCCACTTGGACATAGGAATATCATGTGGTTGTAGGAGGCCTACCAGGTGATGGTGGTCGGCTTTCACTTGTTGACATTCTAGGCACTTGGCGACGAAATGAACTACATTGCGCTTCATGCCTACCCAGAAGAATAGTTTCCTTATATCTGCGTACATCTTCTTCACACCCGGATGCGCACAATAAAGTTCTCTATGGGCTTCCTTCAGTATGATGCTTTGAATATCCCCATTCTCAGGGATGTACATCCTTCCTTGATATCTTAACAGTCTGTCTGTTTCCAGACTATATCCTTCATACTTTGGATCTAACTGCCTTCCTCTCTGGAGGTTTGAAGTAACCTTTAAATACCAACTGTCTTGTTGAAGTTATGTCAACACATGTTCCCTCAGATTGACCTTTAAGGTTATCAAGGAGAAGATATGTGGTCTCCTACTCAAGGCATTTGCGACCACATTTTCCTTTTCTTTGATGTACGAAATACCAAAATCGTACTCACTCATAAACTCACTCCATCGCCTTTGCCTGGCATTCAGATCTCTTTGAGTGACGAGATTTTTTAAACTTTGATGTTCCATTTTGAGCTCAAAGTTTCACCCCACAAGCTAGTGCCTCCAAATTTTCAGATCCAGCATTACAACTGCCAACTATAAATCATGAGTCGTGTATAACTCTTCGTGTTTCTTCAACTTCCTTAATGCATAAGATATCACTCCTCCATCCTGCATTAGCACGGCCCCCAACCCTTTCTTCGGGGCATCCGTGTAAACTGTGAAGTCCTTTTCCATATCCGACACTCGTAGAATTGGCACATTAGTTAGTAACCTCTTAAACTCAATGATTGCACTATCACACTCTTCTTTCCATTCATACCTAACCCCCTTAAGCTGCAAGGTGGTGATGGGTTTCTCTATTTTGGAGAATCCTTCCACAAATCTCCGATAATAACCTGCTAGCCCCATGAAGCTTCTCACCTGATGGGCATTTTTCAGCACTGGCCATTCCATAATGGCCTTTACCTTTTCTGGGTCCACAGAGATTCCTTCATCTGAAATGATAAGACCTAAATAGTAGATCTCTTTCTGGAAGAAGGAACACTTTGACAAATTCCCATATAATTTGTTCTCCCTTAGGCAGGACAACACTACTCGTAGGTGTTCCTCATGTTCTCTTTCATTCTTGGAATAGATGAGGATGTCATCTAGAAAGACTTGTACAAAACGGTCTAAGTACTTCTGGAATACGTCGTTCATGAGGCTCATGAATACTACTAGCGCATTGGTCAATTCGAAAGGTAATACAATAAACTCGTAATGTCCAAAACAAGTTTGAAAGGCAGTTTTTGGGATATCACCTTCCTTAATCCTTAACTGATGATACCCTGATCGCAAATCAATCTTTGAGAATACTGTTGCTCCTTTCATATGATTGAAAAGGTCACCTATTCGCGGCATTGGGTACCTATTTTTCACTGTAGCATGGTTCAAGTTCCTGTAGTCTATACACAGTCATAAGGATCCATTCTTCTTCTTTACAAAAATTACTAGTGCGCCCCAAGGTGAGACACTAGGCCTTATTAGCCCTAAGTCCAGTAACTCTTTCAACTGCATTTGCAATTCACAAATTTCTGGCACTGTCATCCGATACAGAGTCTTGGAGATTGGTTCTGCACTAGGTTTTAGCTCAGTAGTAAAATCAAGCTCCCTCTCAGGAGGTAACCCTCATAACTCGTTCAGAAAAACATCCTTAAATTCTAACAATACCAGGTACTGATCCAATGAGGGTCCCCTCCTTTCATTCACTACTTCCACTACATAAAGTCAACACCCTTGCCTCAAGCATCGCTTAACCTTCATAGTTGATATAAAGCGTAACAACACTTTTCTTTGTACACCTTGGATCTCTACTGGTCTTCCTTCATCGTCGACACAAAGCACCCTCTTTGTGAAACAATCTACCAAAGCTCGATGAGATTCTAACCAATCCATTCCAATGATTAGGTCATATGCCCCGAGAGAAGTGGCGCATACCTTCAATCTGGTAGTACACACTCCCAGGTCTACTATACAATTATCGACGCTAGGTCCTACCGCTTGTTTTTCCCCGGAAGCCATCTCAAGTTCTTTAAAGTCATTGTGCTCGTAGGTTGCCAACCCACTCTTTTCTAATGCAAATGGTGAAATGAAACTATCTGTCGCACCAGAATCAAATAAAATCTTAACATTAATATGATTTAGCATACCTGATGACTCCACCACCCTAGATTGATGTTTGGCCTGGCGATTATTAACCGCTGCATAAATCTGGTGGCTGCTACTTGATCTCCCCATCGATGCCTTTCCTTCTCTATGCAAAAACCCTGATTGTAACTATGGGCAGTCGCGCTGGTAATGGGGTCCTTCGCACCCCCAACAGGTAACACGAGATTGAACCTATGCATTGTTATTTGACTGTCTCTGAAATGAGTTCCTTCCCTTGGAACCCCTGCCCTTACTAGTTGTTCCCTGAGATGGTCGTGGACCTGTCTGCACCGCTGGTGATGAATGAGATGCTACACTCACTGCCATTAAAATAATTGCGGCTACTGTCCTTGGAGAGACTCTGTTACCATATGGCGGTGGCCTTGAGCCCCATCCCCTAAGAAATGTCCTCAAGGCCTTCCCTACGAGTCCAGGACGATGCGAAAATGTCAGTCTTGTACCCCCGGTTAAGTTCATGTGTTCCTCCACATAAGGCGCATTTTCCACCGCTTCTTCTACTGAAGATGGTTTGCACATCCGCACCATAGCTCTTATCTTAGGGTTTAATCCATAGATGAAGTGCTCTGCCTGTCGTTGGTCATTATCCATATACGAAACATATTTGACCAGTTCCATAAATCTGATCTCATATTCTTCTACAGTTCTGCTTCCCTATACTAAGGCATGAAATTCCCCTAGCTGTTGTTCCTCGTAGTATGCTGGTAGATATTTTCTTCAGAACCTCTCCTCGAAAAGTTCCCAAGATACTGTGTCTGGGGTAAGGTGCAGTTGTCTTTCCACGTTGCCCCACCAGTTCAAGGTGATGTCTCTTAACTGAAAAATTGTGATCTTTTCCTTTGAATTGGACGCATAGTCCCTTAAGGAAAAACACCTTGTCATGCCTTCCAACCATGCTTTCGCGCGTTCACTGACGCGACCCCCAACAAACTCTGTAAGTTTGATCTTCTGCAATTCTCATGTGATGTCTTCGGGTGGAGGTCCTCCCCCTGAATCCCTTGATGCTTCTGGATTACCCATTCCAGATGGTGGGGGTTCCACTTCAATCCCTTCCAGTTGTTTCCCCTTCAAAGTCTCATTAATGGCTTCCAACGAGCGTAGTATGAGAGCTAATTAGGGCGATGGTGGTGGTGGCATTGGTGGTGTTGGCGGTGCTTTTGATGGCGCTCCCCTACCTCGGCTCCCTCGAGTCCTGACCATCCTGTATGCTTTAACCTGCATCAACCAAAGTTGTCAGGGTGAGTTCAAGGATGTTTCAAATTGGTGCTACTTAAACTAGAAACAAGGTTAGGCGTAAGTTTTCTTTACTTGTCTGTAAACAGACATTACTCCTTTAGGGGATTGTCTAGGTTAGGGTTAGGATTAAGCGTCTAAGCTTGATTTATTCGCCCCTATGAAAAAGAACTATCGGTTCCCTTGCCCTGTAGCTATGCTAGCCTTGTGCCATACTTGTCAATTCCTATGCTTACTCTCCTAGTGCATATGCTGCCTCCTCCTCGCCTGTCCTAGTCTAAGTCCTTTTAACTTTTCGCTTACAACTAAATATCCTCCAGTGCTTGACTCGTGATATTTTCCCTGGCACGTAGTGTTGGCATTGTCGAATGCTGCATTGAGATTTAGCGTTGACTTTGACTGGTGGAATGGAGTGGAGGGACTTGGCGCTTGGCTCGATGAGTTGTGTGTATGATCTCGTGAACCTGACGCTTGGACAATCAAACTTTATACTTGGGATACAAAGATCAACAATGCTAAATAAGCCTTTACCTTGATTTCCAATGCATTCACTAATTATGATTCAACTCAGTTAGATGGCTCCGGATCTCTAGGTTAGGTAATAAGCCAACTAATCTTAATCTTCATACTGTATCTTCCTCATAATAATACCACTCTTATCCCGACAGTGTTACCATTAATCTAAATAAGTAAAAGAATTTATTTGTAAAGAATTATGAGGGCACGTTGGTTTTAGTGTTCTTCTTAAGGCGCTTCGCTTGGTGCGGGTCGCGGGTTCAAAACCCTTTAATTAAGTGAAATAGTTAAATTTTTTTGTTTTGTTTTACTCATTTAAAAAGACAAAATACCTAATTAAATTGGTTAAATTAGCATGTGTAAAGACCCAATTAGAGCTTCACATATACTAACTGTAAAAAAATGCCGAGACGAGGTGAGACGGAATTCAACGAGGCTAGGGCCTAAACCCTAGCCGCCCCCGCTTTGGTTTTCGTTTGCAGGGGCGAGGATCTTCGGCGGTAGCAGCCGATCAGGGTTCCCCGCATATAGAGGCACGATTCAGAGCGTTCCTGTGTGGCCTGAGTTCGCCTATGTTTTTGCATGCGTATTGGTGCAGTGGTCTTGGCTTGCCATTGCGACTTGTCTTGTTGTTTGCAGGAGGTCGACGGCCTACTACGATGGCCCCAGATCCGATTGCTGAGAGAGGAAATGACCGTTTGGAAGAATTCAAGGCGTTATTCCGCTCGACAGGACCCAAATCCAAGCCTTCTCTCTCATCTAAGTTTGTTAATAAGATGGAGGAGATCCCTTCTCTGGAGCTATCTCCAAAGGAGACTTGCAATCTTGCCCTCCTTCTAGCAGAAACGACCCTCATCGGAAAGTTTACGGGGTTATGACCTAGCCCCAAAATGGTGGAGGCATGGATGGATGATCGTTGGAAGTTGCTGATACAGGGAAATGTTTCTCTGTTCACAGTAGGCAGGGGTTTTTTTGTCTTCGGTTTCTCGAGCAAAGAGGACTGTGATCTAGTTTTCAGATCTGGACCCTATTTCGTGGGGTCGAGAGGAATATTCTTAGCCCCCTGGACTCTTGAATTCAATCCCAAAGCCGAGATCACCACAGCCTCTGTTTGGGTTAGGCTGCCTCACCTTCCCTTGCATCTTTGGGGAACAAGATCTCTGGAGGACATTGGAAATAAGCTTGGGCATTTCCTGGACAGGGCGGAGCTGAAAGGGGACCAGTTTACCTACGCTCACATATGTGTTGAGGTTAACCTCGAGAAAGGTCTTCCAAAAGCCACTAAGCTCTCCCTAGGGGAATGGTGCCATATCCAAGAACTAGACTACGAGCAGATTCCTTTTAAGTGCCTCCGGTGCCATGCTTACGGTCACTTCGCAAGAAGTTGCCCCAAAGCCTCTGAGGAGTCGGGACCATTCAAAGAAGATGATTTTTAGCCTGTATATAATCGACGAATGCATTCAAGGAGAAAGGATCCACTATCCCAAGCCCCGACGACCACTCATTCAGCAAAGGCAACCCTAGAAAATAAAAACAGCTTTGATGCGTTGAAGGAAGATGAAGCCCTAGAACCAGAAGCAACAAAAGTCAAGGAAGATCCTCCAACAGACGAAATCCTTCCAGAATCCACCCCCCCAAATTCAACAGCAGCGAGAGAAATTCGGTCTTCAGATCCGGAACCCTCTACCCAAGCAGGTATGGTTGTTACAGTCCCCTGTAGCGGCTCTGGGGGAACTTCTGAACCTAAAGAAAATTCAGTCCCATCTCCACCCCTTACCCGAGGGCAAAAGACCAACAAAGCGCGCAGAGGAAAGGAGGCGGCCTCCAACATTTCTTTAGGTTCTCAGAAAAAGCTAGACCCCTACATTAAGGGGAAAATTTCAGCCCCCTCGGTATAATGCTTTGCTTCTGTCTTTTGCTATGCTCACAGTTTGTGAGAATTTACTCATGTATGCATTCTTTGTCATATTCTCGAATTAGCTCAAAGAGCATAGGGGATTGGTCTCCCAAGACATTCATAAGAAGGTTGGCAGCACTGTTAGAGGTCACCAACCTTCTTCAGATTTGTAACTTTCTGATTTTGGCTGGCCAGAATGCCGCTTAATGCAACATAACCGTTTTTGTCCAAAAAAAAAAGAAGACCTAATTAAATTAAATTAATTAAAATTTTAAACTAATTTAAAACAATTTAACTTAAGAATTTAAAATTAAAATAAATAATTCTAAAACTTTATTTTAAAATAATTATAATTAAAATAAAAAAAAAATTAAAACAATTAAAATAAAATAAAAAAATAAAAAAAATTACTCATGAAATACTACATATGTAAGAAATTGGTATCGTGGGTCCTTGCATGAGGCCCACGTCCCCGCTTCCTCCAAAATAATCCTACGCCTGTCTCTCCAAACCCTAAACGCGTCCTTCCTCTACCGCCTCTCCACTTTTCTCTGTCCCGCTCTCGTTCCTCTGGTTGTTGCGCGCTCCACAGTTCCTCGTGGGTTTCTACCAGCTAGTCTTGTCGTTTCTGACTCGGGATAGTTTCTTCATTTTGGTTTGGCAGAATGTAGGGTTTCTATGAGGCAAAATGGATGATGAGGCGATTGCTACTAGAGTTGTAGCCAATTTTTTGAGCTGGCTGGCGAACTGTAAGGAAATGTGGTTGCTTGATTGTGTCTTTCAGATGCAGAAGAAATAACTGAGCTCTAAGTTTTCACCATGGGTTTCTCGTGAGGATGTAAAAATAACTGTGCAAATTGTTTGTATAGGCACAGACCTCGCTACTGAAAGCAAACTTCCATTGCACGAGAGCCTCGACATCTATGTCCAACTTTGTTATCTTTATTTTCCTTTGGCTTTTTTGAAGACCATCTAGATTTCGAGCGAGAGATTAGCTTCACAGTAGAATCACTATCTTGCATGAAAATTTGCCAGAGACGCCTTTTGCAAGAAGTTTGAAAATGAACAAGACATTTGACGCGATTTCTGAGTTCTTTGTTCTCGTCCATCTTTGTTTCAATCTGTACTAACTTAAGTTGTAGGGTCGTTTGCAATAATCTGTTTTTCTTAAGTGATTTTATTAAAACCCCTGCATACTCTGGAATTCCAACATATTTGCGGATGTGAAAAACATTAGTCGACTGAGGCCCAATGATGTCTCCATATATGGAGCCATTAAGAGATTTACTAATAACACTGCCATCGGTAATTTGTAAATTGTCTGATGAAATTATGGCTTCATAATTGTCGTACTCTTCTTCTGATGCATGTTCATGAAGCCTGATTCCCAAATCATTAGAGTATAATTCATCTCTAACTGATGTGGAAAACTTGTTGTAATCTTTAAATATTTCTTTTTTGTAATCCTCTATTTTTTCATTGTGACTATCATCTAATGGGGATGTAGAATCAATATATCACCCACTTGGAAGAGGAGTTAAACTCAATAACATGGACACCGGAGCAATTTATCAATATCTTCCTTAAGAAACACGTCACATTAAAACCAGTTCCAATCGAGTTGAGCCTACCCACTTCAGATCAAGGTCGGGAAAGTGTTCAGGAGGTGTTGACTCCAGCAGAAGAAGGCATACAAGGAGCTCTATGACAGCTGGATAAAGTCTACGTGGCCGTTACTAATTCCGGCTTAACACTCATGCAATCCCAGAACCATTTGTCATTTATACTAGCAGACAGTTGAGTGTGATGCATCCCATTCATAAGCTACCGAGTCCCCATTTCCGTGACACCATGAACATCAATGCTTCCGCTCGCCAAATTCTTATAAATGCCGGAGGCATTCTTGAAAGAATAGTCTTTCCTGGAAAGTTTTCCAATGATGGAGATGTCTGCGGTATTGTACAAGGTTTGGTTTTCTCTTATATGCATGGAGATTCTTCATGACCATAAGAATAGTTGTAGTCTTGCCGGTCCTTGGCACTCTGTGTATATAAAGACATCGACCCAGACCTGAGATAAGTTACACTTTCCCCTTCGCTCTTTTTATTTTGTTCATTTGATTAAAGTTTTAGAAGGTAGTAATAATATTCTTGTTTTATTTTTCCGGTTTTAAATCGTTTACACTAATTTATGAAGGAAGACTTACTTAAGTTTAAAAATCTAATTCGGGTTCCATCTCTAATGGACTCTTCCTAATATTTTATTCCACAGTTCAAATGAGAGATTTGTTCTTGCACATCTCTGTTATAGATAGTCGATGTTGAATAAATATTCTCTTTGAAAGTTACCAAAAATTTGTGTATAACCCCATCTGTATTCATATTTCACTTGAAATAAAACTATTATGACTCTTTATGCAACAATAATCTATCAATCTATATAGAGGAATTTATCATAACATCCTCTGAGTTATGTTGTATCAAATCACCACTTTCGTTAATGTATACGATTATATATGCATAATAGCGACTCTTAAAATTACTGGTTTCGTACACTTTTCAGACTGTAAGAGTCTCTCTTTATCTCACTCATTCGAATTATAAAGTGAGACTACATAGTTCACTTGTTTTACTTTGGTAAATTTGTTTGTGTTGGTTTCACTTTTTTTTTTTTAAATCATTTGTTTGTAAGTTGTAATTTCAACAGTAGGTAAATCAAATAATCTACCATGGCCATGAGGCAGGCCCATACATAATTCTATCCATATATATATATATATATATATACAACACCTCATAAAAATAATATTAACAGATATTTAAATTAGTGGATAAATGCTCAAATTTGTAAGGCCATGAGGCACAGATATGCAGATTATCATTTATATGTATATATAGAATCTCAAAAATAATAACTTATATTCTAAATAGTCCTTAAAGTTTTGTTTTTATTGTGATATTTGTTTTTACATTTTCAATATCTATTTCATTTACATTTATATTTGTGTTAAAATTTCTGTGTTTGGTTTGCAGGTTAGGCGGAGCTAGAGTTGGAGCTGGGAACTTGGCCCTTAACGCTCTAGATTGTGAACAAGGCTCTGATACCATGTGTAGTAGCCGTAAAAAAAAAATACAAAATTCAATTCTAATTTAGCATATAATTATTTCTTATACTAAAATAATTCAATCACCAACATATGAGCATATGATATTCATAAAAAAATTTAAAATTTTATCCACCGCATAAGAATTACTAAACAAAATAATTAAATTACCTCTCCCTGATGCTAATTCCCCCATCGATCTGGTTGTTCGTTGTTGAACTGTGTCAAACACTACCCAAACCTTGTTTCCACCTTGCCAACTGGGACAACTTCCTAGCTCCAGGATACCATATGGATATCCTATCCCCCGTGCCCAAAACATCCAGCAAACCGGTTCCCCCTGTACTAATCCTTTGCCCGACCCCCCAACTCAAACTCTCTCTAGCCAATTCCCAAATCCTAGAGAGCCCTCTCCCAAAATCCAAGTCAAATGATCATCCCCCAAATCCCTTAGCCTCCTCTGCTCATATCCCTCCTTCACCGCCGTTTCTCCTCATTTATTTCCTTATATCTACATTCATTACCTTATCCACATAGTTAATGCCCCTTATCCAATTATTCATGTTCCTTATCTGTTTATTAATGCCCCTTATCCCCTCCATATATGTAATCTTTAATTTAAACAATATAATTTATTAACCCTATTAAATTTATTACCCTGTTCATTCAATGTGATAGGTAATTAATTTAATTAATTAATTAATCAAAATTATAACAATTAATTAACTAATAAATATTTAATTAATATTATTATGCCAATCTTTGTTTAGTTAAAACCATGTTAAGACAATTAATTACCTAATTAATTTTTCTTAATAATCCCTAAGCATATTTTCACCTAGGGTTGTTACAAAAAACCGAATATTGATCCAAAAGATCTCAATTTTTTTTGTGTCTAATGATGCACTCTCTGAAACTGATGATGTTGATCCATGTTTTGTTGATTTTGGCGCTTCAATTCACATGACATGTAATAAGAATTGGTATATAAACTTTAAAGAAACACATAATGGTGCCCATATTTATCTTGGAGATGATCACTCTTATCAAATCAAGGGATATGGAGATATTCTAGTAACACTGGTATTGTTAGACACATTCACAATGTTGTGTATGTCCCTAAGATAAAGAAAAACTTGATTTTTGTATCCACCATTACAGATCATAATTTGAAGGTCGAATTATTCAGGACACATTGTATAGTGAAGGACTTGCAAGATCATTACAGTATTGTTGCCTCATGAGTCAGAGTTGGAGGCCTATACAAACTTGCTCTCACCAACAAGAATAATCAATCTTTAACTTCTGTGGCTATGCCTACAAAAACTCTTTGGAACCAAGGGTATGGTCACATTAATTATCATGATTTTTTGTTATTTCTATTGATTTTTCAATAAGCAAGGTTAAGCATGAAGTTCATTCCAATTTTAGAATTTCACTTAACCATAACCAATAATGTTGCAACAACCAACATCACAAGAAGAAACACCATGCACAATAACATAAGAAGTATCCTCAGAAACCCTTCTCAACAAGGGAAGAAAACCCATCCAAAATCCTTTGTTATATTCTTCAATAGAAAGACCTTCACCACCAATAAATCCTAGCACACAAGAGGGTGTTCAAACCCTAGAAGACTAGTGCCCAAGAGAGGTGCACACTTTTCTCAAGAAGGTGTACTTGCTTAAATTTCCAAACTCACATGAAAGATATATTTCCTCAATGGGGAATTTACCTTTACTTATACTAGATTGAACCTGTCAACATAAGTGTCTATTGGCACAACAAGGCTGACCTCAGTAGCTCACAATATAATTAATATTAACCAGATTAATTATCTTTTACATTAATTATTAATCACATTAAGGTGGGGCTGACCTATACCCTTTACATTACAATTAGGGTTATAGGCAGGTCTGGCTCTTGAACAATATAGCAAGGGATCTTATACACCCACCAGTGCTCATCCACTAGGGGAATATCCATAGGGATGTTCATATCTCCGGTTCACTCCATTACAGAGACAAACCACTTCTTCACTAGTGCTCAGCCACTAGGATCATGTTCACCTATTCTCATCCACAGATATTTGTTCCCACTGCATTACAAAGGAGAGTCATATGGAGTTTCTCATCAACTCTTCTTCTCATAGGAGGCTAATACATCATCTTCATTTATTTTCTCATGATGATGCACCCAACAGTTTCGGATTTCACACGTTCACCTTATGCTGAGCCACATGAATATCGAACTCTATAGATCTCCTTTCTCATTGTGTTACACAGGAGAATCAACTGGAGTTCTTCTCAACCATATGTAAGGAGGAGGCCATCTCTACATTCCAACTTTGTCTCAGATAGGAACCACACACCCTTTACAAGGGCTCTCTCTCAGGTTTTTGTCTAGAGAATGTTTCACGTAGTTGCAATCATGAGCACTCCCTCTTAGCTAGGGAGGTATTTTCCAATAGGCCAAGTCTCTCACGTAAATACTTGAACTTTGTCTTGGCAAGTGGTTTCATGAAGATATCTGCGATCTGTTCATAGGTAGGAAGATACTACACGTGTATTGTCTTCCTCTACACCATGTCTCGGATATAGTGACACTTTATTTCAATGTGTTTTGATCTGTCATGAAACAAAGGGTTCTTAGAGATATTTACACAGTTTTGGTTATCACAATGAATAGTAGTAGGATCCATCTCATGATCAAACAAGTTAGTTAGAATTTTGTGAAGCCATACTGCTTCATAGAATGCTACACTAAATGCAATGTAATTTTCCTGTATGGTTCTTAATGATGTAGGAGCATCTCTTTCAAAGTCAAAGACGCAAGCGTGGAGGCATGCATATGACATCTCAACAGGACATAATTTCAAATAAACGTTTAACTCGGAAACAAAATGAGTTGTTGAGATATTTGGAAACAAAGTTTTTAAATATATCTTGTTTCCAAAGTCTTATATGACTGTAACGAGTTTTAAATAGAGAGTGCCAACTCTTATCTCATAATAACTGATAGTTATTGTAATAGGAAAAAGTAGGTAACTGCTAGAAACTAATAGGATAGGTTGCAAGCAAGATGTAGAAGATCTCGAGGAGCCACTCCTTAGATAGTTTTTGTTTGGTGGTTGTATTGTATTAGACAAGACTAGAGCAGAGTAGAAGAGGAGAGTAGCAGATAGGAAGAGAAGAAAGACACAACGAAGAACTGTAATACAATGTAGTTTTATCTCATGAATGAATAGAGCGGACATAATTGTTCCAATTCCTTGGACAATGTTCATTTTGAAGTGCAATTGAATGAATGTTATATTCTACATGTGTTTTAGTTCATTACATTTATATATGATTGTTCAGAGTTGATCATATGAATTTGTAACGAATTGGATAAGTTTCAATCGTTTCTCTTCTGAGAAATTGTATGCAAGGAGTGTGTCGAAAGAGTCTTGAATTGACTCAAAGGATTCAGAAGGAGCAATTGGAACTTAGACTCGGTGCAAGGAGTGCACAGATTCAATGAACGACTAAGTGTCGAGGAACCAAGACAGAGAAGCACAAGGAGTGTGGGAAGAGTTTCTTTCCTAGAAACACTTGGATCTGAGTTTGTTGAAATCCAAAGAATGCAAGGAGTGCATGGGATATGAAAATATTCAAGGGGATGAAGCTCAAAAGAGATAGAGGGGATAAATATTCATAAGGATTGGAGCTATGAAGGTTTCGTGAATCATCGGTCAAGATTTTTCAAGGAGGAAGAGGGATTGTTCCATATCATTGGATCTGGGCAAGGTGTGTGAGCTTTAAGTCTCTTGAAGAACAAAGGAGAGAGAACTGCCAAAGTCCTGAACTCCCGAAGTGATTTCCGACCACCCATCATCAAGAGGGTTAGGTGGTGCAAGATCCACAACTCTGGAAGTTTGTGGACAAGGAGAAGGTAAAATATCTGAAGTAGATCCTGACTGTTGGTCGCTAGGAGATACATGTCAACAGATCAAAGGCTTCGGGAAAAATCACTTTGTAGTTTTAGTTTAGAGTTGAAACTCTAGAAATGTGAAGTCTGAAGTGAATCTAGACCGTCAAATCCATAAGGATGCATGGTGACGGATGGTGAGCTTTAGATAAAATCATTTAGGTTTCAGTTGAGAATTGAAATTCCTGAAACCTGAAGTTCGAAGTAAATTTGAGCTGTTAGATCTAGAGGGATGCGTGGCAGAAATCCGTGGACTCCAGGTGAAGACTCAAAGTGAATGCTAGACATCCAATTCAGGAGGAAATACAACAGAAATCCACGCACTTTGAGAGAAAGTGAAAGTTAAGAGTTGAGTTTTTCGAAGTCCGAAGACCTGAAAGAATCGCAGTCATAGATCTATGGGAGACACACGTTAATAGATCATGAGCTCCATGTGAAAACATTGTGGAGAAATCAAGGTTTGTGAGTTGAAAACTATGAAACCCAAAGTGTGAAGCAAATCAAGACCATTGATTTGAAAGGGACACACATAAATAGATCACAAAGTGAGAACGCATGATCCAGAAAGAAGGAAGGAAAGGAGGCGGATATGAGCGTTGATCAAGAGGACTCACCCAATATTGCAAGGTCGATGGTCACATTGAATTGTGGGGTCAGAAAATGCTCATACTTTAAAAATTTGAGGGTGGGCCACAATCGAAACCACGATATTGCAAAAGGGATGTGTGGCAACTGGTGGTGAATTGCAGGGAGAAAAGAGGGTTGATTCCAAACCACTCTTGGCCATGCCTACAACCATGAGTTTACATGAGTTCATAGCCCAAGGTCACATCTAGGAAGGGGAGAATGGAGAAGGATCTAGCTCCTAAAACTTGACAGTTCAGTAGCACGAAGGGAGAGGTCACGGGTATCATAGAACCTACACCAAAAGCTGAAAGGGCCCGTGTTCAATTACAAATTGATACCATGAAGGTTTTACAGAGCCAATTTGGCTCGCACAATCGAAGATCCTTGACTGGGAGGTCACGTATTCCGAAGGAGAGTAGGGGGGGTGCATCAGGTGGTCGCAGAGCCATTGAATTTGTTTGTAGACAATAGACAAAAGATAAAGGGGATAAATTGATATCATTAGTGGTATGAAGAGTTGATTATGTTTATAGATTTGAAAGGTGAGGTAGTGGAATCATGCCACCCAGAAGATGAAGAGAAAATACAGAAATGGAAGAAGAAATGAGGTGACTCAGAATGAGACTGGACGCCATGGAAACAATGCAGATGAGAGCATTAGACACTGGAGATATCAGTGAAGCTAAAAGTGAAGAGATAGAGGTCGAAGAAGGCATAGCAAAGTATGCTTCAGAAGACCTCTTATTGAAACTTGTTTCAAGAATAGGAACGAGAGAAAAAATAGAGGTACCAATGTATGAAGCAAATTTAGAAGTTGAAGAATTGTTGGATTTGGTATGCTCTATGGAGAAGTACTTCGATTACGAAGATATCGAAGAAGAGAAGATGGTGAATCATGCAGTAACAAGATTGAAAGTTCATGCAACACTATGGTGGGACGAACTGCAAGCCGATCGTAGATGCAAGGGAAAACAAAAAATTAAAAGTTGGGATAGGATGATAGCCAAGCTAAAAAAAAAAGTTATCCCAAAGGACTATCAAATCAATATATTCAGAAGATTGCAAAACTTGAGCTAGAAAAGTTTATCAGTGAAGGAATACACTGAGGAATTTTACAGACTGAACATCAAGGCTAGACAAAAAGAGAATGAAGATGAAAAAAAAAACAAGTATATCAATGGAATGAGATATTAAATACAAGAGGAGATCAACATAATGTATGTTAGTAAATTCGAGGACGATTATCATGCAGGCTTGAAATCCGAAGAGAAATTGGCTAGAAAACAAATCCAAGGAACTAGAGGAGGAAATTCAAGAAGAGGTAAGGGAACCAACAGAGAGAAGTTCCAGAAACCAAAGCATGAAGCTGGAAAGAAACATAGTCACCCTGAGAAAGGTGGAATCTCTAAAGAAGGAAAACATGGAGGAAGAATCTCTTTTCCTATAGGAAAAGGAAGAGCCAGAGGAGGTGAAATTCGGTGTTATTCATGTGGAAATACAAGGCACGTGTCTTGGGAATGCCTAGAGAAGAAGAAAAATGCTAGAGGAGGAGAAACACACATTTCTGAAGCACAAAAACACGTGGAAGTAGAAGAAACAGAAGGAGGAAAGAACCTCATGATGAGGAAAGTTATTCTTAAACTAGAGAAGGAGGTAGATGAACTAGTTCAATGAACAAGTCTGTTCATAACTGCTTGCAAGATGAAAGACATAGTTTGCAAGGTGATCATATATAGTGGGAGAACTGAAAATCTAGTATCCACAGATATGGTGGAGAAAATGGAGCTAAAGACAACTACACATCCAAACCCATACAAGGTATCATGGTTGCAGAAAGTACATCAAGTAATGGTAAGTCAACAATGCCAAGTTGAATTTAAAATAGGAGGTTATAAGGATGAAATATTATGTGATATACTTGCTATGGATGCATGTCAAATTTTGTTGCGGATACCATGGCAGTTTGACTGAAAATTTATTCATGATGGGAGGAATAATACTTATACCTTAGATAAGAATGGTAGGACACCTATGTTGTTACCAATAGAATACAAAGAGAAAAAGAGGGAATCTAGTTCGATTATACTTTTCATGAGTGGGAAGGAACTCTTGAATGAAGTCAAGAAGGAGAAGGAGATGCAGTTTTCTATAGTGAGGAAGCCAAGAGTTATCCTTACAAATACTTTTGTGGAGGATTTACCTAAAGAAATCTAAGAACTATTAGAAAACTTTGGTGACATAGTAGTGGATGAGTTACCTCACTCATTTCCACCCATTAGAAGTATAATCCATCATATTGACCTTATTCCAGGAGCTAGTTTACCAAACAAAGCAGCTTATAGGTTGACACCTAGAGAGAATGAGGAAGTCAAAAATCATGTCCAAGAGTTGTTGGATAAAGGTTTAGTTAGGGAAATTCTAAGCCCATGCGTAGTACCAACTGTGTTGAGTCCAAAGAAGGATGGAGGATGGAGAATGTGTACAAATTCTAGAGCCATCAATAAGATCACCATTAGGTATAGATTCCCTTTACCTAGGATGGATGATTTGATGAATTGTTTGAGTGAATCAAGCTATTTTTCCAAGATAGACTTGAAGAGCGCATATCATCAAATAAGGATGAGAGAGGGAGATGAATGGAAGACAACATTCAATACAAATGAAGGTTTGTTTGAATGGTTGGTCATGCCATTAGGGTTGACAAATGCCCCAAGCACATTTATAAGATTAGTGAATGAATTATTGAAAGACTTCATAGGAAAATTTGTCATAGTGTATCTGGATGACATACTAATCTTCAATAATATAGAGGGAGAACACTTAAAACATTTGACATCAGTGATGAGAAGGATGCAATAAGAACAATTACTGATAAATATGAAGAAAGTATATTTTATGAAGAAATAACTCATATACTTGGGTTTTGTGATCTCTTCAAATGAATTGAAGATGGATCTAGAAAAGGTTAGAGAAATCAAAGAATGGCCGTATTCAGGAAGCATATTTGAGGTAAGAAGTTTTCATGGGTTAGCAAGTTTTTATAGAAAGTTTATCAAAAGTTTCAGTGGTATATGTACACCCATGTTGGACAGTGTCAAAAAGAAACACAAGTAGTTTAATTGGACAGAGGAAGATGAAAAAAGTTTCATAGTGTTGAAGGAGAAGATCACAGAACAACCAATTTTGGTATTACCATATTTTGGAAAAACGTTTCAAGTGAGATGTGATGCAAGTGGAGTTGCGATTGGAGCAATGTTGAGTCAGGATAATAGGCCAATTGGTTATTTCAGTGAGAAGTTGAATGACACCAAGAAGAAGTATTCCACATATGACAAAGAATTTTATGGAGTGATTCAAGCTTTGAATAAGTGGAGGCACTATCTAATTCCTAAAGAATTTGTCGTGTACAATGATAATCAAGCATTGCAATTTATTACTAGGAAAGAAAAGTTGAATCGAAGACATGCCAAATGGGTAGAGTTTATGCAAAATTTTAATTTTGTTATTAAACATATTGCCATAACTGCTAACAAAATTGTAGATGCTTTGAGCAGGAAGAGTTTAATTTTACATGAATTCCAAGTGGAGACCTTAGGGTTTGAACACCTCAAGGAAATGTATTGAGAAGATATAGATTTTAAGGAAGCTTATGAGGCATGTAAGAATCCTTTGTTGGGAGACAGAAGCCCATGGATATAATATTTGATACAAGATGGATTATTTTTAAAAGCGAGCCAACTATGTATACCAAGATGCTCAATGAGAGATAACCTGTTGAAAGAGAAACACAATGGAGGTTTAGCTCGACATTTTGGTCATGACAAGACATTTGCAAAGATAATAAATTCATACTATTGGTCGATCATGAGGGAAGAGATGAAAACATTTGTGAACAAATGTAGAATTTGTTAGTATGGAAAAGGAAGACAACAAAACGTTGGTTTGTATCAACCATTACCAATTCCAAAAATGTCATGGGATGTAATTAGTATGGATTTTGTATTGGGATTGCCAAGAACCTAGAAAGGGAGTGACTCCATATTTGTTGTGGTCGACAGATTTTCAAATATGGCACATTTCATACCATTCCATAAAAGAAATGATGCTACAAACATAGCCAATTTGTTTTTCAGAGAAGTGGTGAGACTACATGGATTTACTAGGAGCATAGTCTCAGACAAAGACACAAAAATTGTAGGACACTTTTGGAGAACTCTATGGAAGAGGCTGGGGACAAACTTGTCCTTTAGTTCAACATATCACCCTTAGACAGATGGAAAGATTGAAGTAGTAAAAAGGAGTATGGGAAACGTTTTAAGAAGTTTAGTCACTGAGCAAGGTCGTCAATGAGACCAGATTCCAGCACAAGCAGAATTTGCATTTAACAATTTAGTGAACAGGAGCACTAGAAAAAGTCTAGAAATTGTTTTTGTTAGACCGTACAAATAGGTACTAGAGTTTGTTAAATTTTAAATATTGAGGAGAGCTCTTACACATAGAAAAGCATAGCAGATTGCATATTCAAATCTCTATTTTATTATTGAATCAATCACATATTTATAAATATTGAGGATAGCTATTACACATAGAAAAGAAAAGCAGATTGTATATTCAAATCTCTATTTTATTATTGAATGAATCACATATATATTTTTTTAATATCATGTTATATGCATATCCAAACATGTGCATATCAGAACAATATACATTGAGGGTTAATATGTTTCGCTTGTGGATTCAAAGAGGGCGAAGAGATCTGATTTTTATGGTTGATATGTGAGCCATAAGAAATAAAAAGGACATAGCTTTCTCAATGAAGCATGCAAGAATGGTGAATTTGTTGGCAGAAACTTACCTCAACTAAGCCAACAAGTTAGATGGCTCGAATTTCATCAATTGGAAATTGAAGATGCAAACCTTGATGGAAGGTTATGGCGTATGGACGATCACGAAATGAGATGAAGAGTGAACCAATCATAGATTGGGATAAGAGAGAGAACAAAGACAAGATATTATTGAGAATGTTTGTTAAAGATAGCATAATTATGCATATTAGAGATGCTAAGACTTCTAGTGAAACGTGGAAACTAGTTAAAGATTTGTATCAGACAAATAATACAAATCACATTCATTTCCTAAAGAGTAAATTGCTAAGTATTAAAATGGATATATATGAGTTTATTAGTATTTTTCTTGGGTGATTTAAATAAATAAAAGATAAATTTCCCTAAATGGAATGTTAGAGGATGATTAAATGTTTATAGCAAGCCTTGCAGTGAGGGAGAAAGATCCTACTTTTGAGGAAAGGTATATTGTTGCAAGAAAAAAAAGAGGCGCGCGAGTTCAGACTTAGCACTATGGATAAAGAACAGATTCCCTAAAGGGAACCCACAAGAAGGAGGCATAGGAGGAAGCTCATTTCAGAGGAAGTCAAAGCCAAATAAAGGTATTCCATCGAATAGAAATGAACCTATGTGCTTTTATTGTGGTAGGAATGGGCATCTTGCTGGAGGATGTTATAAGAAGAAAAATGATGATGAGGCTAGGCATAAAAATAGAATACATTCATGACATTTTCAGAAGAAAACCCGAATATTGATCCAAAAGATCTCATTTTTTTTGTGTCTAATGATGCACTCTCTGAAACTGATGATGTTGATGCATGTTTTGTTGATTTTAGAGCTTCAATTCACATGACATGTAATAAGAATTGGTATATAAACTTTAAATAAACACATAATGGTGCCCATATTTATCTTGGAGATTATCACTCTTATCAAATCAAGGGATATGGGGATATTCCAGTAACACTTTTGAATGGTATTGTTAGACACATTCACAATGTTGTGTATGTCGCTAAGATAAAGAAAAGCTTGATTTTTGTATCCACCATTACAGATCATAATTTGAAGGTCGAATTATTCAAGACACATTTTATAGTGAAGGACTTGCAAGATCATTACAGTATTGTTGCCTCATGAGTTAGAGTTTGAGGCGTATACAAACTTGATGTCACCAACAAGAATAATCAATCTTTAACTTCTGCGACTATGCCTACAAACACTCTTTGGCACCAAGGGTATGGTCACATTAATTATCATGATTTGTTGTTATTACTATTGATTTTTCAATAAGCAAGGTTAAGCATGAAGTTCATTCCAATTTTAGAATTTCACTTAACCATAACCAATAATGTTGCAACAACCAACATCACAAGAAGAAACACCATGCACAATAACACAAGAAGTATCCTAAGAAACCCTTCTCAACAAGGGAAGAAAACCCATCCAAAATCCTTTGCTATATTCTTCAAGAGAAATACCTTCACCACCAATAAATCCTAGCACACAAGAGGGTGTTCAAACCCTAGAAGACTAGCACCCAAGAGAGGTGCACACTTTTCTCAAGAAGGTGTACTTGCTTAAATTTCCAAACTCACATGAAAGATATATTTCCTCAATGGGGAATTTACCTTTACTTATACTAGACAGAACCTGTCAACATAAGTGTATATTGGCACAACAAGGCCAACCTCAATAACTCACAATATAATTAATATTAACCAGATTCATTATCTTTTACATTAATTATTAATCACGTTAAGGTGGGGACGACCTATACCCTTTACATTAAAATTAGGGTTACAGGAAGGTCTGGCTCATGAACAATATAGAAAGGGATCTGATACACCCACTAGTGCTCATCCACTAGGGGAATATCCATAGGGATGTCCATATCTCCATCTCACTCCATTATAGAGACGAACCACTTCTTCACTAGTGCTCAACCACTAGGATCACGTCCACCTGTTCTCGTCCATAGATATTTGTTCCCACTACATTACAAAGGAGAGTCATCTGGAGTTTCTCATCAACTCTTCTACTCATAGGAGGCTAATACATTGTCTTCATTTCTTTTCTCATGATGATGCACCCAAAACTTTCGGATTTCACACATTCACCTTATGCTAAGCCACATGCACGTCAAACTCTACAGATCTCCTTTCTCATTGTCTTACACAGGAGAATCAACTAGAGTTCTTCTCAACCATATGGAAGGAGGATTCCATCTCTACGTTCCAGCTCTGTCTCAGATAGGAACCGCACACCCTTTTTGGGGGATCTCTCTCAGGTTTTTGTCTGGATAATGTCTCACGTAGATGTAATCATCAACACTCCCTCTTAGCTAGGGAGGCATTTTCCACCAGGTCAAGTCTCTCACGTAAATACTCGAACTTTGTCGTGGAAAGTGGTTTCATGAAGATATTTGTGATTTTTTCATGGGTAGGAAGATACTACATGTGTATTGTCTTCCTCTACACCATGTCTCAGATATAGTGACACTTTATTTCAATGTGTTTCGATTTGTCATGAAACACAGGGTTCTTAGAGAGCTTTACATAGTTTTGGTTATCACAATGAATAGTAGTAGGATCCATCTCATGATTGAACAAGTTAGTTAGAATTTTGCGAAGCCATACTGCTTCACAGAATGCTACACTCAATGCAATGTACTCTACCTCTATGGTTCTTAATGATGCAAGAGCATCACTTTCAAAGTCAAAGATGCAAGCATGGAGGCAGACATATGACATCTCAACATGACATAATTTCAAATCAACGTTTAACTCGGAAACAAAATGAGTTGTTGAGATATTTTGGAAACAACTTTTTTAAATATATCTTGTTTGCAAAGTCTTATATGAATGTAAGGAGTTTTAAATACAGAGTGCCAACTCTTATCTCATAATAACTGATAGTTATTGTAATAGGACAAAGTAGGTAACTACTAGAAACTAATAGGATAGGTTGCAGACAAGATGGAGAAGAGCTCGAGGAGCCACTCCTTAGATAGTTTTTGTTTGGTGGTTGTATTGTATTAGACAAGACTAGAGCAGAGTACAAGAGGAGAGTAGCAGATAGGAATAGAACAAAGACACAATGAAGAACTGTAATACAATGTAGTTTTATTTCATGAATGAATAGAGCGGACATAATTGTTCCAATTCCTTGGACAATGTTCATTTTGAAGTGCAATTGAATGAATTTTATATTCTATGTGTGTTTTAGTTCATTACATTTATATATGATTGTTCAGAGTTGATCATATGAATTTGTAATGAATTGGATAAGTTTCAATCATTTCTCTTCTGAGAACTCGTATGCAAGGAGTGCATGTCGTATGCAAGGAGTGCATCGACAAAGTCTTGAATTGAATCAAAGGATTCAGAAGGAGCAATTGGAACTTAGACCAGGTGCAAGGAGTGAACATAGTCAATGAGCGACTAAGTGTCGAGGAACCAGAACAATGAAGCACAAGGAGTGTGGGAATAGTTTCTTTCTAAGAAACCCTTGGATCTAAGTTTTTCGAAATCTAAAGAATGCAAGGAGTACATGGGAGATCAAAATCTTTAAGGGGATGAAGCTCAAAAGAGATAGAGGGGATAAATATTCATAAGGAGTGGAGCTATGAAGGTTTCATGAATCATCGGTCAAGATCTGTCAAGGAGGAAGAGGGATTGTTCCATATCATTGGATCTGGGCAAGGTGTGTGAGCTTTAAGTCTCTTGAGGAACAGAGGATAGAGAACTGCCAAAGTCCCAAACTCCCGAAGTGATTTGCGACCACCCATGATCAAGAGGGTTAGGTGGCACAAGATCCACAAATCTGAAAGTTTGTGGACAAGGAGGAGGTGAAATATCCAAAGTAGATCCTGACCGTTGGTTTCTAGGAGATACATGTCAGCAGATCAAAGACTTTGGGAAAAATTAGGTGACTTAGAATGAGACTGGACGCCATGGAAACAATGCAGAGGAGAGCATTAGACATTGGAGATATCGTTGAAGCTGAAAGTGAAGAGATAGAGGTCGAAGAAGGCATAGCAGAGGATGCTTGAGAAGACCTCTTATTGAAATTTGTTTCAAGAATAAGAGCCAGAGAAAAAATAGAGGTACCAATGTATGAAGCAAATTTAGAAGTTGAATAATTGTTGGATTGGGTAAATTCTATGGACAAGTACTTCGATTATGAAGATATCGAAGAAGAGAAGATGGTGAATCATGCAGTAACAAGACTGAAAGTTCATGCAACACTATGGTGGGACGAACTGCAAGCAGATCGTAGATGCAAGGGAAAACAAAAAATTAAAAGTTGGGATAGGATGATAGCCAAGATTAAAAAAAAATTATCCCAAAGGACTATCAAATCAATATATTTAGAAGATTGCAGAACTTGAGCTAGAAAAGTTTATCAGTGAAGGAATACACTGAGGAATTTTACAGACTGAACATCAAGGCTAGACAAAAAGAGAATGAAGATGAACAAACAACCAAGTATATCAATGGACTGAGATATGATATACAAGAGGATATCAACATAACATATGTTAGTAAATTCAAGGATGCTTATCATGCAGCCTTGAAATCTGAAGATAAATTGGCTAGAAAACAAATTCAACGAACTAGAGGAGGAAATTCAAGAAGAGGTAAGGGAACCAACAGAGGGAAGTTCCAGAAACCAAAGCATGAAGCTGGAAACAAACATAGTCACCCTAAGAAAGGTGGAAGCTCTAAAGAAGGACAACATGGAGGAAGAATCTATTTTCCTATAGGAAGAGGAAGAGTGAGAGGAGGTGAAATTAGGTGTTATTCACGTGGAAAGACAAGGAACGTGTCTTGGGAATGTCTAGAGAAGAAGAAATACACTAGAGGAGGAGAAGCACACATTTCTGAAGCACAAAAGCATGTGGAAGTAGAAGAAATAGAAGGAGGAATGAACCTCATGATGAGGAAATTTATTCTTAAACCAGAGAAGGAGGTAGAGGAACCAGTTCAATGAACAAGTCTGTTCAAAACTGTTTGCAAGAAAAAAGACATAGTTTGCAAGGTGATCATAGAAAGTGGGAGAACTGAAAATCTAGTATCCATAGATATGGCGGAGAAAATGGAGCTAAATACAACTACACATCCAAACCCATACAAGGTATCATGGTTGCAGAAAGTACATCAAGTAATGGTAAGTCAACAATGCCAAGTTGACTTTAAAATAGGAGGTTATAAGGATGAAATATTATGTGATATAATTCCTATGGATGCCTGTCAAATTTTTTTGGGGATACCATGGTAGTTTTCCTAAAAAGTTATTCATGATAGGAGGAAGAATACTTATACCTTAGATAAGAATGGTAGGACACCTATGTTGTTACCAATAGAAGACAAAGAGAAAAAGAGGGAATCTAGTTTGATTATACTTCTCATGAGTGGGAAGGAACTCTTGAATGAAGTAAAGAAGGAGAAGGAGATGCAGTTTGCTATAGTGAGGAAGCCAAGATTTATCCTTACAAATACTTCTGTGGAGGATTTACCTAAATAAATATAAGAACTGTTAGAAACCTTTGGTGACATAGTAGTGGATGAGTTACCTCACTCATTTCCACCCATTATAAGTATAAGCCATCATATTGACCTTATTCCAGGAGCTAGTTTACCAAACAAAGCAGCTTATAGGTTGACACCTAGAGAGAATGAGGAAGTCAAAAATCATGTCCAAGAGTTGTTGGATAAAGGTTTAGTTAGGTAAATTCTAAGCCCATGCGTAGTACCAACTGTGTTGAGTCCAAATAAGGATGGAGGATGGAGAATGTGTACAGATTCCAGAGCCATCAATAATATCACCATTAGGTATAGATTCCCTTTACCCAGGATGGACGATTTGATGAATTGTTTGAGTGAAGCAAGTTATTTTTCCAAGATATACTTGAAGAGTGCATATCATCAAATAAGGATGAGAGAGGGAGAAGAATGGAAGACAACATTCAATACAAATGAATGTTTGTTTGAATGGTTGGTCATGCCATTAGGGTTGACAAATGCCCCAAGCACATTTATAAGATTAATGAATGAAGTATTGAAAGACTTCATAGAAAAATTTGTCATAGTGTATCTGGATGACATATTAATCTTCATTAATATAGAGGGAGAACACTTAAAACATTTGACATCAGTGATGAGAAGGATGCAACAAGAAAAATTACTGATAAATATGAAGAAAGTATATTTTATGAAGAAATAACTCATATACTCGGGTTTTGTGATCTCTTCAAATGAATTGAAGATGGATCTAGAAAAGGTGAGAGAAACCAAAGAATGGCCATATTCAGGAAGCATATTTGAGGTAAGAAGTTTTCATGGGTTAGCAAGTTTTTATAGAAATTTTATCAAAAGTTTTAGTGGTATATGTACACTCATGTTGGACAATGTCAAGAAGAAACACAAGTAGTTTAATTGGACAGAGGAAGATGAAAAAAGTTTCATAGTGTTGAAGGAGAAGATCACAGAACAACCAATTATGGTATTACCATATTTTGGAAAAACGTTTCAAGTGAGATGTGATGCAAGTGGAGTAGCGATTGGAGCAGTCTTGAGTTAGGATAATAGGCCAATTTCTTATTTCAGTGAGAAGTTGAATGACACCAAGAATAATTATTCCACATATGACAAAGAATTTTATGCAGTGATTCAAGCTTTGAATAAGTGGAGGCACTATCTAATTCCTAAAGAATTTGTCATGTACAATGATAATCAAGCATTACAATTTATTACTAGGAAAGAAAAGTTAAATCAGAGACATGCCAAATGGGTAGAATTTAAGAAGAATTTTAATTTTGTTATTAAACATATTTCCAGAAATGCTAACAAAATTGCAGATGCTTTGAGCACGAAGAGTTTAATTGTATAGGAATTCCAAGTGGAGACCTTAGGGTTTGAACACCTCAAGGAAATTTATCAAGAAGATATAGATTGTAAGGAAGCTTATGAGGCATGTAAGAATCTTTTTTTGGGAGACAAAAGCCCATGGATATAATATTTGATACAAGATGGATTATTTTTAAAAGGGAGCCAACTATGGATACCAAGATGCTCAATGAGAAATAACCTGCTAAAAGAGAAACATAGTGGAGGTTTAGCTCGACATTTTGGCCATGATAAGACATTTGCAAAGATGAGAAATTCATACTATTGGTCGAGCATGAGGGAAGAGGTGAAAACATTTGTGAACAAGTGTATAATTTTTTAGTATGCAAAAGGAAGACAACAAAACACTGGTTTGTATCATCCATTACCAATTCCAGAAATGCCATGGGATGCAATTAGTATGGATTTTGTATTGGGATTGCCAAGAACCTAAAAAGGGAGTGAATCCATATTTGTTGTGGTCAACATATTTTCAAATATGGCACATTTCATACAATTCCATAAAATAAATGATGCTACACACATAGCCAATTTGTTTTTCATAGAAGTGGTGAGACTACATGGATTTCCTAGGAGCATAGTCTCAGACAGAGACACAAAATTTGTAGGACACTTTTAGAGAAATATATGGAAGAGGTTGGGGACAAACTTGTCCTTTAGTTCAACATATCACCCTTAGATAGATGGAAAGATTGAAGTAGTAAAAAAGGAGTATGGGAAACGTTTTAAGAAGTTTAGTCACTTTATAAGGTCGTCAATGGGATCAGATTCCGGCACAAGTAGAATTCACATTTAACAATTCAGTGAACAGGAGCACTAGAAAAAGTCCATTTGAAATTATGTATGGCATACAGCCAAGAGGGATTATAGAGTTGAGAGATCTGAACCAAGATGAATTCAAAAGTGCTTGCGTAGAATATTTTGCAATAGAAATGTAGAAACTCCATGACAGAGTTAGAGAGAATCTACAGGATAACAACCTAAAATATAAGAACAGAGTTGATCAGAAGAGAAGAGAAGTTAAATTTGAAGTATGAAATGAATTTTTAGCTCATTGGAGAAAAGAAATGTTTTTGAGGGGCACATGTAACAAGTTGAAGATGGAGAAGATAGGACCATGCAGGATTTTCCGAAAATTTGAAGCCAATGCTTATAAAATTGGGTTGCCAAACAATGTTGGGATATCGTTGATATTCAATGTTGTAGATCTGTATCCTTATAGAAGAGATGATGCAGGAGAATCAAATGATCATAAAGAAGTTCAGTGGGAATAGCAATTTCCCATGGCAGAAAAACCTCATATGGAGAAAATCATAGAATAGAGAGCATGAAAGAATACCAACAGGAAGACATATCGTGAATACTTAGTGAAGTAGAAAGATCATTTGGTGGAATATTCAAGTTGGGTCATTGAACCTGATATTTTGAAGCATGGAAAAATAGTGCAGGATCTCATGGACAGGAATCCATGAATATTTTATATAGAGTATTATGATGTAGGAGCATCGCTTTCAAAGTCAAAGACATAAGAATGGAGGTATGGACATGACATCTCAACATGACAAAATTTCAAATCAGCATTAAACTTAGAAACAAAATGAGTTGTTGAGATATTTTGGAAACAACGTTTTTAAATATATCTTGTTTGTAAAGTCTTATACGACTGTAAGGAGTTGCATATAGAGAGTGTCATCTCTTATCTGATAACAACTGAAAGTTGTTGTAATAGGACAAAGTAGGTAACCCCTAGAAACATATATGATAGGTTGCAGACAAGATGAAGAAGAGCTCGAGGAGCCACTCCTTAGATAAAAAAATTTTTATGGTTGTATTGTATTAGACAAGAGTAGAGAAGAGTAGAAGGGGAGAGTAGCAGATAGGGAGAGAAGAAAGACACAGTGAATAACTGCAATACAATGTAGTTTTATTTCATGAATGAATAAAGTAAACAAAATTGTTCCAATTCCTTGGACAATGTTCATTTTGAAGTGAAATTGAATGAATGATATATTTTGTGTGTGTTTTATCTCATTATGTTTATATATGATTGTTCAGATTTGATCATATGAATTTGTGACGAATTGGATCAATTTCAATCGTTTCTCTTCTGAGAACTTGTATGCAAGGAGTGCATCTTGTACGCAAGGAGTGCATTGACAGAGTCTTGAATTGAGTTAGAGGATTCAAAAGGAGCGATGAAAACTTAGACCAGGTGCAAGGAGTGAATAGATTCAACAAGCGATTAACTGTCAAAGAACCAGAACAAAGAAGCGCAAGGAGCGGGGGAAGAGTTTCTTGTGAAGAAACCCTTGGATCTGAGTTTGTCGAAATCCCAAGAATGAAAGGATTGTATGGGAGATAAAAATACTCAAGGGAATCAAGATCAGAAGAGATAGTGGGGAGAAATATTAAGAAGGGGTGGAGCTCTGAAGGTTTCGTGAATCATTGGTCAAGATCCTTCCAGGAGGAAGAGGGATCATTCCATATCGTTGGATCTGGGAAAGTTGCATGAGGTTTAAGTCTCTTGAAGCGTAGATAAGAGAGGACTACCAAATTACCAAATTCCATAAGTGATTTGTGTCCACCCATCGTCAAAAGGGATAGGTGGCACAAGATCCACAACTCTAGAATTTTGTGGACAAGGAGTAGGTGAAATAGCCAAAGTAGATCCTAATTGTTGGTTGCCAAGAGATACATGTAAGAAGATCAGAGGCTTCAGGAAAAATCACTTAGAGAGTTTCAGTTGTGAGTTCAAACTCCTGAAACATGAAGTTCGAAGTGAATTTGGACTGTCAGATCTAGAAGGACGTATGGCGACAGATCACGATCTTCAGATAAATGAATTTGGGTTTCAATTAAGAATTGAAATTCCCAAAACCTGATGTCCAAAGTGAATCTGAGTCGTCAAATCCAGAGGGATGCATGGTATAAATCCGTGGGATCCGGGTGAAGAATTGAAGTGAATCTTAGCCATCCAATTCAGGAGGAAACATGACATAAATCAACGCACTTCGAGGGAAAGTGAAATTTGAGAGTTAAGTTTTCTAAAATTCGAAGACCCGAAGGAATTAAAACCATCGATCTGCGGGAGACACACGTCAATAGACCATGATCTCCAAGTGAAATAATTTTAGATAAAGTAAGTTTTGAGAGTTGAAAACTCCGAAACCCGAAGTGCGAAGAAAATCACGACCATTGATTTGAAATGGACATGCGTAAATAGATAACAAAGTGAGAAGGCATGATCCGGAAAGGAGGCAGATTTGAGCATTGATCAAGAGGCCTCACCCAATATTTAAAGATCAACATTCACATTGAATTGCGTGGTCAGAAATTTCTTAGACTTTAAAAATTTGAGGGAAATACGTAATCGAAACCATGGTATTGCAAAAGGGATGCTTGCTAGCTAGTGGTGAATTGCAGGGAGAAAAGTAGGTTGATTCCAAACCACTCTTGGCCATGCCTGCAATCTCTTGTTTATGTGAGGTCATAGACCAAGGTCACATATAGGAAGGGGGAAATGGTCACATATAGGAAGGGGAAAATGGAGAAGGATCTAGCAGATGAAACTTGACAGTTCAATAGCGCGAAGGGAGAGGTCGTGGGTATCATAGAACCTAGACCAAAAGCTACAAGGGCTGGTGTTCAATTACAAAGTGATACTATCAAGGTTTTAGAGAGCCAATTTGTCTCACAGAATTGAATATCCTTGATCAGGAGGCCGCGTAACCTGAAGGAGAGTAGGGGGGATGCATCACTTAATGCCATAGACCTTTGTTTTCTACTACACGAGGAAACCATGGAAGAACCTAAAGTGAAGAAAAAATCGGAGGTGATTTTTCTGTCTACTACACTTCCTGCCCAATCTGCATCATCATATCCTTGTAGGCTCAAGTACATACAGGATTCATATCTCATGCCATCAATAATTATCCCTCGTAAGTATCTCAATGCATGTTTTGCATCTATCTAGTGTGTCTGTCTCAGTTGGCTCATAAACTGGATAAGAACATTTATTGCATAGAAAATGCCAGGTCTGGTGTTAACCAAATACATCAACGATCCAATAAATTGTTGTTATAAGTGTGGATCTACATCCCCTGAATGAGTATCAATGATTTTCTTCAGAGTGGGAATGGATTTTCCATCTGTCATGCTGAACGTTTTCAGTATCAAAAAAGTATATTTTCCTTGACTCAGGAAATTCTCATATATTCTCTGCCATACTTCTAGTCCCAAGAATTAGTGCATCAAGGTCAAATCCTTCATTTCAAATTTAATAGTCAATGCTTGTTTTCATTCAACAATGAGTCTCTCTGAACCGGTGAGAAAAAGGTCATCCACATTTAAGAACAAAATCAAACACTCATTTCAATCAATGTGATAATATAAGTTTAGATCATCAACACTTTTGTTGAAGTCCAAACTCATCGTAAATCCATTCATTTTCTCGTACCAAACATGTGGTGCTTGCTTTAGACCATATAGGTATTTCGTCAACCTGCATACATGATATCTTTCGTTGTGAACAAAAAATCATTATGGATAGTCAATATAAACTTCTTCCTCAATTTCACCATTTAGAAAGATTTTATTTACATCCATATGATGTATCTTCCAACCCATGGAAGTAGCTAGTGAAATGATAGGTCACATGGAGGTGTATTGGGATACTGGTGAAAAAGTATCGTCATAGTCATCTCCCTCTACTTGTGAAAACCCTCTGGCCACAAATCTTGATTTGTATTTTTTGATGCTTCCATCAACAACATGCTTGATTTTATAAATCCATTTGGAAGTCACTACAGACTTTCCCTCTGGTTTTGGAACAACATCCTATACATCATTTTTTAATATAGATTGGTATTCTTCAGTCATGGAATATTTCCATAGTTGTTCATCTGAAGCTTCTCCATGACAAGTTGGCTCTGAGTCAATAATGTGGGGCATGGATGAAAGGTAGCTTGAGAATATCTTTGGTCTTTTGCTCTCTTTGGTTGTTCCTTATGGGGATTTATTCCCTTTTGCTTCTTGTAGAGTTTGTCAGGCCCAAGAAGGCCTTTTATGTCCAACTATAATATCTCTGGGTATGTTTCTTGAAGCAACTAAATTGGTTGGAACAACTAGATCAACTGGAGCTATTGGATCATCTGGAATAATATATGTCTCCCTCTGAACTGCTGAAGGGGGAGAAGGTATTGTCTTGCTATCAATTTCCATCTGAGCTTCTCTAGATTTCTAGAGGGATAGTTCTTCTTCAAAAGTAACATCTCTTCTTACTTCAATTTGTCTCTGACCAGGAATGTGGATTATATAAGATTTTGAGGATTCAATGTATCCAACAAATGTGCCTTCCTTCCTTAATTTTCTAGCTTGGATATCTTTTCTTTGGGTACATAAAGATATATTGGACATCCAACTATTCTGAAGTGTCCAATCTCAAGCTTCACTCTGGTGAAGTCTTCTTCTAGAGTAATATTCTTTAGGATATGACGAGGGCTTCTATTTTGAACATATATTGTTGTCATACATTTGTCTTCCCGTAGAGTCATAGGTAGACTCTAATCATGTATCATTTCTTTTGTTTCCACAATGATAGTTCTATTTTTCCTTTCATCTACCCCATTTTGTTTAGGGTTGTAAGGAACTATGAAATCCCTCTTGATTCCTACTTCAATACAAACACTGCTGAATTATTTTGAGGTGTATTGTCCTCCATTATCCGATCTTAATATTTTGATTTTTCTTCCAGTATGGTTCTCAATCTGAGATTTGAATTCTTGAAATTTTGCAAGTACTCCATCCTTGTTCTTTAGAAAGTAAATCCAAGATTTCCTAGAATGATCATATATGAAGAGTAAATAGTATAATTACCCATTTAGAGATGCAACATTCATTGGCCCACATACATATGAATGTATCAAGTCCAAGATTTCCTTGGATCTATTGTCACTTCTTGGGAAGGATCCTTTAACATTTTTTCCAAGTGAACAACCTTTGCAAAAACCTTTATGTTGAATCTGTAGTTTTCATAGACCTGTTACCATTTTCCTTAGAGCTGGAAGAGATCTATAATGAATGTGAGAAAGTCTTCTATGTGATAGCTCACTCAAGCTGATAGTGTCATGTAATAAGGATTGAGATGGTTTGATGGTTAATCTATACACGTTGTTTTCTCGGACACCAATTACCTTGCAAAAAATTATATGAGAGTCTTTGTGCCATGCAAGAACTCTTCCTTCTGAGAAAGTAATCTTATAGACTTTGTCTTCCAAGGCAGAGATAGAGACAAGGTTCCTCTTCATTCCGGGTACATATAATGTTTCTTCTAATTGAAGTTGCATGTATGAATCTAGTTGGAAGGTAGAAGTTCCAACTCCTTTTAGATTATATCAGACATCATCTCCAAGAACAACATGTAGATGTGTCTCTTTCTCAACGAAATGTGTTAGGTGATTTCTAATATCAGTCGTGTGCCTCGAGGCACCACTACCAGTTAACCAAGTATTATCAATGGTAGGGACCATACTTGAAAGTTTTGAGATGTTGATGTCTTTATCTCTTTGATGTATTGTCTTCCTAGAATTGAGTTTTCTTGAATCATCAAGCTTTCCTCCCATCATGATTTTTCTCATTTTGGATTCATCACAAACCCTTGTCAACTAGGCTAGAAAACCTAACGCCTAGGGTAGGCTAACACTTTTAGGTGTTTTTGGACATATGACTGCCAAAAATAAGCCTTATAGAGATATGATATCCATCGTAATATCAAGAGCTTCTTCAAAGAGTTGCAGAAACACAATTTTGAAAATTTATGCAAAAATTAGAGAAACCCTAGAAACCATAGGGCCAAAAAGTCAAAATGCTTGGAATTGCAAATTGAGACTTGTTGGAGGTGTGATGAAGGAGACCATACACACTTATGTCCTTTTTAGACTCAATGTCCAAGTTTCAAGTGTTGGAAACCATCAAAAGAGTAGGCCGTACAGATTTTCTAGGAACCCTAGAAGGGTCATACGATTTCTGCAAAAGAGAAAGAAGATGGCTAGAAAATGTTTGTGCAATGGGTTCTTCAAGAACTATGCTCTGATTCCATGTTGATTTTTCAATAAGCAAGGTTAAGCATGAATCTCACTCCAATTTTATCATTTCCCTTAACCATAACCAATAATGTTGTAGCAACCAAGATCACAAGAAGAAACACCATGCACAAGAACAAAGAAGTATCTTGAGAAACCCTTCTAAAAAATGGAAGAAAACCTAGCCAAAATCCTTTCCTATATTATTCAAGAGAAATACCTTCACCACCAATAAAACCTAGCACACAAGAGGGTGCTCAAACCCTAGAATACTAGCGCCCAAGAGATGTGTGCACTTTTGCCAAGAAAATTTACTTGCTTAAACTTACAAACTCACATGAAAGATATATTTCCTCAATGGGGAATTTACCTCTACTTATACTAGACTGAACCTGTCAACATAAGTGTCTATTCACACAATAGTACCGACCTCAATAGCTCACAATATAATTAATATTAACCAGATTAATTATGTTTTACATTAATTATTAATCACATTAAGGTGGGGCTGACCTGTACCCTTTGCATTACAATTAGGGTTACATGCAGGACTGACTGTATAACAATATAGCAAGGGATCTTATACACCCATGAGTGTTAGTCCACTAGGGGCACATCCATAGAGATGTCCATATATTTGGCTCACTGCATTACACAAATGAACCACTTCTTCACTAGTGCTCAACAACTAGGATCATGGTCACCTGTGCTTGTCCACAACCACTTCCACTCAAAAGATCTTTTTTTCCATTGCATTACACAAGAGAGTCATCTAGAGTTTCTCATAAACTCTTCTACTCAGAGGAGGATAATACATCATATTCATTTATGTTCTGATGACGATGCACCCAACACTTTGGGATTTCACACTTTCACCTTGTGCTCATCCACAGGCACATCCAACTCTACAGATCTCCTTTCTCACTGCGTTATACAAGAGAATCATCTAGAGTTCTTATCAACTCTCTGTAAGGCAGAGGCCATCTCTCCTTTCTAGATTTGTCTCAGATAGGAACCACACACCCCTCTCAGGGGCTCTCTCTTAGGTTTGTGTCCAGAGAATGTCTCACGTAGCTGCAATCATAAAAAATTACAAAAACTAAGTATGGTTGAAGGAATCCTTATGTTGAAGAATGAGTATGTTTCTTCTAAAGGTCGTGCATTAGGAGAGATACACAGAGATGAATTCCCCTGTAATCCTGATATGAGAAAAAAATATATATTAGAACTTGTGCACACTGATGTTTGTGGACGAATGCAGCCAAGGTCACTAGAAGGTGCTTATTATTATTTTTTATTTATTTATGACTACACAAGATACACATGGGTTTATTTCCTTAGGAAAAAGAGTGATGTTTTTTAATACTTCAAGGAATTTAAAAACATGGTGGAGAAGCAAACAAGAAAACCCATCAAAATTGTTTGTTCATATCAAGCGGGAGACTACATATTGGGGAACTTCATGAAGTATTGCAAAGATCTTGGAGTAGTACAACAATTTACAGTACCCCACACTCCACAACAAAATAGAGTTGCATAAAGGAAAAATAGGACTATGGTGGAATCTGCACGAATTATGATGAAAGGTAAGAATCTCTAAAAAAAATTTTGGGTTGAGGCCTTTAGCACAGATGTTTACTTAAAGAATAGAATTCCAACAAGGTGTCATGTTCATAAAACTCCTTTCGAAGCCTTGTATGATTCTAAACCAACAATTAATAATTTGAGGATATTTGGGTGTAAGGATTTTGCACACATTGCAAAGGAGAATATTAAGAAGCTTGATGCTAAGGCTATGAAATGTATTTTTATAGGGTACTCTTAAGATTTTATAGCATATAAACTGTTTGATCCATGTACTTACAAAGCGTTTGCAAGTAGAGATGTAATTTTCCATGAGCAGGCAGAAGGAAACAATGGAGACAATAGTCATGGAGGATGGCATGTATTTCTTGAAGATGAGGAGTTCAAAGAAGAGAAGAAGAAATAGGAAAAGGCACCCAGCAACATGGATACATCCAGCAGTGAAGAAGAATCTTCACAAAATGGAGAAGAACTCACCAGCAAATTGAGAATATCTTCATGACAGCTTCATCCACCTGAAAAGTATAAAGATTATGCCCTAATGAGTAATATTTCAAATGTCATAGAACCCATAATTTTTAATGAAGCTAATGAACATGAATAGTGGAGAGAAGCAATGGAGGAAGAATATGAATCTATAATTAAAAACAAGACTTGAGAATTGACTGAATTCCCTAAAGATAAAAATCCCATAGGATGTAAATGGATATATAAACCTAAATTAAAATCAGATGGTAGTATAGATAAATATAAAGCTAGATTTGTGGAAAAGGGGTATTCACATAAAGAGGGAATTGATTATGCAAAAACATTTGCACCAATAGCTAAATTAAACACTATAAGAATGTTAATTTCACTAGCTACAAAATACCATTGGAAGCTTCACTAATTATATGTAAAATCTTATTTTCTAAATGGTGAGTTAAAGGAGGTTTACCTTACTCAACTAGAGGGGTTTGTGAAAAGTGGTCAAGAACATTTAGTATGTAAATTAAAGAAAGCATCGTATGGACTGAAACATGCACCTAGGTCATGGTATGAGAAGATAGATTCCTTCTTTCTTCAGCAGGGTTTTATGAGGAGAAAAAGTGAAGAAAATATGTATACCAAGTTTGATGAAAAGGGGCATGTTGTATTGATTTCCTTATAAGTTGATGATTTAATTATTACAACAAATTCATAAAAAATGATTAGTGGAATAAAGAAGAATATGTGAGAGGTATTTGAAATGAAATATCTTGGTGAGTTACATTACTCCCTAGGTCTTGAAGTTTGGAGAAATGATAGTCAAACCTTTGTGTCGCAAGGTAAATATGTCAGAGAAGTACTTAAGAAGTTAAAAATGGATCAGTGTAAATTTTTTTATGCTCCAATGAAACATAACATGGAACTTTACTGCAATAATGATTCGAAGGAGGTAAATGTTACAATGTATAGACAGAGGTGGGAAGCTTCAACTACATCACTACAACCAGACCTGCCATAGCATACTATGTTAGTGCGTTAAGTCAATTTATGGCTAAACCTCTAGAAATCTATTGGAATGCAGTGAAAGGGGTACTTAGGTATCTCAAAGGGACAATTGATTATGGTATTAAATATACTGATTCATTCGATCTTGAGCTGACAGGTTACTCAAATTCAGATTGAGCTGACAATCTGTATGATCAAAGATCTACTACAGGTTATGATTTTGGCATTGGATCTAGGATTGTTTCATGAAGTAGTAAGAATAAGACTATTATATCTTTGTCATTCACCGAGGTAGAATATAAAGCGTTGCATGCAACAACTTGTGAAGTTGTTTGGTTGAGAAGACAACTTCAAGATGTTGGAGAAGAACAAAAGAAAACTACAATAATCAAATGTGATAACCAGGGCTCAATCAAGCTAGAAAATAATCCAGTTTATCATTCAAGGACAAATCATGTTAATACTCAATTCCATTTTGTTCAAGAAAATATTTAGTCTAATGAAATTTCTTTAATGTGATGTAATACTAGTGAAAATGATGTTGATATTTTCACTAAGCCTCTAGGAAAGATCAAATTTGAATTGTTTAGAGAGATCTTAGCTATGTATGTCAATCATTTCTCCATTAAAGGGGAGACTTAGAATAATGGATAATTAGTTGTGGTTTATCTCCAACCGTTTCCAACCATTTTAAACCGGTTCAAACCGATCATCATCATATATATATTTGTATATTCTCATTGATTAATTTGAAAGAAGCTGGGCTTTTCTTCCTCGACCTCAAGGTGTTGTGAGTCGGCATAAATTCCTTGTTTTTTAAGTCATGCATACATCAGAACCATAACTCCAATTCGAAAGCTCCAAAAAAATTATAATGAGTCGAAAAGTCATATATATATATATATTACAAAATCATAGTGGGCTTTAGGCACCACAACTTTACCAAGGTACCTAACCCATACTTTAACTAACAAGGAGAAACCCTCAAGTATTTTACCCAAAATTTGAAGAGACGCCAATGCCGAGAGCTTCAACCATTCACCGAGCCAACCAAATCATGACCTGTAAGGAGGGAGAATGTTCTCTGGGATCTACAATGCGCAGGGAAAATGTGCGCGACATAGTGACAAATACTGCACACCAAAATACTTTTTTGTTGAACACTTGGGACTTACCGCACATTGCACATACTGTATGATTTACTATGCACTATTATTAAACAATTAATGAATGATTTTGCAACACAGAAACAAACACAGTGCTATACTTAGCAAATAAACTTAGAAATACACGGGAGTATAAAAGAGGTAAAAATTCTTGATATATATTAATCTTCATCATTCTGCTTTAATAAAAAATAGAATACTAAGTCAAGCTTTGGCTCCAATGACTTCTTCGACTTCTGCAACTTACAATCACACACACAATGATTGTGCTCTCAAACTTCTTCAACTACCTTGAGCTACTATTGTTGCTTCTCTACTCTGTGTATATCGCTCCCTACCTACATCTCGACTAACTAAAGACTCAAACATATATAGATAATACTAAGTCTTCATGTAGAAGTAAAAGTTGACTCAATAATAAATTTGACTCACTCTCATCTACTTAATTGGACTCGAGAAAGATAAAGATCGGCTTCATTAAATAAATCCCCTTCCCATCGACTGAAAAAGACTAAATTTTTTGTAAACACAAGTGTAAACTAATGAGCTATAGTTGCAGATTGACAAACTGACTGATTGAAAAATTGGTGGAGACGTAAGATCTCACCGACTTGTAATTACTATTTCCAACATTCCCCTTAAATTAGAAGTAGGTGGGACTACAAAATTTTACATCAAAAATTGAATTGGCATTTAGTGTCACTCATCTGTTACTACACATACTCCTAGACTACTACGCAGATGTTGAAATGCATCTCTTGCTACGGATTTTTTGAAAATATCTACGACTTGCTTTTTTGACCTGCAAATTTCTAAATAGATCTGTTTGTTATTAACCAATTCTTTGATAAAATGATACCTTGTATCAATTTTCTTGGTTTTCTTCCAAAACACATGATTCTTTGATAACATGATGGTTGAATTGTTGTCATAAAATATTTTTGTTGGCTCTTGTTGTTCCTGCAACAAATATTTTAACATTCTTCTCATCCAAATTGCTTGACAAGTTGCACTTGTAGCTGCGATGTACTCTGCTGCTACTGAAGAAAGAGTCACAATGAGTTGCTTCCTTGATGCCCATGATACTATACCTGTTCCAAAAGGAAATGTGTAACCATAGGTACTTTTCTTGCCATCTATGCTTCCTCCATAATCACTGTCAGTGTAAACAATAAGTTGGAAATCTTCTGAAGTAGAATACTTAATGCCAAAATCTTTTGTTACATTTACATATCTCATAATTCTTTTTCCCACCTTCCAATGTGATTCTTTTGGAGTTTACATGAACCTTGAAATTAGGCTCACTCCATACATAATATCATTCCTTATTGTTTTTAGATACATAACACTTCCTACCAGTCTTTTAAATAGTGTGGGATCCTCCTTGGACCCTTCATCTTCTTTGCTTAACTTCAATCCTATTATGACACGTGTTGGGGCTGCTTTGGAATTTATCATGTTGAATATTTTCAAAATTTCATGCACATACTGAGATTGTGAAATACATATACCAGCTTTGTATTGGTGAACTTCAATACCCAAAAAAAATCTCATAATTCCTAAATAAATCATTTAAAATTCATCCTTCATGACTGACTTAAACTCTTCTCTGCCAAAATCACCTGTAAAAATCAAATCATCCACATATAAGTAAACAATTAACATTTTAACTTGCTAATTTTCTTTGATGTACAGTGTTGTCTCACATTCACTTCTTTGAAATCCATTTTGAATGAGGTAGGAATCTATGCGATTGTACCGAGCTCTGGGAGCTTTCTTTAACCCATACAATGCCTTCTTTAATGTGTACACTTTGTCTTCTTTTCCTGGAACCTCATAGCCGTGTGGTTGTTCCACATACACTTCTTCTTTTAAATGTCCATTAAAAAATGACGACTTTACATCCATTTTGTAAATCGACCATCTTTTATGCGTGACAATGAATAAAACAGTTATGACTATGTCCATGCACACAATTGGTGCTAATGTTTCATTGAAATCAATTCCAGGTTGATGTGTAAAACCTATTGCAACTAACCTTGCCTTATGCTTCTGCACATTTACATCTACATCTTGCTTGGTTTTATAAATCCACTTGACACTTATCACATCCTTTTATTCAAGTACATCTACCAACTTCCATGTTTGATTGTTCTTTATGCATCTGATTTCTTCATCCATGGCTTGAGCCCATACATCATCTTTGACAACTTCTTCAAAAGTTAATGGATCATCTAGTTTTGAAAACAGAGAAAAAACTTAAAATGAATTTGTTGTGTCCTCATTATAGATGTCGCATAGAGTTCTTGTCTTTCTTAGTAACAAACTTGCTAATGTTGGATATGTAGATGTAGAAATACTTGGACTACTTCCTAGAGTTTGTTGTGCTCTAGGTGTAGACTGCACACATGATGATCTTAGTGGAGTAGTTTGTGTCGTGATTTCTGTCGCAGTTCCATATGTAGAAGGGATTGTGCACTGTCCTGTGGTTGGTCCTTGAACCACTTCATCTTTTGTATCATCATGCTTAATAGAATCAATAATTCTGACTCTTTTTTCTATACTTCAATCCCATACTTCATTTTCCACGAATTGAACATCGTGGCTGATTATGACTTTCCTTGCAATAGGATCATACAACTTGTATTCTTTTGTATCTTCAGAGTATCCAAAAAATACACATTGATGTCCTTTGTTGTCCAACTTCTATCTCAACTCATCTCGAACATGTGTGTATGTGACATAAACGAAAAATTTCAAGTGCGCCACATTATGTTTCATAATTGTCCATGCTTCTTGAGGAACTCTGTTTTTAACACTCTTTGTCAGACATTTGTTCATAATGTATACTGGAGTTTCTACTTCATCAGCCCAATATTCATTTGAAAATTCTTTGGCTTCCAACATACTGCGCAAAATTTCCATGATGGTTCGATTATTCCTCTCTATTACACCATTTTGTTGTGGTGTATACCGTGAAGTAAATCGTTTGTAGATGCCATGAACTTTACAAAATTTATGAAATTCTCTTGAAATATATTCACCTCCTCTATTAGTTCTTAGAAAATTTATGTAATAACCACTATGCTTGTCCACTAGTGATTTGAATTGCTAAAAACAACCCAATGCGTCAGATTTATGTTTTAAGAAATAAGTCCATGTCTTTCTTGAGAAATAATCAATAAATGTCAGAAAATAAGCACAACCTCCTATAGATGGAGTTTGCATTGGTCCACACATGTATGAATAAACAATTTCTAGTGAAGCTTTTTCTCTATATGACTTGCCAATTGGAAATGATTCTCTATGATTCTTTCCAAAAATACAACCTTCATATATTCTTTATGGTTTTTCAATTAATGGAAAACCTTTTAACATATCCTTTCTGTGTAGTAGCTTCAAACCCCCAAAGTTCAAATGTCCAAATACGAAATGCCATAACCAAGAATCATCCTATACTTTAGATTGGAATGTTGCATGCATATCTGCGCTACTTTCTCTATTATTGATTCTGCACACACTATTTTCTTCATTTAAACTACGTGCACTTTCTGTTGTAAATGCAGTGTCTAAGTACACATCTTTTTCTTTACCAATGGTTTGTGTTGTTTTTCTCTTCATGGATGGATTCAATGTTAAGGGGAACATTTTGTTACTTGTCATATGGATTCTTGCAATAAGATGATTATTTGAATATCTGTTCATAATCACACAATGATTATATTCCATGTATATTTTGTATCCTTTCGGTAACAATTGTCCCGTGCTCATCAAATTAAGCTTCACACCAGAAACATAATATACATTAGGCATAACTTTTTGTTCTCCTTGCTTCGTTAAAATTTTTATACTGCATTTTCCTAAGACAATCATTTGGATATTTGTTCCAAGTGTAACTTTGGTTTGGCCTATCTTATCCAAACTAGAAAACAACTCCAAGTTTCTTGTCATGTGATTACTGCAACCTGAATGTAGATACCATATATCACAGGGAATTTCATGAGCAAAAATGCATTCAACTAGTGAGACTATGCTCATTGCTTCAGTGCAGGCCATACACATATGAATGGAGGGACTATTTGTGTTCTGTGACTGATCTTGACCTTGCTTGTTCTGATTATACTGTCTACTCCTGCACTCATATGCATAATGAATATACTTTTTACAGTTATGGCACTGAATATTCGATTTTTCAGTTCTATGACTACTTGGCTCACTGATATTTGGGTTTTGACCTCTTCCACCAGTGTTTGTCAGAATGTTGCTACGTCCACGTCTAACAAAATTTCTTCCTATGTCTCTAAAATTGGCTCTCCCCCTTCCTCTTCCACAACTTATAGATGACTGTGTGGAAAATTATTTCTCTAATGACAGGTTTGACCTATTCAATATGTGTTCATGATTAATGAGGGAAGCTTGTAGTTCATCTAGACTAAACTAATGCAGGTCTTTGCATTCTTCCTGAGTCACAACAAGGGTATCAAATTTAGGAGGAAGACTCTTAAGTACCTTCTCAACAAATTTTATGTCCTCTATGGTTTCACCACGAGACTTAATATGATTTATCAGGCCAATAACATCGATGTAAAATGAATCTACTGAATATGTTTCTTTCATTGACATAGTTTCAAAATCTCTTCTAAGAATTTGTAGTTTTGAATTCTGCACTTTATCCATACCTTGATAAGAGGTTTGTAATATGTTCCATGCCTCCTTGACTTGATTTGTTGATCCAACTCTTGGGAGTATGCTCTCATGCATGACTTGATGTATGTAAAACATCACCTTTACATCCTTCTTTCTTTGATATTTCAAAGCATCCTTCTCAGCTTGTGTGAGGGCATTGTACGTTGCCTGATCTGTTGGTTCCACATAGCCATTCTCAACTATCTCCCATACATCTTGACCCCAAAATAATGCCTTCATGGTCAATGACCATAACTCATAATTATTTCCTTTAAAAGTGGGACGTTGCATATTTGAACTATAATCCATATTTCACCTTTCAACAGAGCTACTTCTCTTGAACTTGTTTTGATAGAACCTTATCAACCTGCAATGATACCAGATCTCGGATCTACAATGCATAGGGAAATTGTGCACGTGCAGTGAAAAATACTACGTGCCAAAAAACTGTGTCGTGAAACACTCAGGACTTACCACGCAGTGCACACACTGTGATAAAACACTTAATGAATGATTTTACGACATAGAAACAAACACATTGTTATACTTGGAAAATAATGAAAACACTCAAAATACTTGATATATATTAAGCTTCGGTGTTGTGCGCTAGTACAAAATACAATATTGAGTCGAGCTTCAGATCCAATGATTTCTTCGACTTCTACAACTTACAATAACACACATAGATATTTTTCTCTCAGAATTCTTCGACTGCCTTCAGCTACTATTGTTTCTTCTCTACTCTGTGTCTATTGCTCTCTACCTGCATCTTGACTAACTAAAGACTGAGACACATATAGATAATACTAATACTTCCTATAGAAGTAAAAATAATCTCAACAATTAATACAATAGTAAATTCAACTAAATCTCATCTACTTAACTCGACTTGAAAAAGATAAATATTGGCTTCATTAAATAACTCCCCTGTTTGAAAGACTAAGTTTTCGTAAATGCAAGTGTAAACTAATGAAGTGTAGTTGGAGACTGAGAAACCCACTAATTGACAAATCTATAGAAACAAACATAAGAGCTCACCAACTTGTAATTACTATTTTCAACATGTTCTCCATACCTAAGAACACAACCTTTACTCTTACTCGGGAAATATTTAATATCAATAAAAAGCTAGGGAAGCAAATGGCCCTGTTGAGCTGAGATATCCCAGTTTTTGACACGACTTGTATGCTTCACTGGTTGAGCATAAAGGTAGCGTCCACAAAACACCGTTTCCCTTTCCTTTGTGCACAACCTATACTCATTCCATTTCCAACTGGGAAGTCTTCATCAACAGTTGGCCAAAGGAGAAACTCTAGCGAACCTGCAATCATTCTTCTGTGAGCGTCTATAGGAATCCTAGATAACGCTTGTGGAATGCCAATAGAGTTGGCAGTTAATTGAAGCAAATGGTATATAGGGAAATATACGTGTCTTTTTGCCCTGAATCAGTGCGGTTAATCTTGGTATGAACGCCACTCAACCATAATGAGGATGAGAAGGATGAACCCCGAGCCACTGCCACTCTAGATCTAAATCGTAGTTGATATTTTCGCCTTATCTTGTGTGGTGGTATTTGGCAATAGGTATGGGTTTATCTTGCCCTAAATTAGTCATTGAATTCAACTTTATTAGGACTTGCATGCATGATCAAGAAACCGGTAGCTTTGGTAACCAACGTTATCATCATCGGCGTATCCTAAACCTCGAGGGGACTTTTCACTAACTTCACTAACACGGATACTTTGCGGTATTGGAATTTTCCCTAACTTCACTAACATAGATACTTTGGGGAATTAAATTTATGCTCTTTGTTCTCGTATAACTTCTACACATTAACCAACATTCCATTCTAATTATAGTGGATTTCTTAATGAATTTAAACCCTCCCAAATATCTAATGCTTTAAGAAAGACCACTCAACTAGTGGTGTCAACGGTTGATGAAACATATTTGGATTAAACAACAACCACCAATACGTTAATAACTCTATACTCATTTAACTAGCTTCGTAGGCAATGCTTCGATAACCAATGAACTCAATTCAATAAATCCTTGGTTGCAATTACCATATGTATGAACTTATACTTCAAGTCAAGTCACTGAAATATCACAACAATGCCTTCACAAGTATATATGTGTGTGGAGAGGGAAGTTCTCTCAAGATGACAATAATTTACAACCCAAGTATATATCTTGAATATAATAAACACATACCTGTAAACCCAATACCAATGAACTAACAAAAGGACTAAACCATTATAAAAAGTAAAAGATTATTCTGGTTTATGATGTAGAAAACCCAACAATTTTAATGTGTTTTCAGCTTATATCAATGCACATCGATGGGAAAATGTGGGGCTATGAGAAATTTCAGCTTGACACCAACAACTTTAACAATTCAATCAATTATGGAAAACTAAGTGCTCTCTTTTTTAAAATCAAATTCAGATCTATTCCAACCACCACACACCAGTATACACAAACCAATATACACTAGATGAAGATGAAGTTTGAATTTTGAAAACACATTGAAATTGATAATAGGAAAAAGAATAGAAAAAAAAGTTTGAAAGTGATAATAGGAAAAAGAAGACAAAATTTTGAAGAGTGTTGAGGTAACATTTTTTTTAATTCATTCAAACCTTCTTTAACCAAACCAAAGCTTGAGATGCTAATTCGAAGACTAAGACGCCCGATGCTAATCTGAAGACTAAGACGCCTCTCCACACTGGCATACGAATCATACGGTCGTGTATGGCCTATCGGTGAGTGAGAGGAACGAACGTGTAGCGTGTAGTTGTGGAAAAATGAATTTATGTGTTGTGGGAGGGCTTCGTGAGGTTTTCTAGGTTGTATATTGACCCCTTAGTGAGTTAAAGGAGGCTAATTTAAGCTTCAAAACTTTATAGGTAGTTTATGGCACTCATGGAAATTCATAAGGTATTTTTCTCCATTTCTAAGAGTCAAATTATCAAGACGAATTTATTTAGAAGCTCCTTACAACATTGAAATAGTTAATTTAATCTTCAAAAAACTTAAAATGAACATATTATTAATTAAGTCTATGTCTACATGTATATATACTCTATCTATTTCTAGATTTGAACCAGTAACCTCTCTAAAGAGGAAACACAAGTTTTTAACCATTAAAACCATGAAATTGTATATTATATTGTCTTTTACATAGTTATTAACCTTCCGTAGTTACATGATTACATTAGATATTCAGACTTACAACAATAAAAAATTACAGCAATAACATGAACTTACAACAAAAAATTTAGATTTAAATCCATTTCAAATGAATATCTAAATTTTCACTTTCATAAAATTTAAAATGTATATTAGAGCATCATGTTGGGCAGCGGAAGCAAAACATAGCATAAAACCATACCATAAACGAGAAATATCAAACACACATTAAACCAAACACAACAATCCCACAATTTGACATAGTGATTTATGTGGAAACCTAATGAGGGAAAAACCCATGGGAAATGATAATCACTATTCTTTTTATTCAAGGGAGATTTACAATCGCCAGCCGAGGCATACAACCATCCTCTCCTCTCATACACAGAACACCTCAATATTGTGTCTTGCTCTGACACACTCACTACACATTGCACTCACATCGCTATAGGTATGCTTGTATATATAACATCTATCAATTAGTTACATAGACTGATCATGAATAGATCACATAGTTACACGAACAATTCATAAATAGATTGCATGCATGCTAATTAACATAGCTGCATGCATGTGCATGTTCATGAGCATGTGACCACGTGATGAAATTCATTGGCATGTTTCCAACAATCTCCACCTTAAAAAAAATTTACCTGATATATCATGCCCTTAATTAATTCATCCATCACCTTTCCTGCAAGAGAAGCCAAACACCATCATAGCTCCACAAATTCTCTAACAATATCGTTACATGAACATGCATGCACGATTCACTCCAGTATGGACCATTCTGTCTCCATTAGTAACATGTTTAATAAACCGATGCACTTGTCCAAATCTCATGAATTATAACCATAGACCAAATAACTGCAACCACTGTAGGTGATACTTGTGCTTTTTTGTTTGAAGCACCCATTTCAATGCTCCTAACCTAGTTTTTCCACGTGTCTACTGACAACACCAACTGCATGTGAAATGTTGACCATTTCTCATTGCAATCATCAAACTTCCTTCTAACATATAATACTCGAGACATATAACCCTTTTCTTCTCCATCATTTAGGACATAAACCCAAAGAGAACTTATAATGGAAAGCCAAAGGGACTTTACCGGTTTCACATTATTCATACCAAATTTCCTAAGTATCTTCACCACATACTTCTTTTGTGATAACCAAGCTTACCATATTTCATGTCTCTATGTATTTCCATGCCCAAGATTTATTTTTGCTGCTCCCAGATCCTTCATAACAAACATCCTAACCAATTGAGCCAACCTGTTGACCTCAACCATGATTTTCTTTCAACAAGCATAACATATAACACCAAGATAATGAATATACTATAAACACAATGGTTATACTCAGTTCTTGTAAAATTTGGCTCACCATGAAGGAATCAAACATCTTGTACAATTTTTCTAGCATGCTTTAGGCCATACAATGATTTTTGAGTTTGCAAAAAAATATCCTATTGTGATTCTAAATAACCATTCTCGTTGTTCCATATACATCGCCTTATCCAAAAAAACGCCATGTAAAACAATTTTAACATCTAGTTGTACTATCACAATGAGTGCTAGCACAACATGAATAGAAGCAATATTTTAACAATTGGTAAGAAACGTTCATGGAAATAAATACCTTCCAATACCTTTCGGCTACCATTCATGCTTTGAACCTTTCATCTCTTACTATGTTTGATTTTATAAAAGGAGATACATCAAACATTGCATCTTTGTCCATGGTGATTTTGTGGGTAGTAGGATCCCAGAGTCTGCACCCCCTTAACATCATTACCATATCAACGATATACCTATTTGATATGATTCCTACTTAGAATGTTGATAAAAAATATAAGCATCACAACTGAATAATTTCACATTTGAGTAATTACTAGATGACTTGTTCATACCTCTTCCTGAATATTCCTATCTTTTGCAATCGATGGTGATTGAGTTACCAGATAGCACAACCACTTATGTCCAAAACTATTGTTGCGAATTTCCATTACTGAACATGCCTATTCGATCCCAACTTCCTTGCAATACTTTCTAAGTTCCATGGATATGAACTTACCTTCATCATATATTCTCAAACACTTGATTAACCTGCCAACACATCATCCTTTCTACAAACCCACCTTTCCAAACTAGACACATTGTTGCACCTCGAACTTTGCATTTGAACAACTTTGAACAAATCCAGCCAAAATGACTAGGTAATCCTTCACCACTTACCTCTAGGCCCATTTACAATGGACTTCACCAAGCCTTTCATAGGCTTCATTACATGTAATCCATGGACATAATACCACGGGATACCCAAAACACATGGACCCGAAAAACCAACTGCTTTGACCTAAAAGCAGATTTAACTCATTAACTCTTTCACCAAGTTAAGGTTAACCTAACACACATCCCCCCCCACATATTCAATCTACCTAAATATGCATCTAGACTTTTCATAGGTGACCTAATAAACTAGGGGTATGCATGCCTATCCAGGTCTTACAGACATATGCCCATTTAAATGCAATTGATAATTTCTACAACCCCAAAGTAAATAATTTTTTTATTTTATTATTTCACAGTGACTCAACCATCACCTCCCTGCACCTTCTATGTGAACATAGGTGGTGAGACACAACAGAAAGACAAAACTTCATCAAATATACCTGTAGCAGAATTTTTTTCTTTTGTGGAATCCTCTTTGGATGATTATTCTCTTTTCCAACAATCCTTCTTGAGATGCCTAGATTTTCCACAGAACCAATATTTTTCCTTACCCTTATTATCTTTTGACTTAGACCTGGCTATACCTTTATGATATTTCCCTCTTTTTGTAGATCGAACTCTTACCACCATTGCTTCTAATGTTGAGGTTTCCTTACTATATCTTCTCCTCATTTCCTCGGACAACAAAGCTCCCACAATAGTGTCATAATCAATGGCATCTATTGCGTTAAACCACACAGTTGTGACCAAATTATCCCAAGACTTGAGAAATGAAAACAGTAGCGTAATTGCCTTGTCCTCATCTTCGAACTTTACTTCCATACTAGTTAATTGACAAATTAAAGTATTGAAAACATTCAAGTGATCAACAATTTTCGTACATTCTTTCATCCGCAAGCTGTACAACTACCTCTTCAAGAAGATTTTGTTTGAAAAGTTCTTTTTCATATATAGACTCTCTATTGTAGTCCACAAACCTTATGTTGTCTTCTCTTCAGTGATGTTAAACAACACCTCATCTGCTAGACACAAATGAATAATATTGAGGGCTCTTACATCTAGATCCTCCTAATCATCATCGATCATGCTTGTTGGTTTCTTTGAATTTCTAGCCAAGGCCTTTTGCAATCCTTGTTGCACAAGAAGATCTCATGTCTTGAGTTTCCATAGTGCAAATCTATTCTTACCGCTTAATTTCTCCACCCAAAACTTAGAACTCTGCACTTTCTCCATTAGCAGAAAAACTCCAAAACCAATGCTTATAAAACCAAGCCCTTTTAAATATGAAAAAATTATGGTATAAGCCCCAAATTATTTAATTAAAAGGTTTTTAATAT
>JZKD02S2167067.1:833181-855184 GCA_000966675.3 Picea glauca | reverse complement strand
GTGCGTCGGTGTGCCTCTAACACTGCGTAGGGAGCCCCGATGACCTTATACTCAATTCATCACACCTTCTTGTGCTGACAGGAGACCTGCACACAATTCCCCTTGGATCACCTGTGACACCTACTCAATTGTTGCTCCACTTCCATTGAGCATCCATAGCCACGACAAAGATATCTGCATGTCCCCTAGTCTAGTCGAGCTAAAAGGTCCTTTCTTTCCCCATCCACCGAATACTAAGCATGCACTAAATAAAACAAGAAGGAATAGGAAAGAAATCTCAACTTGAGTAGGGGACATTCAGATATCTTTTCCATGGCTATGGATTCTCAATGGAAGTCGAGCAACACCTGCGATATATATATATATATATATATATATATATATCAACCCCATGGCCAAGATACAAACCAGAATTGTCGACGCAATTTAAGGAAATAAATCTCACCATAATTTGTCCTCTATTTATAGCACATGAGTTGCACTATTCGACATGAAAGCATCTCCAGTGATCTCACCACACTAGAATATTTTAGGTAACTATTTCACATTATTTTCATAATTTCTATTCTTAATGTAATTATATGATCCTCTACATTTTTATTATAAGTTAGGGAAGACAAAAACAATTTTTTACTTCACCCAGTTTGTTTCCATTTTTTGCATGGGCACAAACACCTCCCTAGTTTCTTCATTTGTCTTTTCCCTAACAAAAAAAATTGGACCACCCTTTTACAATTTTCCTCTAAAATCCTCTCATACTCTCTCATGCAAATGGAAAAGCTCAAAACTCTCTTCCAACTCTCTCTACTTTACCATTTGTAGTGATTTTTCATGATGCTTCACTTGGTAGGTTTGTTTACTTGCATTTTCCTAGGAGTTTTGTTAACACTAGCAGAGTTGCATCAAACTCCCTTGATACACTGAGGAACTTCCCATCATACTTTCTAGTTTAACCGATCGAGTTCCAATCAAGTCCTATGATAGATCTAAATATTTATTGATACACCTCCCATCATCTTCTTTGGTAAAAACAAAAGAGTTCCCATGAAATATTTTGATGTACCGAAGGAGTTCATACAAACGTATTTCGTATGCAAGTATCATTGTCAGACGAATTGATCTCACCACCTCCAGTATAACCATTAACTTTTCCATCATAATCCCCAAAGACACTTATGAACTTCCTTTCAACTTTGTCATTCAACTTAACTTCCTGCCGATGGAATTTCCACGATCATCTCTGCTACAAATGAAGGATTTATCAACATCTTCTTCGGTGTTACCAAAGGCATTCCTAGAATCTCCCCTGACATGCACAACCTTACACCTAAAAAATTCCTTTCATCTTCGTTGATACATCACATATTAGTAAAGCATTCCTCATTTTTTCTCTGATACACAACATATTGGTGAGGTTCGTCTCTCTCATTTTGATGCACTTCTTATTGATGATATTTCCTTCTTCTGTCATTGACACAACAACAAAAGGATGTCTTCCCCTCATTAACACTGAGCATATGAAATTTATTATTTCTTCCTGTGAACATTAACAGTGTAAGCTAGACTCTCCTTCATCTCGAGACCTCTTCTATTCTCCTCTGACTTATTTCCTTCTCACCACTCGTCTCTGATATGAAAATCCTTAGATACCACTTATTCCATTCAAAAATACATGTTAGGATCTAACTTAGTTTATAATTAATTCTTGATCGTGTTGAGGTGATTTGTAGAAAAAACGATGTTGTGCTTCTAATCCAAAACCATTTAATGATGATTATATTAATGTATAAATGAGACATCACAATAGAAAACAAAACAACTCAAATTACATATATTGATGACATATATTACTTCAACTTCAAGACCCTTCTCGATAGTGAGACTGCTCTTATTTATCTCAAAATGTCAAACTTCATTACAATATGGACTTTCAAAAGACAATTTTGTGTACTCCCCTTAATTACATTTCTCAAAATCATAAAAGGAGTTGATCATTGAATCCCTTGTGAAATTCTAAGAAAAATGCTTATAAATTTGACCATATTCTGAACTGGTTCAATTTTACCCTCTTTACACACCAAACGATGCACTATCGTGCTCATTAATGGAAATATGGACTAATACTTTCACAAATGACCTATTAGCACAACAAAAACATCACCATTGAACTCCTCTTAGAAAAATGAGTATAAACATGTCTATGTTTGGACAATATACCTCATGGCACGCATATTGAGACAATACAAAATTAGGCTCCTCTTTGGCACATAAATCTATGAAATATGTACCGTACTTGGCTTCACGATTCGTGAATTCATTGGGATATGAGCTAGCCTTGGGATCTGTGTATCCTAGGACTGCAGGTTGTGGGCCCACATTGGGATTTTTTGTACCAAGGAATGTGTGTCAAACATTGGGATCTACACCATTAAATAGGTTGCGGGCCCAAACTTCCTTCTCGAACTTCGCAGAATCAATTTAAATATACATTTATGAACTTGTTTTAACAAGTGTTTCATGTGGAATAGTGGTTAATACGCCTGGAATATAACTAGGAAGTATCGGGTTTGACACACACCAATGCTCATCTATTTGTTTGATTGTTATATGGTTATAACCATATATTAATACATGTTGGTTGTTATATATTTATGGTGGCATGTGGTTATCACAAACCCCCGTGAATCTTGGCTTATGGTCACATTACGTTACATATGATATGGGTTGAGGGCTAAGACCTCCCCCCTTTTTATGCCCAAACTAAAACCATTTCAACCTTAGATACAATTTACCACATATATGGTTAAGATACAAGTGCGATGGTGTAATGGTAATGGATGCTTGTGTAAGGTCTTGGGAGGTCATGGGTTCGATCCTCCAGACTCCTAAAATTTTTATATAACCTTAACCATAATTGTAAATGGGAGGTTTCCATGTGGGATTTTCTCATTTATCTATCTCTACCATGTGTCAATCTGTGATTGGTCCACTTATATGGCCACGCCACTATATGGTTTCCAACTCAGTTGTACGGTATGCCTTGTCACTTATCCGGTCAGGTGTACAATCATGTCATGTTGTGCCTTGTGATGCTTCCACATAAGGACCTTACGGTAATAGGATTGTGCCACGTGTCACGCTTGCAGTGGTGAAACGTGTCACCTTTGACCCTATTGACTTTTTCCTTTTTTCCCTAGCTTGACTTTAACTTTGATCATTCATAACTTTTTCATATGAACTCCGTTTGAGGTTATTTTTGTGTCATTGGAAATATATCGCCGAGATCTATGCAATGATGTATTTTTAGAGATAATTTGAGAAGGTCAAATTTTGAGGGTTTATGGATCCTTGTAGACCTTTTTGAGTGTTCTAGATCTTCCTAAACCTTCTTTGAACATTTCAGATCCTCCTGGATCATTTTCAGTTAGGATACTATCATTTCCAATGATCAATATTTCTACACCTAACTAGATAAATGATCACTTATTGTTTATCTCGCCTGATATACTTTATATTGCAATCATAATTAAGTATGTTCATGTCACTAGTATCTTCCATTGCGCATACTATACCAGTTTGTTTATTTTTCTCTTATTGATTGTATAGCTAACCATGATCATGAAAGTGTTGTCTATCATCAGGTGGGTTAAATTTTTCCTATGTAGGTCTTGCACTAGCTTAGAAAAATGTCTTAGAATAAAATTGGTCATTCAAACTGAGCAATTTAGGTTCACCGATCACCAATTTAGGTTCATAAAATAACTATTTACAATTTATTATTCTTGGATTTACAGTTTATGGTTTTAGTTTTGGGATTTACGGTTTTAGGATATCAACTTTAAATCCATGAATGCATTCAACTTTGTACTAGGAAATTTAATCAATAAGACAAGTTCTTTTCCACTTTATATACGTTGCATTGTAACAAGTTCTTTTCTGTCTTTTCCACTGTGCATACATTAAATTTTTGGTTGTTAACATATGTGCATTGGGATCATAAATTTCATATTGCACAAGCTCAATGAATGATATATTGATTCTCAGATTCAATTTTAGGACAACAAAATAATCATCAAAAACAAGATCATCCTGATCATATTGTGACTAAGCATGTTCTAGACATTCAAATTGCGAAGGATTGATAAAATTATGCATCATGTGTGGAATGTGATTAAGAGGAAGTGTTTGATCGATCGAAGTTGGGAACTCTTATTGTTATGGTTTATCATTCAATTTTTCATCATTGAAATATGAATGTAATGATTACACTAGATGATAAAAGGGTGGATGCTCATGCGGCTGATTATCATCAAACGAATTTGTATAAAGAGAATGAAGATATTTGTATTCTAAAAATGACAATATTTATTCCATAAGAGATTCATCACATACCAAAGTATATTCATGATTTTCATAAGGGAATACAGTAAATGGTTCACACTTCAGGGCTAAGGGGTTTAATATTTCTTATAAGGATTCCCTCACAATTGTGTTAGAGTGATGGCTAGAGATCGTGTACCCTCTATCCTTTATGGTTGGATCTGAATATTGTGAATGAGAATTGATTTGAGTTTCTATATCGTACCCTTCAAGAATATAGACAAGAAACGAAAAACATTAAAATATTTCTTGTTCTAATGGTTTTTCACTTTCACTAAATCTGCAATAAATCAAAATGACTCCTTGGTAGAAATTATCCACAGGTTCATTTCCAAGCCTACTTATTTCTGCAAGTTGATTAAGGAGTTCATGATAAACATAATATTCATGAGAAAAAGTGAACATTTCCATGAATTGTTTCCAACTATGAATAGATTTCATTGACAATGTCCGAAACAAGGATTTAACCTTCCCTTTGAATGTTAGGAAGAAGAATCGACATGCTTCATTGTCTCGAACAATTCTAATATTTTTTTAGGTGATTTTAAATTGATTAAGATAAATGAATGCATAGACATTCCCATCACCATGAAACTTTAAATTGGACAAGAGATTAATTGTCTTGACTAGCATTCTGCTCATGGGTCTTGAAAGACTCAAAGGGTCACCCAATACATAGATATAGAGAGCATCCATGGGATAGTTAGAAGTTAATAAATAAATCCACATGGGAAGGTTGGTCATTTGAACCTCCTACTAGTGCCAATTCTATTGATGTGGGAAAAATTACCCTTTATCAACAATAGGGGTTACCCCCGATGAGAAGTCCCAAATAGAACTATCACCATATTGAATAGAAAATCTATCCAGATTTTGGCCCACTGACGAAGGTTTCCTAAGCTAGAGAATGAAATGCAACTAATCTAATATGCATGCACCCAGATGAAACTAAGGTAACTAGAAAGTAAGCATAAAACCATCCATGATCCTATCGAGGGCCTAGGAAATAGTTTACACAAAGAAGGGAAAACAACATGAATAAGAAACTACAAATATAGGATAGTCTATCATTTGAACAATCATTTATGGTTCTACACCTATGAATTAGACAAACATTCTCTAAAGAAAAAAAATAAGAATGAAGCTTCCATAGCTAAGAATAGTCTACAATATGAAGTACATCCTTATGCAACCTGAGTGTTGATCAAAACACAAAGGAGTAGTCTATAATATGTCCAACATGAGAATCAAAGTTATTTAGAAAATATATTTTCCAAACTAGCTTCTCCTCATTAAAATTTCATGTAATAGTACATGAAAGATCCAAGGAGGGATTCTCAATTTTAGTTAACAATGTATTCCCAAAATAGTTCACAAAATGTGCACTGATTGAAAAGCCAAAAAACCATTTACTTGGATACATTTCAAGTATTTATTGAAGTTCAACATGACTCTTGTGTTTCTTCCTCCCCCTCGTGACCTTTTATTTACCAACATTTGTCCTTATCCTCTATGTAATGATGAGATAACAAAGATAAAAGTTACATTAAAAATCTATCCTTTAGCACTGGTGGGACATCATAGATTTTGGATATAGTACATTTATCCCAATGTAATGACTGGTTTGGACATTGGGATATTTGGTCATCATAAGTTTCAGACTCCCTCTTCAATCATTGGAGTTTGATTGACTTTATTGCTTCTACTGCAGAGACAATTGTTGTTGTTATCATTTCTTTATCATCCTTGGTTGTAGATCACATTATGAGGATTTTGAGTATGACCTCCATTAGGCATTGGTACTTGGAACCATTCAACATACGATAGATCAATGGCCTCAAATTAACCTCAATTAAACTATTAAATCCAAGCATTTAAACCCACAGAACCAGAATATTAATTAATTAGAATTTCATAAAATCTTTAGTGAGTTAGATTCATGGTTCCTTTGCTCATGATTGAGGTGTTGTGTTCTCCTATGGCTGTTGACAAGGTTTCAGATCTTAATCCTAAAAAATGTAGACAATTGTTGAGGAAATTCCCAAGTCATATAACTAGGAAGTAGGATATATTGGAAAGAGCAATGGGAACGGTGGAGGGATGTGACCTCCTCCCCAAGGAAAAACATCGAGGGGAGTTGAAGAACTCCATATGCCAGCACTACTACTTTGGGAAAATGACTGAGAATCAACCGACACGTTCTTCATGCTGAATGAAAGAATCCCAAAATATAAAGTGTTATATATAAACAATGACAAATAGGTCACACTGAAAGGTTAAGTGGACCAAACTATCATACGAAAAGAGCCATTGATCGACACGACTACCATGGATTGAACCACATTAGTCGCTTGGTTTGATATGAAAGGAAATAGGCTCCCTCCTAATACTATTGTGAATGTTAGGGTTGTATGGATCCCCAACCTAGACACTTTTATAGTGTTTTCCTTGATGGACCACTGAAGGGGGTGACTATCAATGAAGTCTGACCTAGATGCCCAAATTTGTGAAACAACCAAATCATTGTATCCTATGAATGGAGGATTGAATGGATGAAGAAAGACTTAAATTTCGAGATCCAAGATGTATGCAAACTTCGGCATAGAAGCATTAGTCTCTGAGGGATCTATATCTACGATTTTGACGGGACCATCTAGTACAAAAGAACCAGTTTGATTGAGTCAACACCTCAAAGGAGGTGATGTAGAATTCTCTTTGATAGGTGGAAGACCATGAATTATTCTAGAATGACGAGGTGATTGATAAACCAATTTAAGTTACAAGTTCAAGGTGGCCACCAAAAAACGCTTTTCTAAGAATTCTATGATCGTAGAGTACACCACTAGAAATAGACCTAAGGAAAAAACAATAAAAAACAACCTTTCAAATACTCTGATTAAGGTGGATTAGGTCTTGATTTCATAGTAGTAACAAAGTCAGGTAATTAGGACCTTCCAAATGAAATCACATGTTGATGAAGTCCTGTGAACCAACAAATGAAGTAGTGAGAAGCAGTTATCCCAACCTCCACTAACCAACCCTTCCCATTGCAAGTACCCATGCTTCCCAGGGCACTCTATATAGGTACGAAGAAGTTCCATATGATGTCTTCCCTAGGTACCATGGGAAACCCCTCACACTCGCATCTAGGAATTGTAGAAATGACTACTTAGTATACCAACTTGAATTCAATATCTGGGGGGTAAAATTGACTTTTGGGATCAAACGTATGGCTAGGGTAACCGAGCTCAAAGACTATAAAGAGACACCTCTAATGGAGTTAAAGGAACTAACAAACCCCCAAAAATACCATCTCTCCACTAAATTTACTCAAGCTTTGGAGGGGTTATCTCCTCAGTTCTCCTTCTTGTGACCTTTTGTTTAAATCCTATGTTAGAGGAGGCTCTCGACTATACCTATATGAAAGTTGTATTTTGTGGTCCCTATATTTGTTAGTGACCTAACCTCCCTAACCCCTCATGTAGGTAGAATAATAGATTTTCCATGTAATAAAGGCCAATATTAATAAGGCCGACTAATAAGGAAGAATAAGTCAAATGTAAGAAGGGATAATAGAATCTTCTACTTCTAGAAAGATCTTCCTCTATATTGTTCTTTTAGTAGATATATTTAGTATGAATAGGAGTCGAGGGCATGATAAGTCTTTGTATTGATAATTATTGTAATAGAGTGTTGCTCTGTTGGAGGTTTCCCCCTTGAAGAGTCAAGTGAACATTGTTTCCTATCAATAAAGGTGTTGTGGCTTCATAAATTGTGTTGTTACGATGTTATTCTCTACAGTATTTCTATTTTCTACTATTATAATAGATCTGGTACCTAACAAGTCATATCAGAGAACTTTCCTTGGAATAAATTGTGGGTTAATTTTTTTCAGAGTAGAGACATGTTATGAACTCTTAAAACTAAAGAGATCTATCATTCAACGCATAAATTCATGGTCAGAGAAGCATACATGCAATAAATACAAGAATTTTTTAACCTCACATTATTGGACACCCTTGTAATCCCTGTTGGTACCCTTTCGAAGGGTAGCGCATAAGATAAAACCTATAGATGAACTGGCCTAGGTATCCATAAACTCTCCATATATCAATGAAGTGGCCACCTGATTTCTATAGTTCCACCAATAAAAACACTCGGGAATATACTATTTAGTACTTAGCTAATGGGTAGTACATCTAAGGGTATAGTCTAGCCTCCTTAGTTGGTGCCATGAGATATTGGGATGAATACTATTGTTCGACCCCACATGTACATTAGAGAGATATAACACAGGGAAAAACCTTGTCTGAAAGAACCATGAAAACCCTACCCTTGGGGATGGAAACATAATAGACACGATCTATTATCGTGCAACCTTACCTCCTGCATTCTGGTTGTGAAATTACTACACTTATTTTTCTGTTAATAATTTGGAAATTTTGGCAGTGTAGTATTATTCAAATCGAGGTATAACTCTGTAGGAGTGAAACAAAAAGTTTGGGGCTTGCCTGCACCCTTATTTGAGACCTATCCAATTGAATTCCTCTTTTTGTTCTGATCACTCCGCTCAATATATCCTGGATGATGCATTGCTTAATCTCCTGGAGGATGACCCTGACCCCGACGATGAAGAATCCATATTTGATTAGAGTTTCGGTTGATTGCACGAATCACCATTGATAATTCCTCATTTGTTTTAACCTTATGTTCTTGCAATTGACGAGATAGCTGAGATTTGGAGTTTCTTAGCTCTATAATTTTTTCTTTTTGGGAGTGTAATTCATCTTGAACCCGGTCCAAACTCACTGCAATTATACGACTCACTATTTCATCTCCACATGGTGATGCCTATTATGCAACAATCAAAACTTCTCGATTACATTGGAAACCAACACAGTCTGTGGTTTCTGATCTTATGCTTCTAGTGTTTCCATAAGCTAGTAATCCTGATGTTTTCCCTATTGAAATCCTTATATGTATTGAATTCCATATCCCAATTGCAATGATATAACTTCATGTGATGCAATGATGATTGTGAAAAACAATGAAATGCATGGATCTTCAATTGAAGTGATAAACCCATATAAGTTATGAATTATTTAAGATGAGAGGAGATGGTTCTCTTCAGTTGAGCCTGGAATTTTCTAGATGAATCCATTGTTTCATGTGGATTTGAGTTAATAAACAATAGGTTGGTATGTGTTTGCATGTGTGGCCTTAAGGGATGACCTCATGTTTTCAGTACTAGTGTTCCTTTGAGTGTGTTGTGACTCCAACTGACGATATCTTCTTCTGAGTGGATGGGGGGTGGGGTCACATCCCTTCCCATTCCATTTAATGATTTAATTAATGCATGAAACCAAATTTTATCCTTGATGAAAAATTCAATTTGAAAAATGAACATTTACGGTTTAGGGGAGATAAAATTTGATGTGTTCCTCATTTAATTGAAGAGTGTTTTTTTCTAATTTCTTCGCTTCTTTAGCCAGAGAAACTTTCTTCTGATTCTTCTCTCTATAAATGTGGTAATATCTTACTTAAAGGATTGTTTTCTCTAGTTCCATGGATCTATTGTAGATCCTCATGAGTTGTGGGTGAGGATTTTTAATGCATATTCTAATTCCTTTGATGATCAGTTCATAATATCCAATGACTATCAACCAAGATGAGGTGCTTTCTAGGACGAGATGCATTCCTAGATAAATTGTCATGGTCTCTTATATATTATTTGTAGTGTGCCCAATCCCCTAAGAAAACTCAATGTTCTATCCTCTTTCAGAATAGAAAACGACCCCCCCCCCTTTTCTCACCTATTTCCACTTCATTAAAACAATTGTAATATTAAGGTATATAAAATGTGAAAGATTGAGATTGATCACTATGTAAATATTTGTAATCTACTACGTTCTTATTATTATCACATTTTTTATCATTCTACATTGTTACTTTTTATATTCAGAATATTCCTTATGTAACTTATTAATTATACTTTTGATTCATACTCTCTATATTCTCAACAAACTAATGCAATTGAATAAATTTCAAATGATCAGATTAATCTTCGACATATAGATATACATATTTTTGTTGATGTACAAAGTTTGTATGACCATCCACAATTGGAACCAACATAGATCCATATTAGCCCCAAATATATCAAGCACACTGAGAGAGATCAAATCTCTCAAGGTGCTAATCTTTAACCTTTCCTCAAGTTTTGCACTCTAAAAAATGTTTGCACCTCGACAAAATTTGATCTGTCTCGACACTTGATAAATATAGGATTAAGATATATCTATGATAATTTCTTATTATACTACCCACTTCAATATAAATGTATCAATATATATTATCATCACCTTAATAATCAATTAACCAATTTGGAAAAGGGAGAAAAAATCAAATCTCATCTTATTTGTTAAGTTTGAAGATAACTTTTAATGATATTACACAAGTTAAATTTCCTCAACTTTCATACGAATACCAAATTGCGAGCACTCCATAAACGCTTTGTTTGAGATTTAGAGAAGTATAAGAAGGGCGAATGTTAAGAAATGAAATTATAATACATGCTCTAATATAAATTTTAAATTTTATGAAAGTGATAATTTATTTCTTGAATATAAGATAACTTTTAATGATAATAGACAAGTTGGATCGTCAACTTTCATGCGAATACCAAATTGCCAACACTCCATAAACACTTTGTTTGTGATTTAGAGAAATAGAAGAAAGGGGCATGTTCACACATGAAATTATTATTGATGCTCTAATATAAATTTTAAATTTTATGAAGGTGAAAATTTAGATATTGATTTGAAATGGATTTAAATCTAAAATTATTGTAGTACACTTGAATATCATGTTGTGTTATTGTTGTAAGTTTTAATATCATGCTATTTTATTGTTGTATGTTTGAATATATAATGTAGTATTGTAATTAAGGAAGGTTAATAACTATATGAAATAAAACATAGTATACAATTTGAGTGGTCTTAATGGTTAAGAACTTGTGTTTCCTTCTTAGAGGTCTGTTGGCCCTTGACCAAGTTTTGGAGATCCTTGGTTACGTTTGACCTATTTTGGAACTTCGACAGGCTGTTGAAGGAAGAGCACAAGTCGAAGTGGATATCCCATGATATTGGCCCCTTTTTAGGGTATTTTTGGGTTTTGGGCTTATGTAACAGGTATGGGATGTCAACCCATGGGTTTACCCATGTTTAGGCCCTTTTGTAATGTATAAATAGAAAGATAGGCGATGTAAGTAGGACCACAAGTGTGTGTGTGTGTGTGTGTGATTCTAGGCTCTAAGTAATGTGCTAAGTGCAAGTGATAGTTGTAATTTCTTTGTGCATATTGTGTGAGACTTCCAAGGCTAAGTGTAGGTAACTATAAGAGACTGTGTAAAGGATTTGTGTTGTAACCTAGCTCAGGGAAGGAGGATATGACGAGATGCACGTAGATCTCCTGTCCTCTACGGAGTAGGATTTTGATGCTATGTGCCTGTAAGAAGCTTGACAAGAAGATAATAAAGAAGAGAAGAGTCGGTTGATGTAGCCCCAAGCTAGGGATGAACCATGTATATCTTGTGTTATGGTTTCTTTGTGAATTTCAATTAGTGCTTTGTGCCTTTGATGTGATTTATGCTTAGTGTTGTTATCTTTATGAATGTTAGAAGCATCTTATATAATAGCTTAGTGCTCAGTGATGTGAATGAATGCTAGATCTGATTTGTTTCTTTATGCTAAGTGCTTGAATGTATTGAATCTTATTGAATGTGATGCTCCGCTGTAATTAGGGTTTATCTACACTGTGAGAAAAGGTTAAGTATTAATGAATGACAATTGTAAATTCTTTGTTAGAGTATTGTAATCACAGATGTGTGTCCCAGCTAAGGTTGCAGACACTGGAGTCCTGCAACCACCCCTACCTCTACCTCAGGTGAGACTTCATCTGCTTCACAGGTGTTTCCAAAATGGTCGGTAGTTAGGGTTTTGTTGGTGCGTTGTTGAAGCGTTGAACCATGGGTCTGCCCCTGTGCCAACAAATGGTTCCATTTTCAAGACCCGAAAATTTGATCGTTGGGAACTAAGGAAAAGAAAGAAAGATCTGTGCGTATATCTGGTTCTTTAGTGCACAATATTCTACTTGACTTGTGAAGCTTTGTTCTAAGAAAGGAGGTAGATATGAAGAAAAGAGTTAATATCTGAAAGCTCTGTGGTCTGTTAAAGGTAATATAAGTGGAATTTTTTTCTTCAATAGTATGGATCTAGGTATGTTTGATAAATTTTGTCCTAGTCTAGAAACTAGGGAACAGTTAGAAGAAAGAAGGTTTTATATGAGTAGATCTGATAGAAATAATGAAAGATATGTTATTCCTATGCATAGAAAGAATGTTTGGACTAACAAATGGATGCAGGATCCTAGGAATAATTTTCTGCAAGTTAGTTACTATGATCCTAGTGCACAGTACAAGAAAGGGTTGGGATCATTTAAGAGAAAGATAGGATTAACCCTTTGTTACAGTTGTAGAAGACCAGACAATCTTGCTAAGGATTACCCTGATAAACGACCTAGTTGTCTTTGTTGTAAATATATGGACCATGAAGTTATGGATTTCCCTAGAATGATTGCTAAACTTGAAAGAATTAATATGGGACAAGATAAAAATGAGAAAGACTCAGAAATTAAGACTATGGTAGAACCCAAGAAAGGATCAGAGACTGTATTGTCAGAAATAAAAGAAACTCTGAATGATCATAGATACATCAATCTATGAGAGATCTTAAAAGACAAAGAATGCATAGAAGCAATAATAGGAGACTTCGACATAGACTGTGTTCTAGACGAGGAAACACAGGCGAATGTCATGACAGAAAGTACTGGGGAAATTTTTGGAAGGCCTGCTATGGTTCCTTCATTGGGAGGAATAGGATTATTTAGAGGAAATATAATAACCCTATGTGGAAGACTTACCCAGATATCTATGATTTCTCATGGAACTTCGATAGAGGAAGAATTTGAGGTTATTAAATTTGTTGAGAACAATGACCCATTGGATTTATTTCTATGAAAACCCTAGATTGAGAAATATCAGATCCAGAGAAGAGAAGAAGAATCCCTAGAAAAGAAAAAGCAGGCATTAAAATAGGTCATGACTAGGAGAATAACACACTTGATAGAAGAATAGGAGAATAGGTTGAAGACCAGAGACTTGGGTGTCAAAGTTGAAAGAATGCGAGAAAATAGAGAACTTACCCCGGACAATGAAGAAGTATTACCCTTAAACCTTATGAAATATCATCAATAGTGTGAAGTTATTATTCTAGGAGAAGATAAGAATCAGAATGGGAAGAGGAGCCCAGTAACACAGATCATAGGGAAGAAGGCTAGAAAGCTCAACAAGAAGAAAGAAAAGTTGGAGAAATTGCAAGAAGCTTCAGAAAGAACTTCACAGAAGGAAGGTCTCCAAAATTTGAACTTCGTCAGAATATCAGAGAAACTCAGATTGGCACTTCGTCATGGAAGAGTGATATAATCATTGGAGGCATTATAACCATTAGATTGACATTCCCGAATATTTAGAAAATAAGTTATGATAAAAAAGCTTCCCATCAGACCATTGAGACCGCGCCGTAACTGACATAACTGCATTGATGAAGGCTTCTTGTTATTTGGAAGGATATGTTACATCGTTGTCTACTTATCCCATCAACTATTTCACCAAGAGCACTTTCGCAAATTGTATCCGAGCCAACTAGAGAAATCATTGTTATTGTGTTGTGCTTATTGAGACCTTGCCATCCATTCTATTGCATTGAGAAATTGTTCATCAGCCTGAGATATCTGATCTCGAGTGTGCATGTTGGATGAGCTCAGCGTTGTGGAAAATTCAGTAGAGGAAATGTAAATCGATCTAATGGAAGATAAAGTGATGTCCATAGGAGTTCAAGCCTCATCAACGAGAGGAGTGCAAGCCTCCTCGTTGACTCCTCACGGATCCGGACCATCTCGAGCTATATAAGAGAAAAGGGCTAATCATAGATATGACTTAGCAAACGTGAAGTTAATCTGATCCATCCTACCCGACTACATCCCACCTCTGGCTAGTGTGGTGAGTCGTGATAGTGTCCTAAGGGATTTTGACTACATAGTTATCATGACATACCTCCTGAAGGGGATATGCATAGTCAGATAGAAATTGGAGAGAATTCCAACTCTGAAGATTGATGACTATAATATAGGAGGCCGCAATACCTATGGCATGGTCGCGCCTCACAAGTACTTGACTAAGACGAAGGGAAATAAATCTAAAATCATTCCCCAGACCATGAACATTGTACAGTCTACTATCCTGAATGTAATGAAAATCCCACATTTTATAAGGCACCAGGAGGTTAACGCATGGTTTAAAATCCTATTGGCATGCTTCCACGAAGGTTACTTATGGCTAGACATATGCATCACCTTTTATCTGGCATTGATCCATAGGATCATTGGCCTAAGTATGCAGGGACCTGACCCACATGATTTTTATCTAGGGAAGGCTGCAAATCGCACCCTGGCACAGAGGATTAAAGATACTTATGGCGATGTAGAGAAGGGAACATGAGGCTACAAGGTAGCCTCCATTCATAATGGCGTAGTGCACCTTTCTTTCCAGTTGATCATTGGTAAGATAGCAAGGAAGAACATACCTACACAGGTCACGGGGTTTGTCGTTGACCTCGCGGGAAAGTGCATGGAGGGATTATAGATGAACTGGGCTAGTTACTTAGTCAACCAACTAGAAGTGGATTTCCATGAAGCTCAGGATCAGGGCTATGAGTTCCACTTTAGTTGGCTCCTGGTCCTCATCGCATTTACAACTTGGGAGATGCTATAAGGTGCAACCTTCCCTGACATTGAGTTGTTCGATCCGCTTGCTACGAAGTTTACCATGCTCTGGTATTCAAGCGATATGAGAAAATAGTGGCAGTCGAACGCAGTATTACATACCTACTACTTGCAACTGAAACGAGCTATTGATTCATTCCCTCGTATGACACTGAACACTCTAGACAGATTCAGGCCGCTGATGAAGTTCTACGTAGATAGGCATTTTATATATATCACTACGCACGTAGACAAGAGTAAAGAAGAGATGCAGTCATACTATAAGATCATTGAGGAAGATCTGGAGGAGATCACTAAGTAATGGCCTACAAAGTACCTTATACCAATCGATTGGGTGGAACTGTCTGACCTAGAACTCATTGGAAACCCAGTGGTTACCCGCGAAGAGTATGATGCACCCAGCAGCAATGGGAAGAAAAAGAAAGAAGAGGTACAACAACTAGATAATGTCTCAGAAGAAACGGCTTGAGACTCACCTAGTAGAGGAGGTGATGATGAAGTGGACAAAGAAGAGAAAGAATAGGAAGAATATAAGAAGAAGCAAGAAAAAGTAACACCGCCATAGAATCCCCTTGATGATGCAGATCCACTGAAGAAAATAAACGTTCCCCCACGAAACCTACATCTCAAAATAAATCCAAAGCTAGTAAGCCGAAGATACACATTGTCCTCATTGTGGATGACTTCGAATTCATTACCACAACTATGTCAGACATATCGGAAGATATTTTGCAGAGAAACAAAGCAAAACAAGATATTATGTATGATAGAATTGAGAGAGAGATAAGGGGTATCCAACAATCCCTTCAATCCAATCACGCAGTGTCCACTGCACCCCCACCATCAAATGAAACTGAGTTAGGAGATGAGCCTGCCCAACTCCGTAGAATAGCTAAAGACATTGAAGCTCACCTTCATTGTGTGTAGGAAGAGAAAGAACATGCCAGAGTGGCTCTAAAGCAAGAACAAGAATAGGTGATAGAGAAAGGCAGGGTTGTGCAGCAGGAGAGGGATTCTATCCAAATGAAGTTCGAACAGGAGAAAACGCATATCCAACAAGAGAAAGAACAGTTGCTTGCGGAATAGATTGGAATCAAAGAAGAAGTCAAAAGAGAACTCCACTCTGTGACAGGCTTAGAAAAATTGGTTGAAGACCCAGTAGAGCATCAAGTGGCAAGGCTTGATGAAGCCAATCAACAACTTCAACAGAGAATAATAGATCTAGAGATACAAATAGTTCCAAGCACTCTGCAAGATGTGCGGATCAAAGAGAAGCAACTTCTTGAAGAGAAGTTGAGAGAATCAAGTCCTTCTCCATGGAATGTAAACAACTAAGTGATCACATCGACCAGACTTATGAGAAACTCATTGAGGATCCTGTACTAAAGACACTAGAGTCACAACTCCATGAGGCCAAGTAGCAAGCAACAACAGTTCAGGAACAGTTGAAGCTCTTGTCAGTGGTTGAGAGAATGAAACGATCCCAGAAACATTGCACTGTTCAACAACAAGTCCATACCATATAGAGAAATGTCATGGAAGTGACTCTGAGACTCCATCCAGCCCAGGACTCAGCTTTCCAACTGTTCAAAGAGATTGAAGGACAAGGATCAAAACTAGAATAGGTAGTCACTACAATTGAGAAATGATTGGAAGGACCTGTTAACGAGGAAGTTCTTTAGAAGTTCTCCAAGAAGGAGGCCTTAGCACAACAAAAGGTCAAAGAATCGAGCCAAGATCGAGGCTTTTGAGGTAGAATTAACCAAATCAATGTAACTCGGGATGAGTCACAGGTGAGTGTTGGGGGGCTATTTTCCCTTGACCAAGTTTTGGAGATCCTTGGTCAGGTTTGACCTATTTTGGGACTTCGACAGGCTGTCAAAGGCAGAGCAGAAGTTGAAGTGGAGATTGCGAGATCTCGACCCCTTTTTAGGGATTTTTTGGGTTTTGGGCTTATGTAAGAGGTATGGGATGTCAGCCCATGGGATTACCCATGTTAAGGCCCTTTTGTAATGTATAAATAAAAATCTAGGCGATGTAAGTAGGAGCACAAGTGTGTGTGTGTGATGCTAGGTGCTAAGTAATGTGATAAGTGTAAGTGATAGTTGTAATTTCTTTGTGAATACTATGTGAGACTTGCAAGGCTAAGTGCAAGTAACTTAAGAGACTATGTAAAGGATTTGTGTTGTAACCTAGCTCAAGGAAGGACGATCTGGCTAGGTTCACGCAAATATCTTGTCCTCTGTGGAGTAGGATTTTGATGCTATGTGCCTATAAGAAGCTTGACAAGAAGATAATAAAGAAGATAAGAGTTGGTGGACGTAGCCCTAGGATGGGGGTGAACCACGTATATCTTGTGTTATGGTTGCTTTGTGCATTTTGATTAGTGTTTTGTGCCTTTGATTTGATTTATTCTTAGTGTTGTTATCTTTATGAATGTTAGAAGCATTTGATATAATAGCTTAGTGCTCAATGATGTGAATGAATGCTAGATCTGATCTATTTCTTTATGCTAAGTGCTTGAATGTATTGAATCTTGTTGAATACTACGTTGTGATGTAATTAGGGTTTATTTGTGATGTGAACAAAGGTTAAATACTAATGAATGACAACTGCTAAGTGCTTTGTTAGAGTATTGTAATCATGGATCTGTGTCCCATCTAAGGTTCCAGATACTTGAGTCCTGTAGCCACCCCTGATTCTACCTCAGGTGAGACTTCATTTGCTTCGTAGGTGTTGCCGAAAGGGTTGGTAGTTAGGGTTTTGTTGGTGCATTGTTGAAGCATTAAACCCTGGGTATGCCCATGTGCCAACAAGGTCACGGATTCAAATCTAGATATAGGGTATGTAAACCTTTATAGATGTAGACTTGATTAATAATATGTTCATTTTTGGCTTCTTTGAAGATTAAATTTAACTATTGCAATCTTGAAAGGAGATTCTAAATTAGTTCATCTTGATAATTTGACTCTTAAAAATGGAGAGAAATACCGTATGAATTTCCATGACTTCCTTAAACTACCTATAAATTTTTGAATCCCAATTTTCCACAACTACACGCTACACGTTCGTTCCTCTCACTCACTAATAGGCCATACAAGTCCATATGATTCATATGCCAGTGTGGGGAGGAATCTTAGTCTTAGGATTAACATCTCATGCTTTGGTTTGGAAGAAGGTTTGAATGAATCGAAAAAAAAGTTACCTCAACACTCTTCAAAATTTTGTCAATTATTTTTCCTATTATCAATTTCAAAATTTTATCTATTCTTTTTCTTATTATCAATTTCAACGTGTTTTCAAAATTCAAAATTCATGTTCATCTTGTGTATACTTGTGTGTGGTGGTTGGAATTGATCTGAATTTGATTTTAAACAAGAGAGCACTTAGTTTTCCATGATTGAATCATTTGTTTATTTAGCCAATGACTAATAATGATTGTTGAATTGCAAAATTTGTTGGTTTCATGATGGAATTTCTCATAGCCCCACATTTTCCCATCGATGTGCATTGATATAAGATGAAAACACATTAAAATTGTTGGGTTTTTTTCCTCATAAACTAGAACAATCCTTTACTTCCTATAATGTTCTAGTCCTTTTGTTAGTTCATTGGTATTGGGTTTACAAGGATGTGTTTAGTATATTCAAGATATCTACTTGGGCTGTAAATTATTGTCATCTTGAGGGGACTTCCCTCCATATATAGATATTCATTCTAATACTTGTGAAGGCATTGTTGTGATATTTCAATCACTTGACTTGAAGATAAAGTTCATACATATGGTAACTGCAACCAAGGATTTATAGATTTGATTTCATTGGTTATCGAAATATTTCCTACTAAGCTAGTTCCATGAGTATAGAGATATGAACATATTGGTGGTTGGTTTTTAATCGAACGTGTTTCATCAACAATTGGAAAAACTAGTTGAGTGGTCTTTCCCAAAGAATTAGACATTTGGGATGGTTTAAATTCATTAAGAAATCCACTACACTTAGAACAAAATTTTGGTTAATGTGTAAAGGTTATACAAGAACAAAGAATATAAATGTAATTCCGCAAAGTATCTATGTTATTGAAGTTGGTGAAAATTCCAATTCCGCAAAGTATTTATCTTAGTGAAGTTAGTGAAAACTCCCTTTCAGCTTTAGGATATGTCGATGATCATAACTTTGGTTGCCAAATATACCAGTTTCTTGATCGTGCATGCAAGTCCTAATAAAGTTTAATTCAATGACTAATTTAGGGAAAGATAAACCCATACCTATTTCCAAATACCACCGCACAAGACAAGGAGAAAATATCAACTACGATTTAGGTCTAGGCTGGCACTGGCTCAGGGTTTATCCTTCTCATCCTCATTATGGTTGAGTGGTGTTCATACCAATATTAACCACACTGATTCTCAAGAAAAATACACGTATATTTCCCTATATACCATTGGATTCAATTTACTGCCACTTGTTAGAATTGCAAATGTGGAAAACACAATTCACATATGAGAATAAAAAATCACACAGAAAAGAAAAACAAGGATTTGACATGGTTCACCCAAATGTTGGGCTACGTCCACCAAGCATAGGCATTAGTTGTCTTATTATTCAAATCATGGAGATTACAACAGACTTGCAAGTTCTCACTCTGTCTCTGTCTCTGCCTCTACGGTCTTACATGTATTTATATACATTTACAAGAAACTTATTATTAGATGCAATCCCTATCCATATTCTAACTTGGTTTATTTAGTTGCAACCAATGCAGAATAATATGATCCAAATCCATCCTTGAAGAATTCCTTGTCATCAAATCCCAACAATCTCCACCTTGACAACAATTAACCTAATACCTTGCTCCTTCCTTTTGTTCATCACCTTTTCTACAAGCCAAGAGAATCCAAGAACAACTGCATCTTCTCTAATAAAACCAGTTTCATGATCTAACCTATTTGACTTGCACGAGTTTGGATTTCCTGAGGGGTTAGTCCACCTCCAACATGTCTTCCACAATTGTGTGTGAGACATATTTACTGATAGATCTCCTCCTATCCAATACACCTGTAAAATATACATTACAATCATCACACATCGTCTCAATGTAACCATTATAGGTGACGTGTGTGTTTCTCAAATGTTGAAGAACCCATTTCAATGCAACACCTGAATCTGTCATGTATCTGACAACATCATTAGCATGTGAAACATCTGGTCTGAACCATTTGATCACATACAATAGAATTCCTACTGAAATTACACAAGACATAACCTTTTCTTCTTTATAGACAAGACCTATGATGGAAGAAAAGTTATAATGGAAAGAAAGAGGGATAAAAATTGGTATTACAATGTGTTATCACTCCAAGAAACTCCTTAGGGTTGTAGGCTAAGGATGCTTGGTAACTTAAAAATAATGTGTAGGTATGCTTGGAAAAATGTGGTCTTTAATGATCAATGTAATAGACAACTCATCACACATCTAAAGAAACAGTGCTTTCAGGAAGCAATAATCAGATCAAGTAATTTGAAAGGAGAGGATGAAGAACACTAATCTTGATTGCCAAATACAACTGAATGTAGGGCTTAATGCAAGATAGAAAGAAATCCTTCACTTCAAGTCTATGAGCTCAATAAAGAGATAACAATCTTCATAAGCTAAGATAAACTGAAATAAAGTAAATAAAGGGAAACATGGATATTTCTGATATTGAAAACGAAAGAAGACTGTAATTTTATTCTACAAATAAGAGTCTATACAGTAGCACAAAAAAATATTCCCAGTTTGAACACTTGTCTCTTACAAAATATAGGCATTTATAGCCTTTTACAATCAGTTTTAAAGATCCTGAAAACTTGGATCTGTATCTAAAAATAGCAAACCAAATTAACTAAGCAAATTGATAACAAAGACTTAATGGCTAAACTAGCATTCAAATTGTCTTCCATCTCAAAATTTGACATCCGTACTCTTCAGCTTCTGGAATCTGTTGTGTCATGAAATATGGCAAAGGCACCTGTCTTGGCAGTTGGATTTATTCAGTTACTCATAGTCGACACTTTAGGAGATCAATTTAGTATATGGTTTTCAAAACTCCCATGAATCTCTGATGGTGAGTATCTCTTTGACCGAGTTGTTAATCCTTTAATGCTCTGGAATCTCTTTAAATTCTGTAAAAATCACTCTGCTCCATCCTTATCTTTAAAAAATTATTTTAGTGCTTTCACCAGCTAACTCGCCTTATGATTCTCTGGTTAGTTGGTGAAAGCGTTGCGTTTCACCAGCTAACTGGTTGTAAAATTGTCCTTTGCGCTAGTGAAAGCTCTTCCTTGGGACAAAATGAACTTTCACCTCCAAAACAGTGGTTCTATCAAAAAATCAGTGCGTCTCTACTTTATCCCCTTGAATATTCATGGCAACCTGAGCTAGCACTTGCAAATCTGGGTGTGACTTTTTCTTTTGCTTCAATTTTCTAATCTTCCTCTTAAGGCGTTTTGCTAACCACCATAGAATTTTATAGTCTTTGGTAATTTTCTTTTTCCTCTTCTTGTCCTTGACACTTTCATAAGCCATCATTTCAAATGCATCATTTGTTTTTGCGAAATTATCAAACAAAGTTTTGTATCTTTCCTTTATTACTCTTTCTAAAACCTCCTGCTGAGCAATCACTTCTTTAAGTTGCTTGATTTTCTGTGTTTTCTTTGACTTTGTGCTCTTTGATGTTTCCCCT
>JZKD02S2167067.1:813509-828453 GCA_000966675.3 Picea glauca | reverse complement strand
GTAAAAGGAGGTTGCCCCCTCGAAGAGGCTTATTATCTGAAATTATCTCTTTTTCAAGGCGTTGAGTACCTTTCCTGAAGTTTTCCTATGCTATATTGATGTTTGGTTCTTAACACCCTCCCAAAAAAGAAAATGTTGCCAAGTCCTTCCTCTTTGTCTTAGCTCCTCCAGGATGATCAATTTAATAAGGCCAAAGTGGAAAGGAGTGTTCTTCATACTTAGAGGTTTAGCTCTAATCTTTTTACAGACTTTAGTTAAGCTCTTGTGCAAGAACAAAGGTAAATTTAGGAGAGTTTTCCCTCTAAAATGGTCTAAGAGCTTGAAATGATATACCATCAGTTTGTTGTACCTGCCTTCTGAAGTTATGTAGAGTTGGATTCCCTTAAACAAATCCTACCACTCATACTCTAAATGGGAAACTGGCATGCTCTTCTTCCATGCATTATTTCTGAATTCTTCCTTTAGATATGCTCTGAAATTTAGGTTCTTGGTTGCTTTCATTTTGAACCAACTCTGGCCTGATCTAGGTAAATTGGTCACTGCAGTGATGGAAGCTTCATCCACAATGATTTATAAAGACCCAAAACAAGATTTATTTCCATTGTATTTTTTAGCAAATTCCTCTGTTGTTGATTGGTGATAGTCGTTCTGTAGCTTATCGACATATCCCATGCAGTTTGCGTCTGAGAAGTGTTTTTGCACCTCTGGATGCACCTGTAGAAAGGACAGACTATCTAATTCTTTCTTTAACAAAGAACCACTGCATCTCCTTGCCATCTACAATTCGAGCATGAAACGATTTTTCATAGAAAACACTTCAATTTGCAATTCGAACCCGAAACTATTTTGCACACAAAACACTGCAATCTGTTGTTTGAGCCGAGGTTTTGCACTTGTGAAAACATTCAGCACTGTCTTTCAAAATTGAAAACTTATCATATGCTTTTGGATGATGCGTGTTGGGTAAATGATTTGTCAATTTGATGTCACCAGCCAAGTAGTACCGCTCCTTCACCTGTGATGATGGATTTGAATTTTCCATTTCCAACGCCATGATCGTGCAGCATGCATTTCTGAACAAGATCTGCTTTGCAATCCGATTTAGATGTGAAAACCCAAATTTCCATCATTATCCACTTTCACTAGCGAATCATAATGATTACATGACATGTGATGAGCATGTCATCTTTTGATTTCATTAAAACGTGGAGAAAACACACGTGATCCCCGCTTTCACCAGCTAACGGCCCGTGGGAAGTGCCCCTTGGCTGTTGAAAATCGTCGCTTTCACCAACTAATGGCCCGTGAGAAATGCTCCTTAGCTGTTGAAAATCACTGCTTTCACCATCTAATCATCATCTTTAAAACACGCGTTAGCTGTTGAAATTTTTTCATGAAATTTTTAAAGAGAAGACCTTTATGGATCGTCCTATTTCTAAGACATAAATTAAAACCTAAGTTTTGCTACTAGAAGAACTCAAAACAAATTTGGAGAAAAATACCAATAGCCATGCTATCAACCACAAAATGAAACCATAGTGACTGATTCATTTTGGGAGCTAACATTTGGCTCCAACTGGAATGGACATCTCCCTATGAGGTGACCATGAACCTAGCTAGACTCAGTATCCTTTATTACAATTTTAAAAATAAATCTATAAAATAGTTTTGCTAGTACCATTGGGCATGGAGTTATTCAAGTGAAAGAAACAAAGAAAACATAACTGAAAAGAATATGTACAAGTAGAACATGGATTTTAAGAAAAATCCTTATGAAAAATATGTCTTTAGAAAGCGCTCATTGAAAGGGCCACCTGCTACTTCCTCGCCTACAAGATTTTGGAGAACAAAGGTATTGTTCTGTTGAACCATTGTTATGACAAAAGGACCTGTCCAGAGAGCATCAAATTTGTCATGTTTCCCCTTATCTTGCCTTGCTGCATCCCACTTTAAGACTAATTACCCTGTTTTGAAGACATTTGATTTGACTTTCTTGTCGAAGATCTCCTTGATTTTTTCTTGATGTAATTTTGTTCTTTCCAAAAGCTGCTCTCTATCTTGCTGTAACTCTACCAAATTATGAATTCTCTGAGTCAAATCTGATGGGACTGATAAAGTTTGCAGAAAATGAACAATGTGACTGTACCATTTGCAACCATCTAGGTGAGATGAGACCTACATTTCCTCACCTTGTTTATCCTATGTAGACTGAACATTATCTGCATTAATACTTACCAAATTTATTTCGATCAGCCTACAATTTTCTTCTGCCAGAAGTTTGGCAAGGCCCTCACCCTTCACAAGTTTTGCTAGTTTAATTTCAACATCAAATTCAATCAACTTTTCTATCCACTTACTCCTTTTTCCATCTATGTCGGGTTGTATAAGCACATATTTAACTGAACTGGAGGGTATGAAAGCTATTACCTTTGCCTGAAGGATGTAAACTCTAAAAGATTTCAATGACTTGATAAGTGCATAGGCTTGTTTCTCCAACAATTCATACTTTACCTCTACGTCCCTCAAGACATTACTGAAGAAGGCAATTGGCTGCTCCTGATCATCAACATTTTTCTGCAAGAGAATTGTTGCAATTGTATCTCTTGAAGCAAATGAAAAAATGTAAAATACCTTGGAGAAATCGGGGTTGATCAAAACAGGAGCTGTTGTGATGGCTTCTTTGATAGAATTGAATGAGTGTTTGGCTTCTTCAGTCCATTTTACCTCGGAGTCCTTTCTTAACATAACATTAATATGCTTTGTGAGTTATGCAAAGTTTAGTACAAACCTTCTGATAAAGTTTATAGTCCCAAGGAAAGACTAAATGTCCTTCTTTGATCTAGGAAGAGACAGATTTTTAATTGCTTATACTGTTTTTGGGTCAATTTTCACCCCATCAGCTGAAACAATATGTCCAAGTAATTTACCTTCCTTAAGTGCAAAATTTGATTATTTTGGATTAAGAGAAATTCCATACCTTCGACATTTTAGAAATTCCCTTTTTAAGTGATGCAAATGAAGTTCATGGCTACTCAAGACAAATTTATCTTTCTCTCCAACGAAAGCAATGTCCATCGCCCTTTGGAATGTCTCTCCTGCATTCATCAATCCAAAGGGCATATTCTTGTACATAAACGTACCCCATGGAGTCGTAAAAGAAGTATTATCTTTATTGTCTGGATGGACAACAATCTGGTTGTATCCAGAAAACCCATCAATAAAAGACATCACATTTGATCCTGACACCTTCTGCAAAATATGTTCCATTTTGGGCAGAGGGTAGTTTCCCTTCCTAGAGCACTTATTCAAATTTCTGAATTCGACGCAGAGTCTAATCTCTCCATTCTTCTTCCTGACTGGTATGAGATTCACAATCCATTCTGAATATCTGAGAGGAATGATGATGCATGCATCCAATAGTTTTTTGATTTCCCTTTCCATTGTAGGTAGCAACAAAGGATTAAAGGATCTAAGCTTCTGCCTGAATGGTTTGGTGTCATTGTTCAAGGGAATCTTATGTTGAATTACCTCTATGTCAAAAGTCTTCAAGTCATCATATTACCAAGTGAAGATGTCAACAAACTCCTTTAGCAATTCTCCATAACCAGCCCTTTGTTTTTCAGTCAAATGTGAAGCTAAGTTGACATATTTAGGATCTTGTTCACTTGCTACATTATACTGCAAAGCTTCTGAATATTTTCCCCCATTTTCCAATTTGACAGCCACATCGTTATTATCAAAAATCCTTTCCAAAGGGACCAAACCTTTAGGAATTTTGTTGGTAGACAGTTGGACTATTTTCATGTGCTGCGATTTTTCTTCTAAACTTTGGCTTCTCAATTTCATTGTCATTTTCATTGTCCTGATCGATCTGCAAATCTGCAAACTCATCTATCACTGCAAGAAATCTAGTGAGTTCAACATCGTCTTCAAAAACCTTCCAAAATTTTACATTATCAGGGAGGGATGGCCTATATTTAACTTGAATTTCGTAATTCAATTTATGAGGCAGAGGTGGTATGAAATCACAAGCCGACACAACTAATGAATCAGCTAATTCATTCATTGCTCTAGGCACATATGAAATTTTAAAATCTATAAAATCGTGAATTTCCCTCAACACTTCATCTCTGTATGCTTTCAACTTGACATGTTTTTATTGAAAGGACTTATTCACCTACTGAATGATAAAATATGCATCTTCGAACACCTACAATCTTTTAATGTCCATCTATTTGGCTGCATTTATCCCCAGAAGTAGTGCCTCATACTCAGCAATATTAGTAGTCATTTTAAAATCAAGTTTAAAGGACAATTGAGAAGTTTTCTTAGAAGGGGAAATCAATACCACTCCTACTCCTGTTGATTTTTTAGTACAAGAACCGTCAAAGAACATGGTCCAAAGTTCGTCCTCTGCTGCTTCTGTGGGATGAAATGTTGGCTTTCTGAGCAACAATGCATCTGGTAATGAATCATCAATTTGCAAAATACAAGATCCCATACCTATGTCAACATAATAGATAGGATGATTGGATAGATTTTTTTCGTCACTGATTACATATGCCAACTGAGATTCCTTGTATAGCCTTTTGTTCACCCCTCCAAAAATAGGGATAGTAGCATAAGAGAGATCCATTTGGAGAGTGCCACCTAGCCTCTTCATCCATGATCTTGATAACAAACATCCGAATTTAGGTGGTATGTCTGCCACTACTATATCCATAACCATAGTCTTCATGGATGCTTGGGTTAAGGTTATAGCCAAGTCCTTGATCATCCCAAGACATTTGACTTTTCGAGAATCAAAAGAGAAAATATCATGATAAGACTTGGTGATCTCCAACCCAAGGTCATCCATGACCGCCTTTGGCATCAAATTGTGAGAAGCACCGGAGTCCAAGAAACAGTTATGTAGTGTTTTCTCATGAATATTTAGAGAGATCTAGAAGGGAGGAAAACTCTCATCTCTGTCTTCTATCATTTGGCCCAGAGTAATTGTTGGCTTTTCGTCATATATGTTGAGAATATCAGCAGAAGGGGATATAGATATGGGATCTAAAGTTTTGAGGATATCCTTTTTGAACATTTCATTTTTCATTAACTCGACTAGAGGACTAGGAATTTTAATTTTTCGTATTTCAGCCTCAAAATTGAACGAATATGGGACCTTATCAGAAGCTTTATCAGAGACCTCTACCTGATTCGAAGGATCTTCCTGATTTCTTTGTTGTTCAACAGGGGCCTGACTTTCTGGAGTTTGATGCTTAACAGGGGCAACAGTCTTCTTGGGAGGAGCTGATGCTTTCATCTTTGAAGGATTTGTTTGCTGACTCTCTGATGTCTGATCTTTTTTCTTAATAGGGGCTGTGCTCTTTTTGGGAGAGGATGGTGCGTTATGTTGGGAAGTATCATATTTAGATTGGAGATTATATCTATTCTTATCTTCTGTCGTGAAAATGCCATCATCAATAGGATTATCCTCTGTCTGTTCATTCATCAATGCTTCCTCATAGTTGTGTTGTGTTAGATAAGATTTCCCTGTCTCTTCTCCAACACAATGAATGTTATCTTATCCATCTTCTTGATAATCACCTTCATCTTCGTCCATCACAACTTTTTGAAGAGGGACCTTTATTCTCTGATCTTCGGTAGGATTCTTTTCTCTTTGCAACATCTGTGTTGGTTGATTATTTCTTCTGAAGTTGTTGGGATTTTGATTTGGGTTCCTGCCTGCAGAATCATAAGCACCTCTTCCCTTCACAGGCTGCTTATTATCAATCTTGAGCTTAGATATCTCAGAGGTTAGAGACTCTAGCATCTTATCCATTTTATCAAACTTTGGGTCAACACTTGATGAAGAAGAAGCCTCATTCCTTGGCCTTCTCCTATCAGAATTTCCTTTTAGCTTTTGGGAGGCTAAAATATTTGATTCCACCTCAAGGGAAGCATCTTGCATGAGAGATAATGTCAGTGACCTCCTTTCTCTCAACAATAAACATAAATCTGAGTCAAAACCATCAGAATATGTGATCTTGGTAGAAGCATCTGAAGGTTTTATCTTTGCTGGTATTTTACCATACATCCGGTTAAATCTTTTAGTGAAATCAGAGACTGACTCACTATTTTGTTTCCTTAGAATTCCGAATTATGTGATATAGTATAAAAAATCTCTTCTATCACCCCAATGTTTCAAAAATGTCTCATCCAATTGCTCGATTCTAGCTATGGAACCAACAGGGAGTTCATTGAACCATTTCCTAGCATGGCCATCTAAGCTTTGGACACAGACTCGTGTCCAAACATCTTCTTCTTCAATATTAAGGTTTTTAGCATAACTGTAGAAAGCCTCAATATGTTCTTCAGCAAACACATCACCTTCACCTGTGAATTTGGGCATATACTTATGATAGTCTCTTGTTGGCATGGTTGATATTGGGTTTGGCAATATAAGTGGTGCATACCTAGCATCTAGGATTTGTTGCATCTTCATCAAAGGAGGTGGAGCAGCCATAACTATCAGGGGTGAGAAATGTGATGGTTTCTTTTTTGAGTCTTCAACACTGGAGGAATGTGAAAGAGGTGAATCTTCTAATGGGAAAGAGGTCTGATATGAGGCTCTATAAAAATTTGCAAGTTGTCCAACTAAAGTTTCTTTACCTTTAGCAGATAGCTCTTGGAGAAGATGTTCAACAGCAAGGAGGCTAGTATAAATGTTTAAATGATCTTCTTGTTGCTGAGAATGAAAAGACTCAAGAGAAGAAGAACTATGGCTTCTTTCTAAAGTCTTGGATGTTTTTTCAATCAAATTTGAATCTATAAATTTATCATCATTAGTATTTTCCTGTTGATCGAAAAGAGATTGTTCTTATACAATATGCACAAATGTCTTTTCATCAATGCTTTTTGAAAAGAACTCAAATTTTTCTGTAGTAGATTTTCCAAAACTGAAAAGAGGATTACCTTATGTATCTGATTTTGAAGCTTGACCCTGAATGGTCTTTCCTTTCCTGAGAATTAGTTTCGGATTGGACACTGGTGTGATAGGTGATTCTTCGGGATTCACCCTAGTACTGATCCTGTTAGAAGCCAGGATGAACTTGTGGAGTCGCCAGATAGATAATTACAACCAACTAAAAATGTCTAATCTTTGTCTATCATCAAATATCAGCTCTGTGTCGTATCCCAGGAAAGCAGAACTTAAATTTCATCTCCCCGGCAACGGCGCCAATTTGTTATCACTCCAAGAAACTCATTAGGGTTGTAGGCTAAGGATGATTGGTAACTTAAAAATAATGTGTAGGTATGCTTGGAACAAGGGGGTCTTTAATGATCAATGTAATAGACAACTCATCACACATCTAAAGAAACAGTGCTTTTAGGAAACAATAATTAGATCAAGTAATTTGAAAGGAGAGGATGAAGAACACTAATCTTGATTTCCAAATACAACTGAATGTAGGGATTAATGCAATATAGAAAGAAATCCTTCACTTCAAGTCTATGATCTCAATAAAGAGATAACATTCTTCATAAGCTAAGATAAACTGAAATAAAGTACATAAAGGGAAACATGGATATTTTTGATATTGAAAACGAAAGGAGACTGTAATTTTATTCTGTTAATAAGAGTCTATACAGTAGCACAAAAAAAATATTCCCAGTTTTAACCCTTTTCTCTTAGAAAATATAGGCATTTATAGCCTTTTACAATTAGTTTTAAAGATCCTAAAAACTTGGATCTGTATCTAAAAATAGCAAACCAAATTAACTAAGCAAATTGATAACAAAGACTTAATGGCTAAACTAGCATTCAAATTGTCTTCCATCTCAAAATTTGACATCTGTACTCTTCAGCTTCTGGAATCTGTTGTGTCATGAAACATGGCAAAGGCACCTGTCTTGGCAGCTAGATTTCTTCAGTTACTCATAGTCGACACTTTAGGAGATCAATTTAGTATATGGTTTTCAAAACTCCCACGAATCTCTAATGTTGAGTATCTCTTTTACCGAGTTGTTAATCCTTTAATGCTCTGGAACCTCTTTAAATCCTATGAAAATCGCCTTGCTCCATCCTTAGCTTTCAAAAATTCTTTGAGTGATTTCACCAGCTAACTCACCTTATGATTCGTTGGTTAGTTGCTGAAAGCGTTTCCTTTCACCACCTAATTGGTTGTAAAATTGTCCTTTGTGTTGGCAACCAATTCAATATTTTTTAATTGCACTATAAGCTGCCTACACCTATTGTCTCCTAAACGACAAGTCATCGTCACATTTTTGCAAGTAGACATTTTTTTTATTTCTTGAAACAATTGCAAATTGGTTTCGATTCAGTTTTCACAACTGAAAGTGTGAAAACCCCTCCATCGTTATTTGGACTGTTATCATCTTCTCACTGATATTCTGAAAGGCACTTACCTTTGGTTTGTTATTAAGTGGATGGAATGATTTGTTCAAACTATGTCCATTTATATACTCTTACTTTGATTGCACATTTTGATTTTATTTGATTAATAAGCCATTGAGCATGCAAAATTATTGGTTACATTTGATTCTATAAGGGTCATGATTGATTTTGGTTTATATGATATGATCCTTATTGTTATGAGCTCTTGACTTATCGATTTTATAAGATCTTTTGTTAACATGTTTTAAAAACTTCAAATATAAACATTTGACTATGCAAATGAGGGCATTGGTAATATTATGAGTTTGATGGAAATAGTTTACAGCTATGCGATGGCACGATTGGATAAACATTTAACTTTGGTTTTTGATTTTATGATTTGGATCATTATTGGGCGTATGTTTGTTTTAAGGGTTTTGGTGTATTGTTTGTAATTTATGCAATGGCACATTGATATAATATATGATATGGAATGTTGATACAATTATCCACCGCCCAAAGTGTCGGGTTGGCCGATTCGTATGGTTTAAACGATATTATGGTGGATGGAACAACACTGTACTGTGCCATTATTATCCTGCATGGTGGTGGTAATCCCACCACCTCGCACGCATACAATTAATCCATTCCCCTTTGAGCGTTGCAGCTGTTAGCCGTAACAATTTTCGACCCTGTGTATTGTATGTCTCGTGGACATTGCTCTTCCAATATCGAATGGTGGACTCTTGTGACAAAGGACTGCCTGCAAATATGTTAAAACAATGCTGGCATGACCTACTAATGATAATCAAGCAATTCATTACTTGCGAGGGGAGGTACGGGTTCATTTTCTTGTATCACTTTTGTCTATTGATGGTTTTTATAGGCTACGAGCTTAATATGCCCCACTACCTTCATAGAAGTCTGTTTAAGATGGCTAAAAGGTACAAACGCAACCAGGCCGATATCGGCCTCTTCCATTTTGGGTTAATTAAAATGGTTATGGTTTATGAGTTGGGGTTATGTCGTGACTGTTGGAGTGATTTTCTCAGTCGTAATAACTTTGAAGACTCAAGCCCACCACAGGTTGATAAACCTATGGTGAGCGAAAGCAAGCCTATTCCCCCTGTTCCTTACAGTGTTTTTCTACCCAAACCTCTACCCGAATCACCTATGAACTTGCCCATGTCTGTGACCAAACAGGTCAAAATTGCTAAACCCGTAGCCAAAAAGCCTAAAGCTAAAACTGGTGCTAATTCTAAAGGCAAGAAAAATGCTCGATTAATCTCTCGCATGGCAAGAAATAAACTAAGACCCCCTGTCAACCCTGAGCCTATCATGGTCAGTGAAGATTCTGATTCGAAGATTGAATGTTTCCTTGCAAACGAGTATCCCTACTCAAAAGGTCTATGTGACAAACCCTCATATGACTTTGTCAAAAACCTACCACCTTGTTTGCGGGATGATCCCAATTTTCCTGGCATTGAAATGCCTCGTGGAACCCTCGGTGATTCGTCGAAACCCTCTCCTGCTCAACCAGCTGTTCCACCATGTGATCAGTGTGGCGTATGGTTGGAGAGGTATTACATTGATGTGCTAATGCTGCAATCCAAAATTCATGCTCTGGAGGGTCAATTTGCAAGGCTGTCTGGTCAACAGGGTAAAGTGCCATCCACTGATAAGAAATAGCGAACAACTGGTTCGATTTTGTTCAAGAACGTGGAGTCGGCAACGACATTTGTCAATTCTAAATTGGTGTAGCTAGATCAACCTCACTGGTATGAATTTCACTTATTTATATGACATGATCATAAACTCTGTTATATCGTGGCTCTTCTCTGTCACATAAGCATGTACTTTTGTATATATTTTTCTTTTGATAAATCAATTTTGTTATCGTTTAAGTTTAGATTGGATTTGGCTTTGATTCGATGGATCGTTGGATAGATTTGATTGTTCAAATTTAGCTTCAATTGGATGCTCTGTTGATAATTGAAGTTGTTAATATTTTCTAAACATAGGTTGTTGCTGGTATTCCGATTTTGAACACAGTCATTGGCACGATTTGAATTGGTTATGTTCTGTATGAATATGATTGACAAATGGGTTAACTTTTTTCCATGTCTTTCGACCAAATCTAATACTATTCTGTTAATACATAACCAAATTGCAACTTATTCGATTCACATTGTTTGACCATTTCGATTCATATATTGTTTGAATTTGATTCTGCTCAGGGTTACGATTTGTTTCTATAATTAACTCAGTGAAGATTTGTGTTGATTATTGCCCAGTTCATGGATTCTGTTGATTTTATCACACCCCTGTCTATTGACTGTGTGGTGATCAAACACGAAAATCATTGGGTCAATATTCATGGAGTATGATTTCATTCTATTACAATTGAAACAATTTACATATCGTGCACTTAAATGAATGATATCAATCTGTTGTTATGACTATAACTAGTCAATGATGGTTACGACCATTATTTCGATCATACCTGTGAAATGTTTGACACTCAGTGAATGAAGTCTATGGCAGAGTTTTATGGATATCATTATGCATGTTTCATCTTAATAATAATCATGACAACTTTTCTATATTGGCATTTGATTAAAACGATATGAATCCTATGCAAATCAATTATGATTGCATCGTATCTTATACGATTTAGTTCACCAATGATTTGATTTATGAAACAATCATGTTAAGGTTTGATCTGATTTTATGGCAATTGAAAAAACAGAGCATTCTTACCCTGTCCCGATTGCATCCTTTTCGATTTGGTTTGATTTGAATGATACATTTGCTTGAGCCATTAGTAATTCAATTTTCATGTTTATTAAAAGAAAATTAAATTGGATTGTTTTTAAAAAAAGATTTCATTTGATTTCTATCTGATTCTATATGCTATTTCAGACTAGCTACAGAATCAGAAGATTCTGTAGCTAAGTCTGTGGAATCAATTTTTCATTGTTTTCTTAATGAAATATCTTTCTAATTTTATATGTGTGTTCTATTGCAGGTAAATTTGAATTGGCAGTAGATATGATTAGCAGTTAGGGGATGTTTCAAAAATTTCACTTGCATTTTATTTGCTTAGTTTAGGTGATTTTGGGATATCTCCCAGATTATGTAAAACTATTTGCTATTATCCACAAGGAAGTTTTACCTTGTGAAGAGACCTATATATACTTATGATTTTTGTAATAATAGACATCCTCAATTGTGGGAGAACAAGGATATGGAGTTATAACACAGACTGGAGCAGAATTGATGTTTTGTCATAGCTTTAGCTTCTCAATATATCAACATTTTGTTTCATGTTTTGTATATCACTTTGTTTATGGTTTATCACTACTTTAGCTATCTAAATCAAATGCAAATGACATAACTTTTATTAATTTTATCCATATCTTGTCTCCTCCAAATAGATAAAAGACATAACAATTGTTAATTCATTTTGTGAATGATAGTTTTATCTTCTTCATAAATTGAATTGTTATATATAAGTTTTATGCATAACAGGTTTCCCTTATTGCGGGAATTTATAATCATAAGATTGTTATGATTTTATTTTATGTCTTGTTTGTCCTGTAAAACACTTCAGGAAGCAGCACAACAGATCGTTTACAAGAAGCTTACGGACTAACCGGTGCGAGTTTCCCTCCTCCGACCAACTTAGAAGTTATCTTACACAGGGCAGACTCGGAGCGTTTCCAAGTCAATTAGTCTTCTCCTTACTGTTTTCATTAAGTAGTTTAATATAGATATAAGTTTAATTAGATTTATATTAGATTTTTTAATTTCAGTAAATATATTAGATCGTTTAATTTCAGTAGTTTTTTATTTCTTTTTCATAAAACATAAAAATAAAAATAAAAGATTCTTGGTTGTCTTAGGGCAGCGAATACATGAGTTTTGCAGGTTTTAATTAAATCTGTAGGTTTTTTATAGTGTACATTTGTGAATAAGAAATATTGCAGCTGGTAATTAGATAGTTGATTTGAGTTATTATAATAGTAATTAGTAGATAGTATATAGAATAGTTAGAGTAGTTTATAATTAGTTTTAGTTTATTTAGTAGTTTGTTTTCAGTTCGATTAGTGTATTAGTTATTTTGTTTTTATTTAATTTGTTTTAATAGTTAGGATAGTTAGTTTTAGTTTTAATTTAATTTATTAATTTGCTTTAATTAGATTAGTTTATTAGTTTAGCTAGATTAGTTAATTCAGATCAGTTTTCTCTTTGGTTTTCTTAGGAGACCTTAGAGCGGCCAACGGAGCCGTTAAACTCGTCAGGGTGGTCCATTCCAAACGGCTTGGGTTATTTAGAGAACCCCGGACCGGTTCCACTCTCCCAGTTGATGGATGGTCAATTTTGCCCGTCAACAAATGGAACTAGAAGGAGGGCCTAAACTTAATTAATGGCACGAGGTGGTCGCAAGACTCCTCCTCCACCTAATCAGACACGCATAGTGACTAGAAGTCGTTCACAAGATAATATCCCCCCTCAAAAAACAACTACTTCAACCGAAGATCCACAGATCACAGTTGAGCCAACAACCCCTAATCCTACAGGTGGTGATCCTCAAGAGATTGTTCGTCAATCTCTTATCAGAACGCATAGTTCCTTAGCAAGTCTTAGGCGACCAAACTACCTATGGGGTCAACCTTTAGACTTCTCTGATATCAGAGAACAGTTAGGCGACATATAGACCTCACTATGAATCCTACAGATCCAAACACAAATCCTGCTGTAGGAGGATCTAGGATACCTCCTTCACCACCTCCCTCGTATCCTTCCTCTTCTGGAGGAGATTCCTCTTCTGATGAAAGCAATCCACCTTCTCGTCCTTCTACACCCACTACCCCAATGGAAAATCAGAACAACCCCACTAGACCATGGTTGGACCAGGATGTTGTAGTTGTACCTGGAGCCCAACACCCTTTACCTAAGCACTCGGAGAAATGGCTTCCTAAGTTTGATCCCGATTCAAAACAGATAGTTGAAGACCATATCAAAAAATTTATGTTATCCATCAGACTCTGTAACGTTGAACATGAAGATGTCATCTGTAGGTTGTTCCCTTACACTTTTGAGGGCAATGCGTCCACTTGGTACTTTTCCCAACAACCTCATACTATAGTGTCTTGGGAAAAGTTTGAGTCATTCTTTTTGGAAAAATTCGGAGATGGAAAACCTCCGGAAGTCTTAGTCATGGATCTTTCAAACTTAAAAATGAATGCAAAAGAAAAAGTTAAAGATTTTAATCAAAGATTTTTAACACTTAAAAATCGAATCCCTGCAGACTCTATGCCTGTTGAGAGTCTTGTAATAGCTTACTACACTAAAGCTCTACATCAAAGTATAGCTATTTGGGTGAAAAGATCTAAAAATGCCACGTTGTTAGAAGCCTTTGAAGAGGCTCCTCAAATTGAAAAAGACATACTTAGTCTTAAGGACTCTTCTAACAACGAAACAGAAACTGTTTCTTCTTCCAAAAAGAAGATTGAAATTCTTCCTAGACCTACAGAAAACAAAACACAACCTGAAAACTCTGATTTGGAAAATTTAACCAAAGTTGTACAAAAATTGTCTAATCAAGTTATAGATTTAAAAAGGTCAACTGAAGAAGCATCTTCGAGTAAAGGACCCTATAAACCTCCTTTCCGAAATCCTTTTCAAACCAATCATCCCAATCCAAATCCCAAAGGCTTGAACCTAGAAAGTTTGCAATGCGCTCTCCAGACAATTCTAGGAGCCCAGGATGACTTGATCCCTCCTGATATTCCTCAAGAGGAAGTCAAGCAGGAAACCATTCAAGAAGAAGAGTCTTCTTCAAATATCTTTGGACACGTCTCGGATAGCATCTTCCAAGCTAACTTTGAGACTGTTCACCCTTACAACACTAAGAGTAAGACGACAAACAAACCTCCTGTCGAGAACACTACAACTTTACCTCCAAAGCCAACTAAATCAGTAGAAACTAAACAGAGTAATGTTGGTCCTAAATTAGATTATGATGTTGTTGAAGATATTAAGAAATTAAGGGATAACATTTCTATTTATGAGTTGTTGAAGTTTGCATTTTGTTACAAAAGATGTTGCAAAATATTTCAGACAATGGAAAGAATGGTAATTCAAACAACAATAAGTTTGTGCAAAGCAAAGCGCCGTAGAAGACTTCCACTAAAAATAATCCTGATGCTCAAGATAAAGGAAGCCTTCCCGTAACTCTTGTAAATAACAATGTAAATAACACTATAAATAATGTAAATAATTCAGATAAAGTAGTCTTAGAAACTACGAGTAAAAAACCACAAACTACCACTCTGAATACTTGCAAGAATGTACCTCCTTTTCTTTTAACTTTCGAAATCTTCAACAGAAATGTGCATAATTGTATGGTTGACTCAGGAGCATCGTCAAATGTGATTCCCTGGTCAGTCTGCCAAAAGATTAATGCCGAAGTAGAACCATCTTCTTTGAAAATCATACAGCTTGATCGAACAGATGTTAAAGTTATAGGCGAACTGAAAAATGTATTAATTAGAT
>JZKD02S2167067.1:760996-809883 GCA_000966675.3 Picea glauca | reverse complement strand
GAACAGGCCCGCTGGCAGCGAAGCAATGTCGGGTAAATGAAAATCTGTAAAATTATAAGAAACCTCTTTGAAAAGTCCTTTATTCTAATCTAGAACTTCTTGACAGGATACAGACATCTGAGTGGGCTAAATGGAAACCCTGTCGAGGCTATGGACGCCTGCTGGCAGCAGTGGCCATGCCAACAGTATTGAATATTTTATCATAAAAATCATGACTTGCTGATCTTAAGACTGTTATTGGTTTGCATCTTTTGAAACATCGTTGAAAAAGATAGTAAATGATGATGTTGGTACGATTTTCTGGTTGTTGTTTTAATTCGAAATTTTCTTTGTTGTCTTGATCTGAATTCATTTCTTTTGACAGAGATAACTGCTTCTCCCAGTGTGTCACCATTGTTGGCAGCCAAATCAATTTTTTTTAATTTCCCTTTAAGCTGCCTACACCTATTGTCTCCTAAACGACAAGTCATCGTCACATTTTTGCAACTAGACATTTTTTTTATTTCTTGCGACAATTGCAAATTGGTTTCGATTCAGTTTTCACAACTGAAAGTGTGAAAACCCCTCCATCGTTATTTGGACTGTTATCATCTTCTCACTAATATTCTGAAAGGCACTTACCTTTGGTTTGTTATTAAGTGGCTGGAATGATTTGTTCAAACTATGTCCATTTATATACTCTTACTTTGATTGCACATTTTGATTTTATTTGATTAATAAGCCATTGAGCATGCAAAATTATTGGTTACATTTGATTCTATAAGGGTCATGATTGATTTTGGTTTATATGATATGATCCTTATTGTTATGAGCTCTTGACTTATCGATTTTATAAGATCTTTTGTTAACATGTTTTAAAAAACTTCAAATAAAAACATTTGACTATGCAAATGAGCGCATTGGCAATATTATGAGTTTGATGGAAATAGCTTGCAGCTATGCGATGGCATGATTGGATAAACATTTAACTTTGGTTTTTGACTTTATGATTTGGATCATTACTGGGCGTATGTTTGTTTTATGGGTTTTGGTGTATTGTTTGTAAGTTATGCAATGGCGCATTGATATAATATATGATATGGCAAGTTGATACAATTATCCACCGCCCAAAGTGTTGGGTTGGCCGATTCGTATGGTTTAAATGATATTATGGTGGATGGAACAGCACTGTACTATGCCATTATTATCTTGCATGGTGGTGGTAATCCCACCACCTCGCACGCATACAATTAATCCATTGCCCTTTGAGCGCTGCAGCTGTTAGCCGTAACGATTTTCGACCCTGTGTATTGTATTGTTTAATCCAAACCTTACTATGAACATAAGCCATGGCTCCAGTCGTAAGGGCCGAGCCCAACGGTTTCCAAGCATTGCTCATGTTCGATGGCGCTTATAGAGACCTGGAGAAGTTCGAATGGCTCCCATTCATAAGAAAATTCGATGGTTATAACCCTAGCGTGGCTCGTCAATTTGCGTTAACCTTCGATGGCTTCCGAGCCAAGGTTGGGGATGTGCAACTGGAAATTAATGAACAATTTCTTAGCTCGGCTACCAGTCTGCCTGCTACGGGACATAAGTGGTCGAAAAACTGCAAAGTGGAAGATGTCCTGTGGACATTGCTCTTCCAATCTCGAATGGTGGACTCCTGTGACAAAGGACTGCCTGCAAATAGGTTAAAACAATGCTGGCATGACCTGCTAATGATAATCAAGCAATTCATTACTTGCGAGGGCAGGTACGGGTTCATTTTCTTGTATCACCTTCGTCTATTGATGGTTTTTATAGGCTACAAGCTTAATATTCCCCACTACCTTCATAGAAGTTTGTTTAAGATGGCTAAAAGGTACAAACGCAACCAGGCCGATACCAACCTCTTCCATTTTGGATTAATTAAAATGGTTATGGTTTATGAGTTGGGGTTACGTCATGACTGTTGGAGTGATTTTCTCAGTCGTAATAACTTTGAAGACTCAAGCCCACCACAGGTTGATAAACCTATGGTGAGTGAAAGAAAGCATATCCCCCCTGTTCCTTACAGCGTTTTGCTACCCAAACCTCTACCCGACTCACCTATGAACTTGCCCATGTATGTGACCAAACAGGTCGAAGTTGCTAAACCCGCAGCCAAAAATCCTAAAGCTAAAACTGGTGCTAATTCTAAAGGAAAGAAAAATGCTCGATTAATCTCTCGCATGGCAAGAAATAAACCGAGACCCCCTGTCAACCCTGAGCCTATCGTGGTCAGTGAAGATTCTGATTCGGAGATTGAACGTTTCCTTGCAAATGAGTATCCCTACTCAAAAGGTCTGTGTGACAAATCCTCATATGACTTTTTCAAAAACCTACCACCTTGTTTGAGGGATGATCCCAATTTTCCTGGCATTGAAATGCCTTGTGGAACCCTCGGTGATTTTTCGAAACCCTCTCCTTCTCAACCAGTTGTTCCACCATGTGGTCAGTGTGGCGTATGGTTGGAAAGGTATTACATTGATTTTCCAATGCTGCAATCCAAAATTCATGCTCTAGAGGGTCAAGTTGCAAGGCTATCTGGTCAACAGGGTAAAGTGCCATCCACTGATAAGAAACAACAAACAACCTGTTCGATTTTGTTCAAGAACGTGGAGTCAACAACAACATTCATCAATTCTAAATTGGCGTAGCTAGATCAACCTCACTGGTATGACTTTCACTTATTTATATGACATGATCATAAACTCTATTATATCGTGGCTCTGCTCTGTCACATAATCATGCACTTTTGTATATATTTTTCTTTTGATAAATCAATTTTGTTATCGTTTAAGTTTCAATTGGATTTGGCTTTGATTCGATGGATCGTCTGATAGATTTGATTGTTCAAATTTAGCTTCAATTGGATGCTCTGTTGATAATTGAAATTGTTAATATTTTCTAAACATAGGTTGTTGTTGGTATTCCGATTTTGAACACAGTCATTGGCATGATTTGAATTGGTTATGTTCTCTATGAATATGATTGACAAATGGGTTAACTGTTTTCCATGTCTTTCGACCAAATCTAATACTATTTTGTTAATACATAACCAAATTGCAACTTATTTGATTCACATTGTTTGACCATTTCCATTCATATATTGTTTGAATTTGATTCTTCTCAGGGTTACGATTTGTTTCTATAATTAACTCAGTGAAGATTTGTGTTGATTATTGCCCAGTTCACGGATTCTGTTGATTTTATCATGCCCCTGTCTGTTGACTGTGTGGTGATCAAACACGAAAATCATTGGGTCAATATTCATGGAGTATGATTTCATTTGATTACAATTGAAACAATTTACATATCATGCACTTAACTCAATGATATCAATCTGTTTTTATGACTATAACTAGTCAATGATGGTTACGACCATTATTTCGGTCATACCTGTGAACTGTTTGACACTCAGTGAACGAAGTCTATGGCAAAGTTTTATGGATATCGTTATGCATGTTTCATCTTGGTAATAATCGTGACAACTTTTCTATATTGGCATTTGATTAAAATGATATAAATCCTATGAAAATCAATTATGATTGCATCGTATCTTATATGATTTAGTTCACCATTGATTTGATTTATGAAACAGTCCTGTTAAGGTTTGATCCGATTTTATGGCAATTGGAAAAACAAAGCATTCTTACCCTGTCCCGATTGCATCCTTTTCGATTTGGTTTGATTTGAATGATACATTTGCTTGAGCCATTAGTAATTCAATTTTCATGTTTATTAAAAGCAAACTAAATTGGATTGTTTTTAAAAAAATATTTCATTTGATTTCTATCTGATTCTATATGCTATTTCAGACTAGCTACAGAATCAGAAGATTCTGTAGCTAAGTCTATGGAATCAATTTTTCATTGTTTTCTTAATGAAATATCTTTCTAATTTGATATTTGTGTTCTATTGCAGGTAAATTCGAATTGGCAGTAGATATGATGAGCAGTTAGGGGATGTTTCACAGATTTCACTTGCATTTTATTTGCTTAGTTTAGGTGATTTTTGGGATATCTCCCATATTATGTAAAACTATTTGATATTATCCACAAGGAAGTTTTACCTTGTGAAGAGACCTATATATACTTATGATTTTTGTAATAATAGACATCCTCAGTTGTGGGAGAACAAGGATATGGAGTTATAACACAGACTGGAGCAGAATTGATGTTTTGTCATAGCTTTAGCTTCTCAATATATCAACATTTCGTTTCATGTTTTGTATATCACTTTGTTTATGGTTTATGACTACTTTAGCTATCTAAATCAAATGCAAATGATATAACTTTTATTACTGTTATCCATATCTTGTTTCTTCCAAATAGATAAAAGACATAACAATTGTTAATTCATTTTGTGAATGATAGTTTTATCTTCTTCATAAATTGAATTGTTATATATAAGTTTTCTGCATAACAGGTTTCCCTTATTGCAGGAATTTATAATCATAAGATTGTTATGATTTTCTTTTATGTCTTGTTTGTCCTGTAAAACACTTCAAGAAGCAGCACAACAGATCGTTTACGAGAAGCTTACGGACTAACTGGTGCGAGTTTCCCTCCTCTGACCAACTTAGAAGTTATCTTACACAGGGCAGACTTGGAGCGTTTCCAGGTCAATTAGTCTTCTGCTTACTATTTTCATTAAGTAGTTTAATATAGATATAATTTTAATTAGATTTATATTAGATTGTTTAATTTCAGTAAATATATGAGATCATTTAATTTCAGTAGTTTTTTATTTCTTTTTCATAAAAATAAAAATAAAAATAAAAAGATTCTTGGCTATCTTAGGGCAGCGAATACATGAGTTTTGCAGGTTTTAATTAAATCTGTAGGTTGTTTATAGTGTACATTTGTGAATAAGAAATATTGCAGCTGGTAATTAGATAGTTGATTTGAGTTATTATAATAGTAATTAGTAGATAGTATATAGAATAGTTAGAGTAGTTTATAATTAGTTTTAGTTTATTTAGTAGTTTGTTTTCAGTTAGATTAGTGTATTAGTTATTTTGTTTTTATTTAATTTGTTTTAATAGTTAGAATAGTTAGTTTTAGTTTTAATTTAATTTATTAATTTGCTTTAATTAGTTTAGTTTATTAGTTTAGTTAGATTAGTTAATTCAGATCAGTTTTCTCTTCGGTTTTCTTAGGAGACCTTAGAGCGGCCAACGGAGTCATTAAACTCATCAGGGTTGTCCATTCCAAAAGGTTTGGGTTATTTAGACAACCCCGTACCGGTTCCACTCTTCCAGTTGACGGACGGTCAATTTCTCCCGTCAACACTTTTCACTGGTGAAAGCTCTGCCTTGGCCCAAAATGAATTTTCACCTCCCAAACTGTGGTTCTATCAAAAAATCAGTGTGTCTCTACTTTATCCCCTTGCATATTCATGACAACCTGAGATAGCACTTGCAAATCTGGGTGTGACTTTTTCTTTTGCTTCAATTTTCTAATCTTCCTCTTAAGGCGTTTTTCTAACCACCATAGACTGTTATAGTCTTTGGTAATTTTATTTTTCCTCTTCTTGTCCTTGACACTTTCATGAGCCATATTTTCAAATGCAACATTTGTTTCTGTGAAATTATCAGACAGAGTTTTGTATATTTCCTTTATTACTCTTTCTAAAACCTCCTGCTGAGTAATCACTTCTTTAAGTTGCTTGATTTTCTGTGTTTTCTTCGACTTTTTTCTCTCTGATGTTTCCCCTTCATCGGTGTGAGTAAAGGTCTCACAATACTGTGCAAATTCAATGGTGTGTTCAGGGATTTTAATGGCAAGGCTTTCATCTTCTTGCACTGGCTCTGAGTCTGTGTATGGAAGATTTAAAATGTTTGTTTTCTTTTCTGTGGGCTTCTCTATAGTAGTTTGAAAATCCAAATTTTTCTTTGACCTGTGAGACCTTACACCAGAGATCCTATCTTTTGGGGGTCCTATAAGAGTTTTCCTCTTCCTCGAGATGCTTTGAGGAGTTAATTGCCTTTTTCCAACTCTCTTCTGTTCATTCATGTTCTGAGTTTGAGTTTCAAAGCCCTCCCAAAAAAGAAAATGTTGTCAAGTCCTTCCTCTTTGTCTTAGCTCCTCGAGGATTATCAATTTAATAAGGCCAAAGTGGAAAAGAGTGTTCTTCATACTTAGAGGTTCAACTCTAATCTTTTTACATACTTTAGTTAAGCTCTTGTGCAAGAAGAAAGGTAAATTTAGGAGAGTTTTCTCTATAAAATGGTCTAAGAGCTTGAAATGATATAACATCAGTTTTTCGTACCAGCCTTCTGAAGTTATGTAGAGTTGGATGCCCTTAAACAAATCCTGCCACTCATCCTCTAAATGGGAAACTGGCATGCTCTTCCTCCATGCATTATTTCTGAATTCTTCCTTTAGATATGCTCTGAAATCTAGGTTCTTGGTTGTTGTCGTTTTGAACCAACTCTGGCCTGATCTAGGTAAATTGGTCACTGCAGCGACGAAAAATTCATCCATGATGATTTCTAAAGACCCAACACAAGATTTATTTCCATCGTATGTTTTAGAAAATGCCTCTGTTGTTGATTGGTGACAATCGTTCCATAGCTTCTCGACATATCCCATGCAGCCTGTGCCTGAGAAGTGTTTTTGCACCTCTGGATGCACCTGTAGAAAGGACAATCTGTCTAATTCTTTCTTTAACAAAGAACCACTGCATCTCTTTTCCATCTGCAATTCGAGCCTGAAACGATTTTGCAGACAAAACACTGCAATTTGTAATTCGAACCCGAAACAATTTTGCACACAAAACGCTACAATCTGTTGTTTGAGTCGAGGTTTTGCGTTGGTGAAAACATTTGGCGTTGTCTTTAAAAATTGAAAACTTATCATATTTTTATGGATGATGTGTGTTGGGGAAATGATTTGTCGATTTGATGTCACCAGCCAATTAGTACCGCTCCTTCCCCTGTGATGATGGATTTGAATTCGCCATTACCAATGCCATGATCGTCTAGCATGCATTTCTTAACAAGATCCGCTTTGCAATCCGATTTAGTTGTGAAAACCCGAATTTCCATCATTATCCACTTTCACCAGCACATCATAATGATTACATGACGTGTGTTGAGCATGTCATCTTTTGATTTCATTAAAACGTGGAGGAAACACACGTGATCCCGCCTTTCACTAGCTAATGGCCCTTGGGAAGTGCTCCTTGGTTGTTGAAAATTGTCGCTTTCACCAGCTAACGACCTGTGAGAAATGCTCCTTAGATGTTGAAAATCACCGCTTTCACCAGCTAATCATCATATTTAAAACACGCGTTAGCTGTTGAAAGTTTTTCATGAAATTTTTAAAGAGAAGACCTTTATGGATCGTCTTATTTCTAAGACATAAATTAAAACCTAAGTTTTTCTACTAGAAGAACTCAAAACAAATTTGGAGAAAACTACCAATAGCCATGCTATCAACCACAAAATAAAACCATAGTGACTGATTCATTTTGGGAGCTAACACAATGTTCATACTAAACTCCAACCACAACTTACCATGACCATCTGTGTATACTCCTATGCCCATAATTTGTTTTACTTCTCCTTGATCCCTCATCTGAATTGTCCTTTCCACCTGAGTCATTTTCTTACTGATTTTATCCATGCTTCGGATTGCATCCAGCATATCATCATCAAATAACATCAAGAATGTGAATGTACTATAAACAATATAGTCATTCCTATCCTTTGAAAAATTATGACTCACTATGAAGAATTCAAACCTCTTGTATATTTCCCTGGGTACCAATAGGCCATACATTGAATTATCTATCATGAAAAAAAATTACCATTGCGATATTGAGTCAACCATTTTGGTTGTTCCATACATACTATATCTCTGTCAATGACGACCTTGTGAGAAGTAGGATCCCACACATAACATCCCTTTATAAATCCATAAGAGCTTGCACAGATATAAAACAAGCAGGAATTTAGAAACAAAGATTTTAAGTTTGGAAATTATTTATTGTTTACCAGTACCTGAAATTCTTTCTTGCTCTTATGACCTTGATTCTTCTGCAATAAACAAGAAGATACATCTGTCACTTCAGATGCTACTTCAATACTCCCTTCCATATTATAAAGGTTATCAACCTTTGTTTCCTTCATCACTACTAAACTCCCTTTCGATAATGTGAGTGCTCCACCTTGACCTATATAATTATATCCACAAGAATCCAACACTCCCAATGAAATCAAATTTGATTTAAGATTAGGTACATATCTAACATCCATTAATTCCCTAACAATACCATCGAACATCCTGATTCTAATACTGCCAATACCAATAGTTTTACAGGGAATACCATTTCCCATAAACAGTACACCCTCATCAACAGATTGGTAAGAAATGAACCAATTTCTATGTGAGCACCTATGGTAGGAGGCACCTCAATCTAACTACCATTCTTATTGATATTGTAAATTACTATAAACGAATAAAACCTGATCAGCCATACCTGAATTTGTTACAACCAAATTTGCTTCCTTTGTAGAGTTTTCCTCAGATTCCTTTCTTTTCCAACAATCTTTCTTGAGATGTCCTTTTTTTCCACAGTACCAGCATTTTGCTCTACCCTTTCTGTGTATTGACTTAGATCAAGAAAAAATTCTCGTATTATTCTCTTTAGTTTGACCTATGACCAACATCGCCTCTAAAGCTGAGGTTTCTTGACTAGATTTTCTCCTCATCTCCTCAGTCAACAAAGCTCCCACAACAGAGTCATAATCTAAAACATCTTCTCAGCTAAAGATAATAGAGGTGAATAGATTATCCCAAGACTTAGGCAACAAACACAATAGTGTAATAGCCTTATCCTCATCTTCGAATTTAACTTCCATACTAGTCAATTGAACTATAAGGGTATTAAAGGTATTTAAATGGTCAACATTTTTTGTACCTTCTTTCATACGCAAACTGTACAATTGTCTCTTGACATATATTATGCTCGTCATGGATTTCATCATATATAGAATTTCAAACTTTCTCTATAAGCCTGATGTTGTATCATCTCCTACGATATTAAACAAAACATCATCCTCCAGACATAAACGAATGGTACTAAGAGATTTTTCATCCAGATCTTCCCATTCTTCATTCGTCATGGCTGCTGGTTTCTTTGAATTTTCTGCCAATGCTTTTTGCAACCCTTGTTGCACTAGTAAATCTCGCATCTTGAGATTCCAAAGCTCAAAGTTGATTTTACCACTGAACTTTTCAACTTCAAACTTTGAACTCTGCATCTTAGACATTAACACAAAATATCCTAATGCCCAAATCACTACTTATAATAACCAAGGCCCTTTGAAAAATATGTGGAGGAATAATGGTATAAACCTCAAAAAAAAAAAAAAGGTTTAAAATAAAAAGTTTAATAAAAGGTTTAATGTTAGTTGAATATTGAATGTAATATTGGAATGTCAATATATAAACCTCACCTTTTATTTTTAAAATAAAAATAAAAAACACCTTTTATAATCATTCACCTTCACACATACACTCCTTCACCTTTTTACATACTATATGTTAGCACCAGAAGTCACCTCTAGATTGCATCAGAGGAGAGCCTAATACTGATCATTTTTTGTGGATGTTGGTTTTATATGGATGGAGGTAGATGGACAAAACTCAGAATTTGAATGATGTTCAACACATAACTGGACACGAAATGTATAAGGAAGTGAGGGCCACATTAAATTCAATCAGTAAATTGAGTTAAAGAAAGAGTAGAGGGAAGAATTAAGAAAAAAGGTGAAGAAGGTTTCCCTGGGCATCAGGCCTTCCAGCAGCTCAAAGAGGAAAACTCGAACTCAAGAGCATCCTTGAGCTCAAATACGGACACTGGAATATACCTAAAAGGGAAACATTTACATCTGCAGTATGATCAAACCTCCATCATCCTTCAACTGCAACAACTCGACTGGATCCTCCATACTTGAGCCATTCAATGTGAGAAGGAAACATACACACAAGGAATGAATAAAATTGACTGCGATACCACTATAATCAAACCTCCATTACAACAGTATAACGATCCTCGACTGGATCATCCATGACCGAGTGTTTTAAACAGCCTTTACAGACAAAAATGGAAAGAGGGAAGTTGGCTTCTATTAACTTGAAAGTCTCAAGTCGTTTACATAACCAGAGAATAGATTTGGCAGAACAAGATTACAAATTGGGATCTCTACTCAACCAAATACACTTACAAAAATAACAAAACTCCCTACATAAACTCAAAAATCTCATAAAAAACAACAAAGGCATGCTCAAGCCTCCATGGGTTTACGTTGTCTCAGTCAAACTGCACCTGCAGTCTCCTCTGCTCACGTCTTCCTCTGTCAGACACGATCTTGACTCCTGCCAGTCTCTCAGAGTCTCTCCTTCATCAGAATGTGCATGTAGTATCCCTTCACACATGATCCCAGACTACCAGAGCTGACAGTTCGTCTTGATGGTCATATCATTATGACTTCTCCATTCATGGGGGAGATGACACTTCAACCACCTCCCCTACTTTCATAATTTCTGCATCAATATCATGATGGTGCAAGTAAAACTTGGCACCTTGGAGGCATGGCGGCCTGTCCTTGGTCATCTATTTCTTCATGGACTTTTGGGGAGGGACCCGGATGGCGGACGTGGATGGAGCTTACGAGGCTGAGGAGGTGGGCATGACCGGCATGCTACTAGGTATGTGGGGCTATCAGAGATGTAAAGGTGAGGAGACGATGTGGCATGGGACCATGATGTGGAGGCAAAAGAGAGACTGTGGTAATAAGCGCAGTGGGGACAACTTGCCTAGATGGAGGTGAGATGGAGTACCAGGGGAGAACACATGGCAGGAGATGGTAGGAGGAAGTGAAGAGGGATATGATGTGGAGATGAGTGAATGATAGGTGTGTTGCAACGAAAGGATGAGGAGGAGCGGGAGAAGTGATAGGTGGAGGAGAGAGATGGAGTGGGGGACAGATGGCAGTAGGAGGATGGAGTGGTAAGAGAGAGTTGTTAGTGGTCTACTCGGAGGGGGGGAATAGTGGTAAGTAGTAAAGGTCGGGGGGGTCCGAGTTCACAAGGAGGCGCCTTGATAGTGGGGGGCCCGCACTCCGAACCCACCAAATCGAAACCCCCCCGGGTCATTAAAGGTAGAAAGTCGGGGGGGAGGTCCGATATGGGTTGTGAACCGTAGATATACATGTGCCGATATCGATCGCCCTGATCTACGCACTCCTTAGTGTAGTGCACCAAACCATCAAATCCTCTCCCAGACTTTAGATAAATGCCAAAATGTGGGTTTTTTAACCCCTTTCCTCGCATTTGTTCACCAAGGTGCCACTCATAAGGAAAAACAACCCCCTAGAAAGATTATGTCATAAGATTAGGTTCCATTGGGGATAGAGCCCTCCCTACGAGGCTCTAACAACTCCTTTGTAGTTCCAGTCGCCTTCTGTTGGGCTATGGAGTCAGGGTCAAAAAACTCTGTTGAGGAATACATGCCGATAAAAACAAAAAATAAACACACATAGGATCCACAGGGGCTTATTTATGTACAATCCTAAACTAATCAAAATTTACATGGTGCTAGTTGAAAGCAAATTTCCACCATAGCCAATCAAGTAACTTCCCAAAAAAAATCCCCTTCATTCTATTAGTGATCAATAGTGTTAAGGTTTAAGCTATTATTAGATTTCTTTTCATTTCACTAGATAACAATAGAATAATATAGGATCACTGATAAATGCACGATCGCAGGAGACACATCATTTATCCTAGGAAACCCTCATGGGGGAGAAAACCCAACAAAAAATTCCTTATTATAGATAGCCAATATAATGCCAAGAGATAAATAAAACAAATATAGAAATTCCTCTCTCAAGAATGTGCCTCTCTCTCTCTCTCTCTCTCTCTCTCTCTCTCTCTCTCTCTTTTGCAACTGCAGCTCTGAAACTTCCTCCTCAATGAACAAGTGTGTGTGTGTCTAAGTGAGGCACTAGCCTCCTTATTTATACAACTCTAGCATGTGTGGAGGTATCATTTCATTGGCAGGGCCGAATTCTTCTTCTGGGTGGTTCTAACCATGTTTAATATATATCTTGGGGCCAACTTCTTACTCTTCCTAATACAATTATTTTTTGACCAATCAGTAAAAGGGGATTTTTCATTTTACAATAACCGACATGATCAATCCACAAAATGGGATTGATCTAATTAATAACACATCAATAATAATTAGACTACACTTTCTAGTTACATTATTTCAACACTTCCCCTTAACAAGAAGGGTATTCTACAACAACATCAGGCAAGAGATAGGACAACATCATCAATGACACCAAGTGAGTGAGAGGACATCATTATCAACAACATATTGGAACACTAACTAGAATATCTATAAATCATCAGAAGTTTTTCTCATCATCAACACAACACAGAGGCTGGAGAATCATCAACACAACATGGAGCTGGAGTAGCATCATCATCCTTATCATCATGAGGATAAGGTAATGTCATCATCATCATCTTCATCATTAAAGCTAAAATAATATCATCATCATCATGTTCAACAAGAGGTTGAAGTGGCATCATCATCATCTTCAGCAAGAGGTTGAAATGGCATCATCATCATCATCTTCGGTAAGAAGCTGAAGTGGCATCATCATCATCATCATATTCATCAAGAAGTTGAAGTGGCATCATCATCATCAACTGCATCAACATGGAATTAGTATAACACTAATACATCATCATCATCAATAACAACACAAGGTTTATATGACATCAAAAGAAGAAATATCACAACACAAAGGTTGGCAACACAACAAGAGGATGGCACATCATCACAACACGAGGCTAGCATGTCATCAACATGAGCCTGGCATCACAACACTTAAGCTAGAAACACATCATCGCAGAACGAGGCTGGCTCATCATCACAACACAGGGATGACACACTACACAAAAATTAAGCTGGAATCACAACACATCAATTAAGCCAGAATCACAACAAAGCAATTAAGCTGGAAGAACAGTACTCGAATAGCTTTATGTCACAACAATTAAGTTGGAAGCACAATACTAGGTTGGCATATCTCAACACAACAATTAAGCATGAAGCACAATACTAGACTGGATTTACGTCACAACAATTAAGTTGGAAGCATAGTACTAGGATGACATATCTCAACACAACAATTAAGCTGGAAACAGAGTACTAGACTGGATTTACATCATGACAATTAATCTAGAAGCATAATAGTAGGAAGGTGTATCTCAACACAACAATTAATATATAAGCACAATACTAGACTAGATTTACATCACAACAATTAAGCTGGAAGCACAGTACTAGGTTGGTGTATCTCAACACAACAATTTAGCTGGAAGCATAGTACTAGACTAGCTTTACATCACAAAAATTAAGCTAGAAGCACAGTACTAGGTTAGCATATATCAACACAACAATTAAGCTAGAAGCACAGTACTATATTGGCTTTATGTCACAACAATTAATCTGGAAAAACTAGGCTAGCATATCTCAACACAACAATACTCCCCCTTTCGAGGGAGGTCCTTTCGAACTATACCAAGATTATCTTGAAAGTGCTCAAACTTTACACAAGATAGAGGCTTGGTCAACACATCAACAACCTATTCATCTGTGCTAGCATATTGGAGATTTATGGATCTTCTCTTCACTATGTCACAGATGTAATGATGTTGAATTTCTATGCGCTTCGACTTGTCATGAAATACTGGATTCTTTGTCATCTTTATGCAACTCTGGTTGTCACATAGGATTATGGTTTCTTCCATCTCTAGGTCGAATAGACTGGTCAACAACTTTCGAAGCCATATAGCTTTGCAACTGGAAGAACATGCAATAATGTATTCTTCTTCCACTATACTGAGAGAAATGATAGATTTCTTCCTACTCTGCCATGAGATCATGGTTGATCCAAAACTGAAACAACATCCTGAAGTCCTCTTCCCATCAGAGACACTTCTACCCCAATCTCAATTAGTGTACCCACTCAATGTGAAATCATGATCTCCATCATAATTGAGACCACAATCTAATGTATCTTTAAGGTACCTCATCACATGAATTGCAACAACTAGGTGAACATGTCTGGGTTCTACTAGAAACTGACTCAAATTGTTCACGACAAAACATATATCTGGTCTAGTGTTCGTTAGGTACATCAACGATCCAATGATCTATCTATACAACATGGTATCAATCAATTCTGATGAAGTGTCGACCAATAGCTTCAGCTTTTCTTCCATGGGTGTATTCATGGACTTGCACTCCAATATGTCAAATCTCGTCAAGATTTTTGACTGCATACTTCCTTTGGTTAAGGAAGGTTCTCTCTAGGCTCTGCCATACCTCAAGACCTAAGAAATAATGCATTAGGCTAAGGTATTTCATCTCTAATTTTGTAGTGAACTTCTTCTTACTCTTGGTGATGAGATTTTCTTCTCTAGTCAAGAATAATTCATCCACATACAGTAGAAATATCACCGGCTCATCATCCATAACCTTGAAGTAGAGGTTAGAATCAGTTTTACTCTTGGTAAAGCTCATCAGGAAACTGTCAATTCTGCCATATCAATCTATAGGATCTTGCTTCAACACGTACATATCCTTCTTCAACTGGAAAACATGAGTCTTTCTATCTTCAATCTTCAAATCAATTTTTCTCATTACATTGTACCAATTTGGTACACTTGCTCAACTACAGCTCTATCTACAAAATTATTTTCTCAGTCTATGTGCTTTCTTTAAGGCACTATCTGTCTCATTATCTGGGAGTATGTCCTCTACTCTCTCTTCAAATATTCCTTCTGGAATCTAGGACTCTACACCTGCAACTGCTCTGAGGCTGAGAATGACTGCTTCATTCTCACTGTGGCTGCTAAAATTTGAGAGTAACTCCTCTTATTCTAACACAACAACAGTTTCATCTGAAACTGAGAGTGGCTCAATAACTGATATTGAGGATAAATATTCTTCTTTCATGGAGGTAACTCTATCTTTCATTGTAGTCATGTCTACATGACCCAACTAGTGTATTGCACCAATTACCACTCAGTTTTAAATATGGGGATTTCTCCCCCTGCATATCATACTATATATGAATCATGGTTGTTCTGGTTGTCTTCATAAATACTAGAACTATTTCTTCAATAAGTGTCTCATCATAGTCTTCTCCCTTTTGTTGGGGGAATCCTCTCGACATACATTAGGCTTTGTACATATGCACCATGTTTGATCTGTATAGATCAATATTGGAAGTAAATATTGACTTCTCTTCTCATGGAAGAATCCATATCCTAGTCTTTCTGACTAGCTTCCTTCTTTGTCACTGAAGCAAGGCAATTTTCTTAGGAGATTTCATATTTCCTAGAAGTTTTTGAAGCTATGATCTAGTCTTCTCACGACATCTGTCTCCCAGTCATGGAAGTTGACTCTTCATCTGATACTTTCTGAGATCAGGCTTACTCTCGATTTCTTCAGAGTCTATAATGACTTCATCATCTCTTACAGGGTATACTTGGTGTTGAATACCAAGTCGAGTTTTGCTTCTCGTTCTAGTGTTCGATCATTTTTGGAGCCTTCTTCTCCTTTCAGTCAATCTTCATATGAGATATTCTAAATATCAAGAGATATCTTATTCTTCATCTTGTTTGGTACATGAGTGTATATGGTCATGTACATAGTCTGATTCATGTCTCATTTAATACGTTTCCTTATACAACCTTCACTATATATTCCTCGGGGTTATTGCCTGTGACCTGGAACAAGGTCAACAAAACAACAATAAAGAATAATATCCTTTTAATAATAGTAGATAAATAAATAGCATGAGTAATCATCACAGTAGCTCCTTTAGAGCTATCACTCGTGGTTTTTCAAAAGAAAATATCAAAAGTAAGAGATACAATATGAAATGAGGTCAACACTCTTATAGTGTTGTGATTGAATATTCCTTCATGGAAACCTGGAACTAACACATGAGGTTTCTCTTGGGACCTAAAGCCTTGTCCTCAAGAATGAGTGCTTTCTTTTCTTCCAAGTCTCCACTCAAGATGAATAGTGCTTTCTTCAACCTGTCTTCTATACTGAGACAACATGTTATCTTGACAGAAGGTTGGGTTATAGGATAAGCTTTATGATCTCAACTTTTAATCCATCTAATACCTTGACTCAAAATTTAATCAAAGGTTAGAATGATGGTTATAGATAAAACATGCAACACTGATCAAAATAATTTCATAACAAATAGATGCATATCAGAATAATCACACCTGGGTTGCATTATTCCTCTGAATGTGTTGGATCTTGAGATCCTTTTGGATCTATGGAAAGAACTCCCTTCTCATGAAAATAACCTTTAAAGATTAACCACTTAAACATGTGTGATTACATACCTCTGACGACATTTCCAGGTAGAGGCACCATCTGGTAGAAACGGTAATGATCACCAACTCTTAAGAACTTCAAGGGTGACTACAACTGGTACTACGGCTGCAATTGCAACTGATACTACAACTACAATTGATACTACAACTGCAATTGATACTGCAACTGGTTCTAAAACTTCAACTGCAATTGCAACTGCAATTTAGGTTTTGATGAGGAAACCCTAATTTTTCAAACTTCAAATTTTGAAATTTTGATCCAGGGGATAGATGCACTGAGCTGAGGTGAGTAAGCTGGTGTAGTCAGATTTCTGAAAATCCAAATTTTACCCCCTCAAACTTGACCAACGGATATCTGGACTGATGCTTATGTTTTTCTGGTACTTCTTGTAATTTGGTACTTCTGGTAATTTTGGTACTCTGGTTTTCTGGTACTTTGTGAAAACTAGAGTTTCACTTTCCGAGAGATCTAGCCATTGAAAAGTTGTGCTGAGGATGCCAAAATGATCCTTGAGGAAGGGCACACTTTTCTATATGGTTTTGGGTCTGAAATAATTCTTTAATAAAAATCCCTAATTTGCATGTACAACAACAGTGACATTTTTCACTTTCACTTGTGAAAGATGCTCTCTTCAGCTTAGCTCTGATACCATGTTAAGGTTTAATCTATTATTAGAGTTCTTTGCATTTTAGTAGGTAACAATATCATAAGTTATAATCACTGAGAAATACACAATCACAAGAGACACATCATTTATCCTAGGAAACCCTCATGGGGGAGAAAACCCAACAAAAACTTCCTTATTATAGATAGCCAATACAATGCCAAGAGATAACTCAAACAAATACATAAAGTCCTCTCCCAAGAATGCACCTCTCTCTCTCTCTCTCTCTCTCTCTCTCTCTCTCTCTCTCTCTTTGCAGCTATGAAACTTGCTCCTCAATGAACAAGTGTGTGTGTGTGTGTCTAAGTGATATGCTAGCCTCCTTATTTATACATATCTGGCACGTGTGGAGGTGTCTTTTCACTAGCAGGGCCAACTTCTTCTTTTGGGTGGTTCTAACCACTTTTAGTATAAATTATGGGGCCCTTTAATATATTCTGGGGCCAACTTCTTATTCTGCCTATTACAATTATGTTTTGACCAATCTGCAAAAGGGGATTTTGTCTTTTACAATAGACGACATGATCAATCCGCAAAAGGGGGTTGATCTAATGAATAATACATCAATAATAATTAGAATACACTTTGTAGTTACATTATTTCAACAAGTAGTAGATGATGCAAACGTGACAGCAGAATGGTCACACCCTTCAGTGTTTCTTCAAAGGCTAAAGTTGATATAAAATAGGGCGGCACCACAGCATGAAGGAAATGCCACTCCATGTACTTATTGATAGGCTCATAGAATGAGGGAAAATCCTGTGAAATTTGTAGCATAAATCCTTCTCTGCTCCACAGTTGCTCACACGTGGCTGAATATCTATCATAAGAACAACTAGATGAGGAGATGATATAGGGTAATTGTCCTCAGATGATGGCTGCTCATTGTTAGCCTTTGAACAGGAGATGAACTGATCCTCCTGCTACTCCTCTAGTTCATCTTCTTGGCTCTCCCAAGGTTCAGGGTCATAATAATCCTAGACATGACCTATGGGAAATATCATTTCTTCAATCCGCTACTGAGTGATTTCTGTGGGCCCAGGATGGATGATTTCCTCATGATAATCTCATTTAAGAAAGAGAGGATAAGGCTCTGATGTGTGCTCTTGGATATCCTGCATATCAAACTTAGAATCTGATTCATAGCATTCATATACATGTTGGTTTCTCCTTTGGTCAACAAACTATGATATGGGCCTCTTCTACTCTTCTTCAGAATAATCATCAAAGCTTGAGACAGTAGGCCCATCAGTAGAAGAATCCAGGGCCTCTATGGCCATGAGATCTTCAATACTACCCTTATTAGTAGGGATTCCAAGAACATATGCTTCAAGGGATGGAAAATCCTCTGCACTTTATTTAGATTCCAACCTTTCTAGCTTGGCAGAGAGAAATTTTGCCAGCTCCATCAGCTCACTCATAAAATCTTCTTCCTCTTGGTCCCCATACTTACAACTCTCCTCAGATGCAGATGAACATGAAAGAGAAGGAACTGATTTTTGATCCAAGTCATTAGGCTCATCCTCATGACCTGCATAAGAAGCAACTCTATCTTGAATACAATCATTATATCCCTCACAACAGATATGACAAATTAAATCAAAGGGATAAAAATTCTGAAAATGAGTGTTGAAAGTTGTATTAAATTCTCCGAGAGAAGAAAATCTATCAGGGGGTAAAGAATGATACCATTCACGAGCATCCCCTGTTAAGGAGAACATGAACATCTTCATTAATACATCCTCATGATGTATCTCCCATTGATGCATGCGTTCATTAAAATCTATGATATGTTGAGCAGGGTTGTCCTCTTTATGCTCTCTAAATATAGGAAATTCATCATTCCATTCATTTGAAGCAGGAACAACATTGGGAAAACCAAGAACATCAGAAAAACTAAAGGGAGCAAACTTCCGAGCCAAGATTCTTTCCATTTTGAACCAGTGGAGTTGCCAAACAATTCTTCAACCATGGATTCACGAGGTGAATGATGTGCAGAATGAGTGTGTATAGTCTTTGTTCACCATCAAAGATCATATATGATCATTGTTCTCTCTAAGGGGATACTAGGTGTAGCTAGAAGCAGCCATAGTGAAAAAGTGGAGCCGAGACAGTGGAGTCACTAGGTGAAAGCGCAATCTTCAAAGGTTTTGATGTCTAATGCACCTTCATAATCAGAAGCTTGTCATCATTCTACCTAGGAAAAATATTCAATCCCGTCCCCAACAACAGTTCCAGAAATATTAGCACCAGAAGTCACCTCTGGATTGCGTTAGAGGTAAGCCTAATACCCATCAGATTTTGTGGATGTTGGTTTTATATGGATGGAGGTCGTTGGAAAAAACTCAGAATCTGAGTGATGTTCAACACATAACTGGAAAATAAATGTACAGGGATGTGAGGCCCACATTAAATTCAGTCAGTAAATTGATTTAAAGCAATAGAAAAAGGAAGAATTAGGAGAAAGGTTGAAGGAGGTTGCCCTGGGAATCAATCCTTCTAGCAGATCAAGGAGGAAAACCTAAACTCAAGAGTATTTTGGAGCTCAAATCTAGACATTGAAATATTCCTAAAAGGGACATAGTTATAGTTGCAGTATGATCAAACCTCCATCATCCTACAACTACAACAACTCGACTGGATCCTCCATGTCTGGGCCATTCAATGTGAGAAGGAAACATACACACAAGGAATGAATAAAATTGATCGTGATGCTACTATAATCAAACCACCATGACAACAGTATAATTATCCTTGACTAGATCATCCATGCCCGAGTGTTTTAAACAACCTTTACAGACAAAAATGAAAAGAGAGAAGTTTCCTTCTATTAACATGAAAGTCTCAATTCGATTACATAACCAGAGAACAACTCTGGCGGAACAAGATTACAGATTGGGAGATCTGATAAAAAAAACACCCTTATAAAAACAACAAAACTCTCGTAAACAACAACAGAGGCATGCTCAAGCCTCCATGGTGTTACGTCATATCAGTCAGACTGCACCTGCAGTATCCTCTGTGCACGCCTTCCACTGTCAGACATGATGTTGACTCTTGCTAGTCTCTCAGAGTCTCTGCTTCATCATACTGTGCACACAGTATCCCTGCACACACAATCCCAGACTACCAGAGATGATAGTCTATATTCATGGTCATCACGTTCTGAATTATCCATTCACTGGGGAGAGAACACTTCAACCACCTCCCCTACTTTCATAACTACTGCATTGGGATCATGACGGTGCAAGTCAAACTTGGCACCTGGGAGGTGTGGTGACCTATTCTTGGCCGTATGGTGCTTTGTGGACCTTTGGAGAAGGACCCGGCTGGCGAACGTGGATGGAGCTGAAGAGGCTAAGGAGGTGGGCGTGAATGGTAGGCTACTGGGTATGCGTGGGCATAGAGATGTTAAGGCAAAGAGGCGATGTGGAACAAGACCATGATGTGGAGGCAGAAGAGAGACTGTGGTAGTAAGCACAATGGGGACAACCTGCCTAGATGGAGGTGATATGGAGTACGAGGGGAGAACACATGGCAGATGATGGCAGGTAGAAGTGAAGAGGGATATGATGCAGAGGTGAGTGGAGGATAGGTGTGTTGTAATGAAAGGATGAGGGGGAGCGGGACAAGTGATATGAGAAGGAGAGAGATGGAGTGGGGGATATATGGAAGCAGGAGGAAAGATCGGTAGGAGGGAATGGTATGTGGTCTACTTGGAGGGGGGGAGAGTGGTAAGGGGTAAATTTCGAGGGGCTTGGGGTGGGGTCCAATATGGGTTGTGCACCGTAGATCTACGCATGCCAAGATTGGTCACCCAAATCTACGTGTTCCTTACCATAGTGCACCAAACCATCCAATCCTCACCTAGACTTTGGATAAACACCAAAATGTGGGTTTCTTAACCCCTTTCCTTGCATTTGTTCACCAAGGAACCACTCATAAGGAAAAACAACCCCCTATAAGGATTATGTGATAACATTAAGCTCCATGGGGGATAGAGTCCTCTGTGCAAGGCTCTAATAACTCCTTTGCAGTTATAGATGCCTTCTATTGGGATATGGATTTAGGCTCAAAAACTCTGATGAGGAATACATGCCGATAAAAATAAACAATAAACACACATGTTCTCCATAGGAGATTATTTATGTACAATCCTAAACTAATGAAACTTTACATGGTGTTAGGTGAAAGAAAATTTCCACCATTTCCAATCAAGTAACTTTCCAAAAAAAATCCCCTTCATTCTGTCAGTGATCAGTAGTAGATGATGCAACTATGACAACAGAACAGTCACACCCTTCAGATTTTCTTCAAAGGATGAAGTTGAGATAAAATAGGGTGGCTCTAGGGCATGAAGGAAATGCGACTCCATGTACTTGTTGACAGGCTCATAGAATGAGTGGAAAATCCTGTGAAATTTGTAGCAGAAAGCCTACTCTGCTCCACAACTGCTCACACATGGTTGAATATTTACCATAAGCACAACTGGATGAGGAGATGATACAGGCGTACTATCCTCATATGATGGTTGCTCGCTGCCAGGATTTGAAAAGGAGATGAAATGCTCCTCCTGCAGCTCCTATGGTTCATCTTCTTGGATCTCCCAAGGGTTAGAGTCATAATCATCATAGAAAGGACCTGTGGGAAATATCCTTTATTCAATCCACTGCTCAGTGATTTCTATGGGCCCATGATGGTTATTTCCTCATGATAATCTCCTTTAAGAAAGAGAGGATAAGGCTCTATTATGTGCTCTTAGATATCCTACATATCAAACTCAGAAGTTGATTCATAGCGATCATATATAGGCTGGTTTCTCTTTTGGTCAACAAACTGTGATATGGGGCTCTGCTGCTCTTCTTCAGAATAATCATCTTCTTCCAGCTCCCTCAGCTCCCTTAGCTCCCTCAGCTCACTCAGAGAATCTTCTTCCTCCTGGTCCACATCCTTACAACTCTCCTCATATGAAAATGAATAGGAAAGAGAAGGAATTGATTTCTTATCCAAGTCATCAGGTTCATCCTCACAACCTTCTTAAGAAGCAACTCTATCTTGAATACAGTAGTTGTATCCCTGACAATAACTATGACAAATTAAATGAGAGGGATAAAACTTCTGACAATGAGTGTTTAAATATGTATGAAATTCTCCCAGTAAAGAAATGCTAGCATGGGGTAAAGAATGATACCATTCATGACCATCCCCTGCCAACGAGAACATGAACATATTCATTAATACATCCTCATGATGTATCTCCCACTAATGCATGAGTTCATGAAACTATCAGAGATGATGTGCATGGTTGTCCTCTTTATTCTCTCAAAATATAGGAAAATAATGATTCCATTCATTTGGAGAAAGAACAACATCGGGAAAACCAAGAACATCAGAAAAATTAAAGGGAGAAAACCTCCAAACTAGGATTATTTCCATTTCGAACCAGTGGAGTCACCAAATGGTTCTTCAACCATGGAGTCACCAGGTGAATGATGTGCATGATGATTGTGTCTGGTCTTTGTTCACCATCAAAGACCAGATCTGATCATTGTGCTCTTTGAGGGGATACTAGGTGTAGGTAGAAGTAGCCACACCAAAAAAGAGGAGCCGATAGAGTTGAGTCGCTAGGTGAAAGTGCAATCCTCAAAGGTTCTGATGTCTGATGCACCTTCATAATCATAAGAGCGTTATTATTCTACCCAGGGTAGCCTCCTTCACCCTTTCTTCTAAGTCTTCCCTCTTCTCTCACTTTAACTCAATTTACTGACTGAAGTTAATGTGGCCCTCACTTCCCTGTACATTTCTTGTCCAGTTCTTTTTTGAACATCCTTCGGATTCTGAGTTTTGTCCATCGACCTCCATCCATATAAAACCAAAATCGACAAAAAATGATGGGTATTAGGCTTAATTCTGGTGCAATCCAGAGGTGGCTTCTGGTGCTCACACTATAATCCAAATACTGTAAACCGTTTTTAAAAAACACCCTCCACATGACTTGTTCACATTTTATAAAATACCATAAGTTTTTACCTTAAGTTTTTCAAAAGAAAAGAAACATATGAATGTTGAAGAGGATTCATTGCATCTCTCACTACCACTAGAGTGCGGTGATCTTTAAGAATCTCTGCACCTCCTGATACACTTGGAGTGTAGCTATCTTGAAAGATCTACGCATTGTTCCTCAACCCTAAACCGTGGTTATTTCAGTATTTTTGCACCATCATAAGTCCAGGTAATAAGACGTCGCACCCTTCGAGAGGAGGGACCTGCGATGATGTTGAAATTGATGCACCTCACATAGATTTCACTCATGCGTCTCTGCTGACAATTTGACGCTCCTCAAACCAGCTTTGATACCACTTCTTAGAATTGCAAGTGCAGAAAACACAATTTACATATGATAATTAACAATCACACAGATAAGAAACATAGGGATTTCACGTGGTTCACCCAAACATTGGGCTACGTCCACCAAGCATAGGAATTGGTTTTCTTATTATTCAGAACATGGAGATTACAATAGACTTTCAAGTTCTCACTCTCTCTCTCTCTCTGCCTCTACAAGATTACATGTATTTATATACATTTGCAAGAAACTGATTATTAAATGCAATCCCTATCCATATTCTAACTTGGTCTATTTAATTGAAACCAACATAGAATAATAGGATCCAAATCCATCCTTGAATAATTCATTATCAGAAAATCCCAACAAACTCTATTGGAATTCCTCAAGCGTTATCTAGGATTCCTATCGTCAGGCACATAATAATGATTGTATGTTCACTAGAGTTCCTCCTTTGGTCAACTATTGATGAAGACTTCCTAGTTGGAAATGGAAGCAATATAGGTTGTGCGTAAAACAAAGGGAAACAATGTTTAGTGGATGTTGCCTTTATACTCAACCAGTGAATGCATACAATTCATGTTAGAAACTGGGATATCTCAGCTCAACATGCCCATTTGCTTCCCTGGATTTTTATTGATATGTAAATATTTCCCTAGTAAGAGTAAAGGTTGTGTTCTTAGATATGTTGAACATGTTTGAAATAGTAATTACAATTTGGTGAGCTCTTATGTCTCCATCGATTTTTCATTTAGTCAGTTTGTCAGTCTCCAACTACAGTTCATTAGTTTACACTTGCGTTTACACAAACATAGTATTTGTCAGTCGGTAAGTAGGGTAGTTATTTAATGAAGTCGATCTTTATCTTTCTCGAGTCTAGTTAAGTATATGAGAGTTAGTTCAATTTATTGTTGTATTAATTGTTGAGTCAGGTTTTACTTCTAAATGAATTCTGAGTCTTATCTATATATGTCTGAGTCTTTCGTTTGTTGAGATGCAGGTAGAGAGCGATAGACACATAGTATATAAGAAACAACAGTAGTTGAAGGTATTCAAAGAAGTCTGAAGTCAAAGAAGTCACTGGAGCCGAAGCTCGACTCAGTATTGTATTTTGTATTAGTGCACAACATGGAAGCTTAATATATATCAAGTATTTTAAGAGTTGTCATACTCACGTGTATTTCTAAGTTTATTTTCCAAGCATAACACTGTGTTTGTTTATATGTTGTGAAATAATTCATTAATTGTTTTATCATAGTGCACAATAAATCATATAGTCCTTGCACTATGTGGTAAGTCATGAGTGTTCAATGATTAAGTTTTGTGATGTACAGTATTTTTCACTGCATCATGCACAGTTTCTCTGTGCATTGTAGATCCGAGATCTGGTATTAGAACAGGTTGATCAGAGCATGTTTTATCAAAAAACTTTCAAGAGTAATATCTTTGTTGAAAGGTGAAATATGGACTCTACTTCAAATATGCAACCTCCCACTTTTATAGGAAAGGATTATGAGTTGTGATCCTTGATCATGAAGGGGTTATTTTGGGGTCAATATTTATGGGAGATAGACAAGAATGGCTATGCGGAACCAACACATCAGGCAACATACAATGCCCTCACACAAGATGAGAAGTATTATTTGAAATATTGAAGGAAGAAGGATGTAAAGGCGATGTTTTACATACATCAATCCATGCATAAGAGAATACTCCCAAGAGTTGCATTAACAAAGAAAGACAAGAAGGCATGGGACATATTACAAACCTCTTATCAAGGTATGGATAAAGTCAAGAATTCAAAACTACAAATTCTTAGAAGATATTTTGAAACTTTGTCAATGAAAGAAATAGATTCAATAGATTCATTTTACACCAATGTTATTGGACCGATAAATCACGTTAAGTCTCATGGTGAAACCATAGAGGACATAAAAGTTGTTGAGAATGTACTTAGGATTCTTCCTCCTAAATTTGATACCCTTGTACTGACTCTAGAAGAGAGAAAATAATTGAGATAGTTCTGTCTAGACGAACTACAAGCTTCCCTCATTAATCATGAACATGTATTGAATAGGTCAAACATGTCATTAGAGAATGAATTTTCCACGTAGTCATCTATAATTCGCTGAAGAGGAAATGGGAGAGATAAATCTAGAGGAAGAGGAAGAAGTTTTGTCATTGGTGGATGCAACAACAGTCTTGCAAACACTAGTGGAAGAGGTCAACACCAAAATACCATTCAGCCAAGTAGTCAGAGAACTGACAAAACAAAGATTCAGTGCCATTACTATAAAAAGTATAGTCATTATGCATATGAGTGTAGGAAGAGACAATATAATGACAACAAGAAAGTTCAAGATCAGTCACACAATGCAAATAGTCCCTCCAGTCCTATGTTTATGGACTGAGATGAAGCAATGACTATAGTCTGGCTAGTTAAATGCAATGTTGCTCAAGAAATTCCATGTGCTATATGGTATCTAGATTCAGGCTACAATAATCACATTACAAGAAAATTAGAGTTGTTTTCTATTTTGGATAAGACAACCCAAACAAAAGTTACCCTTGGAATAGATATCAAAGTCATTATCTTAGAAAAAGGCAGTATACAAATTTTAACTAAGAAAGGAGAACAAAAAGTTATGTCTGATGTATATTATGTTTCTGGTCTGAAGCATAATTTGATCAGCACAAGACAATTGTTATAGAAAGAATACAAAATCTACATGGAAGATAATCATTTTGTGATTATGAATAGATATTCAAGCAATCAACTTATTTCAAGAATCTAGATGACAAGTAATAGAATGTTCCCATTAACATTGAAGCCAACCAAGAAGAGAAAAATACCACAAACCGTTGGTAAAGAAAAAGATGCGTAGTTTGACACTGCATTTACAGTAGAAAGTGCATGCAGTTTATATGAAGAAAATAGCTCGTGCAGTATCAAGAAAGAAGAAAGTAGCGCAAAGATGCAAGAAACATTCCAATCTAAAGTACAACATGATTCTTGGTTATCTCATTTCATATTTGGACATTTGAACTTTGGAGGTATGAATCTACTACACACAAAGGATATGGTAAAAGGTTTGTCATTAATTTTAAAACCATAAAGAATATTTGAAGGTTGTATTTTTTGATAGAATTTTAGAGAATCATGTCCAATTGGTAAGTCATATAGAGAAAAATCTCCACTCGAAATTATATATTCAAACATTTGTGGACCAATGAAAACTCCATCTATAGGAGGCAATACTTATTTTCTGACATTTATTGATTATTTCTCAAGAAAGACATGGATTTATTTCTTAAAACATAAATCTGACGCAATGGGTTGTTTTTAGTAGTTCAAATCACTTGCGGAGAAGAAGAGTGGTTATTACATAAATTTTCTAAGAATTGATATACGAGGACAATATATTTCAACATAATTTCAGAACTTTTGTAAACTTCATGGAATATACAAGAAATTTACTATGTGGTATACGCCACAACAAAATGGTGTCGTAGAGAGGATGAATCAAAGCATCATGTAAATGACACACAATATGTTGGAAGCCAAACATTTATCAAATGAATATTGGGTTGAGGTAGTAGCAACTGTAGTATACATTATGAACAAATGTCTGATAAAGAGTGTTAAAATTTGAGTTCCTCAAGAAGCATGGACAAGTATGAATCATAATGTGGTGTAGTTAAAAGTTTTTGGTTGTGTCGCATACACACATGTTCCAGATGAGTGTAGAAAGAATCTAGACAACAAAGGACATAAATGCATATTTGTTTGATAGTTCGAACATACAAAAGAATACAAGTTGTATGATCCTATTGCAAGGAAAGTCATAATCAACCACGATGTTCAGTTTGTGGAAAATGAAGCATGGGATGAAAGTATAGAAAAAAAAGTCATAATTATTGATGATATTGAGAAAGATGATACAAAAGATGAAGTGGTTCAAGAACCAACCACATGACAGTGCACAATCCCTTCTACATCTCGTACTACAACACAAAGCATGACACAAACTACTTTAGTAAGATCAACAGGTGCACAATCTACACCAAGAGCACAACAAACTCCATCAAGCATTCCAAGTAGTTCTACATCTCTAGATCCAACATTAGCAAATTTTTTAATAAGAAAGACAATAATCCTACGCAAAATCTATAATAAGGACACAACAAACTCATTTTTTTTCTTTGTTTTCAAAAATAAACGATCCATTAACTTTTGAAGAAGTTGTCAAAGATGATGTATAGGCTCAAGCCATGGATGAAGAAATCAGATGTATAGAGAAAAATTAGAGATGGAAGTTGGTAGATGTACCTGAAGAAAAGGATGTGATAAGTGTCAATTGTAGTTATAAAACCAAGTAAGATGTAGATGGAAATGTGTAGATGCATAAGGAAAGGTTAGCTGCAAGAGGCCTTACACAACAACCTAGAATTGATTTCAATGAAACATTTGCACCAATTGCGTGAATGGACACAGTTAGAACTGTGATAGTCATTGTCGTGCAGAACATATGGTGAATTTATCAAATGGATGTAAAGTCATCATTTTTAATGGGCATTTATACGAAGAATTGTATTTGGAACAAACACAAGGCTATGAGGTTCTAGGAAAAGAAGAAAAACTGTACAAATTGAAGAAGGCATTGTATGGGTGAAAGAAAGCTCCCAGATCTCGGTACAGTCACACAGATTCCTCCCTCATTAAGAATGGATTTCAAAGAAGTGAATGTGAGCCAACATTGTACATCAAAAAAATTCAACAAGGTAACATGTTAGTTTTTTTATTATATGTGGATGATTTGATTTTTACAGGTCAATCATAGAGTAATTTAAGTCAATCATGAACGATGAGTTTGAAATGATTGGTTTAGGACTTATGAGATATTTTCTAGGTATTCAAGTTCACTGGTACAAATTTGGTATATTTATCTCACAATCTAAGTATGCACATGCGATTTTGAAAAGAGTCAAGGTGATAAATTCCAAATCATCCCTAACACCTGTCATAATAGGATTGAAGTTAAGAAAAGAAGATGAAGTTCCAAGGTGGATCCCACACTGTTTAAAATATTGGTAGGCAGTCTTATGTATCTAACAACAACGAGGCATGAAATTATGTATGGAGTGAGCCTAATTTCAAGTTTCATGGAAACTCCAAAAGAATCACATTGGAAGATAGGAAAAAGAATTATGAGATATGTATACTTCAAACTTCATATTCATCTTGTGTATACTGGTGTGTGGTGGTTGGAATAGATCTGAATTTGATTTTAAACAAGAGAGAACTTAGTTCTCCATGATTGAATCATTTGTTTATTTAGCCAATGACTAATAACGATTGTTGAATTGCAAAATTTGTTTGTTTCAAGATGGAATTTCTCATAGACCCACATTTTCCCATCGATGCGCATTGATATAAGTTGAAAACACATTAAAATTGTTGGGTTTTCTGCCTCATAAACTAGAACAATCCTTTACTTACTATAATGTTCTAGTCCTTTTGTTAGTTCATTGGTATTATGTTTACAATTATGTGTTCAGTATATTCAAGATATGTACTTGGGTTGTAAATTATTGTCATCTCGAGGGGACTTCCCTCCACATATATATATTCATTCTAATACTTGTGAAGGCATTGTTGTGATATTTCAATCACTTGACTTGAAGTTAAAGTTCCTACATATGGTAACTACAACCAAGGATTTATAGAGTTGATTTCATTGGTTATCGAAATATTTCCTACTAAGCTAGTTCCATGAGTATAGAGATATGAACATATTGGTGGTTGGTTTTTAATCCAACGTGTTTCATCAACAATTGCCACCACTAGTTGAGTAGTATTTCCAAAAGAATTAGACATTTGGGAGGGTTTAAATTCATTAAGAAATCTACTACACTTAGAACAAAATGTTGGTTAATGTGTAAAGGTTATAAAAGAACAAAGAATATAAATGTAATTCCGCAAAGTATGTATGTTAGTGAAGTTGGTGAAAATTTGAATTCCACAAAGTATTTGTTTTAGTGAAGTTAGTGAAAACTCCCTTTGAGGTTTAGGATATGTCAATGATGATAATGTTGGTTACTAAAGCTACCGATTTCTTGATCGTGCATGTAATTCTTAATAAAGTTGAATTCAATGACTAATTTAGGGAGAGACAAACCCATACCTATTTCTAAATACCACCACAAAAGATAAGGATAAAATATCAACTATGATTTAGGTCTAGGATGGAAATGGCTTAGGGTTTATCCTTCTCATCCTCAATATGGTTGAGTGGTTTTCATACCAATATTAACCACACTAATTCTAGAGAAAAAGACACGTATATTTCCCTATATACCATTTTCTTCAATTTACTGCCACTTGTTAGAATTGCAAATGTGGAAAACAAAATTCACATATGAAAATAAAAAAACACACAGATAAGAAACACATGGATTTCATGTGGTTCACCCAAACGTTGGGATATGTACACCAAGCATAGGCATCGATTGTCTTATTATTCAAATCATGGAGATTATAAAAAACTTGCAAGTTCTCACTCTGTCTCTCTCTCTGACTCTACGATCTTACATGTATTTATATAAATTAACAAGAAATGGATTATTAAATGCAATCCCTATCCATATTATAACTTGGTCTATTTAGTTGCAACCAATGCAAAATATTAGGATCCAAATCCATCCTTGAAGAATTCCTTGTCACCAAATCTCAGAAATCTCCACCTTGACAACAATTAACCTGATACCTTGCTCCTTCCTTTTGTTCATCACATTTTTTGCAAGCCAAGAGAAGCCAAGCACCACTGCATCTTATCTAATAAAACCAGTTTCATGATCTCACCTGTTTGACTTGCATGAGTTTGGATTTCCTAAGGGGTTACTCCACCTCCAAAATGTCTTCCACAACTATGTTGTGACATATTTAGTGATAGATCTCCTCCTATCCAAGACACCTGTAAAATATACATTACAATTATCATAGACCATCTCAGTGTAACCATTATAGGTGACATTTGTGCTTCTCAAACGTTGAAGAACCTGTTGATGGGTCTTAAATCGCTTGATTCAACAGTAGAAACCAAACCTACCACCGAGGCCCAATTAGACTCTGCAGCGTTTGAGGTGGAATGGTTCTCCAGATCTTGCGATCCAACCAATTTACCGATGGGATTTATGTTTTCTTGTGAAGGTCCTCCCTTTAGTTAGGACTGTTTTGTTTCTCTATCTTCTCATGAGTGGGACTAGTTTGAGAGATGCAAGCCAGCATAAGCCAACTTAACAAGTGACAAGGTCAATTTTTAACTACTAGGAAGAGGTTGAGCTTGGGATAACCTGCTGCTCAAACATGAAGACAATGATTCTACACCAAAAGGCCTAGTAATAATACATTAACTGAATGAGCATCCAATTACTGCCTGAGAATATAACTAACAGAAATAAAACACATATGTAATCAAGATCATGGAAGGAAAAATAATTCATCTACCATAACATCCATCACATAACAACACAATGATTTATATTCATCATTAAAGTAAAGAACATCAAAACATTGCACCAGATAACTTGACAACAAAATTGATTTCTCTTACTCATTTACTGCATCATTCTTGGAATAGAATAGGATGTAATTCATCTCCAAACTCCAATCACATACATCTAATGAAAATAACTTGTCTTTGTTCCAGACAGACTTCTCAATTCTTAGCAGTCTCAAAATAATTATTAACAACCAAAAGAAAGAGTTCTTGCAACAACCATCGACCTCCCGTCCATCAGTCGATGTCTCTACTTGTAATATAAAGTTTTAACTATAATTAATGGCTAAATACAGTTCGAACCAAACAAAAATCGCCACATGGTGTGGTCATTCAATAGTTTCTTTAACTGTCCATCCAAGATATTTCTTGAAAAGGATGACTTATTTCATACTTAGACCAACTGATAAACAGATCTTCACAGGTTTGTACCCATGGGAACCTGTGTTGTTCCATAGGGGAAACATATACTCCTCTAATATCCATAACATGCACTCAGTACTTCACCAAACTGGAGTTCAGCTATTGCAGCATGGCTCGAGCTCTGATCGGGTGTTCCAAGAATTGTTGCACATGCCCTGGCTTCGCATCGACCCATAGCCAGTATTTCTCGGCATGCGTCTTGAACACATCGCTCAAGTTAATAAATTCATATGGGCTGCCAAATTTGGAGAGACCAACATCTTTCAACACTTTATTAATTTTACCCCAGTGTTTCTAGCACTTGGCCCATTGCTCTTGGATTTCTCGGTGTGGGTCGATGGATTTATTCATGTGGTCAAGACTACTTTTTCCTACCAACCAAAGGCCATGATTTTCCTTTTCTCGACCCTATTGGACTGCCTCAATGTATTCGAGTCTCTCTACCACTTGTTGGGCATTTTCATGCCACCTCTCCATCTCTTTTCATGTTGTGAGTGCCATGAGAGTATCCTCTTAGAACTCGACTATGTTCTCTATCAACAAGTGCCTCTCCTTATTGAACTCGTCATAAAATCCATTGAAATCACCCTTTAGATAGACGGTGGTCTGTGTGGTGCTCTTATATTATTTGACAATATGGCACGGGTGCTCGAGTTCCTTCAGGGTGTCGGCTAGTTCCTTTTCATCTCTCCTAGCTCTATCCTGAGCAGCTTTCGAGAGGGCTTTCCCTACGCTGATTAGTTCAGATGTGCGAGTGTCTGTAGTGTTGATTAATTTCTCCTCTGTAGTAACCATGATGGATTGGTCCAAAGTGATCCTGCGCCTTTTTGTAGTCTTTTGAACAATGTCCTTCCTCTTTTGATTGTAAGAGATCGCATACATGTTTTCTACTTCGTCTACTAGTTCCGATATTGGTTGATCTCCCCATGCTAGGTTGTTTCACAGTCTACCCATAGTGTATACTTGTTCGAGAGTGGGCTCTTGAATTTCTTTACTCTGTTTTGTAGATCCGACCTACACTTGTTGTTCGTCGAGGATCTGAATATTGGGCAGAATAGAGACGTCGAATGCACACTGATTGCTTACTTGCTCGTCAGTCGTAGAACTGGTGATTTCCTTTTGTGGAGGTTCGTCACTTAGACCTTCTTCTCCTTCTTGTTTATCAGACTCTCTTGTGTCAAGGCCACCTTTAGACCCTATTTCCTTTTGTAAGACCTGTTTGTATTGGATCTTGGGCTCAGGGAAGCGGTTTTCTCGGGACCTTTCTCATCTTGGACTCGCATCAGGGTGTCGTGACCAGGTTTCAGACACTCGTCATCGCTGTAAATATGTATAAGAGTGCTCAAGGGGTTGGGAACTTTTGTGTCTATCGACACCCGACATGTCTCTGGTTGAGTTGTCCCTTCCTCTGAAGGATCGATCAATAATGTCGTGGATTTAGGATCACCTGACCCATTGGCATTATCAGGGACTTTGGAACTGGGGTTGCCTGATTCTGTTGGTGAAATTCGGATGGTAGTTGAAATTTTAGGTTTTATGAAAAGGTATGGGTCATCCCGCATCCATTTCATCACTAGCTCGATTTTCTCATATAACAATGTACCTCTTTCTAGTGAAGCTTGATCACTAGGGAGATCCATAATCGGTACCAAGGATCTAGGGTAAACCATGGCCAGCTTGATGTCTTCCTAGGGGTTGCTTGTTTCTTCGTTGGATTTAGATGCTCCAGTTCCTTGATGGGTCCTACTGATATCTTGAGTTGTCTGCTCCAAAAAAGTTGCTTGTTCTTCGAAGTTCATAGCTTTAAACCTGGTTCCTCGAGGATCAACTTTCCTGGATGCCACCATATTCTAGTCTTGAGCGTTCTCAGTAAAAATTTCATCCTTGAATTGGTCATGGGAATAAGGAAAAATAGATGATACCTGTGACACATGCTACAAAACCAACCCCTTGGGATCGTGTTTGTGAAATCGTCCAGTTTGGAATCAAAATTCTAATTGACCTAGACCGAGCTGTTTAGCATTGTGGTATCTTTGACCATGCAGAAGTTGATATGAAACCCATACAGTATGAAAGCCCACTTCTTGTCTTTTACTAAAGTTGCATTGTAACCTTGTAGGATGGTTCGATAGAAAATTTCACCTAACACTAGCCGGTCAGGAACATAAATGGGTAATAAGTGGGGTGCCACTGTGGCACCAAAAACCTTGATGTAGGTTTCTCATTCACCTAAATACCAGTGGCCAATTTTTTCTATAACCTTCTTTTCTTTATCTAAAAATATAGGGAATTATTTCCTAAAGAGAAATAAGTAAATGCAGACAATGAACTAATCACAGATAACCACATAGGATTTTGTGTACCTGTTTTCCCATAGGATGTTGAAGTATACATGGACCACGAGCTCTGAAGAGTGCCAATTTAGGTTCATCCTAGCAAAAGCGTTCTTGGCACAAAGGACGTATGGTAGATAAGAGGCCATGTAGAAGGCAGGGGTATCTCCCTCCTTCAGCACCTGAGCCTATCTTATGCAAGTGCCCAACTCTTTGGAGATGTTGGCACCCCAATTGAAGCCTATGCCTGAAATGGCGACTGTAAAAGCTAGAGGCATAGAAGCCTCTGAAAATCGAGAGTATTCTTTATCCTCATGTAACCTACAGAATAGAGAAATGAGATATATGTATGGTTCCCTGAGATTGGTTGTTGGGTACCAGCCAACAGTCCGGTTCATGATTTTTTTTTCTTCTCTGCACCAAGACGCCATGATTTTGTTGGTATCGTGTGAGGCATAGAAACTCAGGACAAGATTAGTTCTCAGTTTTAGCTCAGAATCTTTGATATTATAGTAACTTTGAACCTCTGATGACAGGAAGACCCCAACGCATTCATTGTTATCATCATTAATAAAACATTTTTTTTCATCAATGTGGTCAATAATCCACTTTAGGAGCTCAATGCAAGGAAAGACCGGAGACCAGCTCACTACCATGTGCAGATAAGACTTGCAAATGTTGGGGAGGACCTCATCATCGAGCTTCCTTGTATTAAGATCGCTATGCTGGGTATATTCGAGGGGTTCTTCTTTCAATATTTTCTTCAAGATTTCTTCCCAGCAAGGAAATGTGATCTTGGCTCCAATACTTGCCTCTGTGTCTCCAGAATCTAGAGGTTGGACAAAGGGCTCCTTGGTGATTGTCTTAATGAAGGGAACTTGCTTGAAAGCGAATTCTAACTGTCTCGCAACTAATGGGGAGGAGCCTTCTCCTACATATTATTCTTGCAGCTTAGGGGCTCTCAGCTATTTCCTGGTGGAAGGCTTCATTGGAGGCATGGTTCTTGTAATGATTGCTAAGATAATTATTTAATACTCATTGAACCTTGAACGCTTCTCCCAGGATGTTAGCTTTGTTCTTCTGTTTGTTCTGAATTTCATACTGCATAGAACAGGATCATACAAAATGAATTCGAATAGGATATAACTTGGAGAGGCACTATCAGTCCTATCAATTAGTTATTAGAGTAATGAATGCAAATTCAAAATAAACTATTACGGATCTCTACAGATAAATATTAATCGTTCGACGGCGGAGGTGCAGAGGGAGATGTATTGCATCATTGGATTTAACATATCCTTTTGATTCATGCACGGATTAGTAACTAATGCACGATATACGAATTAAATAATAGCCTTTGAATGTGGCGTGTCTGACACATACGAGGATTAAATGTCTCGTCATGTCACATCATTCAACGTAAAGATCGGGGATCGACTAGATATCTGTGTGTATACTTATGTTAACGCCCTTTTGATATAACTTCCGACGCTGATGATGTCAGGGTTGGTGATTAGGGGAAGTTCAGGTACACAAATTCTCAATAGGTCTTCCCTTTATGAGCCTTCATTATTGAAAAGGTTTCAGGCGTCAGCAGTCGGCAATGTTTCTCCTTACTTTGGCGCGGTGCTTACTATTACATGTTTTTGCCAAAACCGAATGGATTGTCCTTCAAAAACATCTTTCTTGAGACTTATTCATGGGAAAGAAACATTTTCATTGGCCGACATCGATGAAGGTCAGCGCTCGACTATTTTGACTTCCCAAATCATTTTCACCCCCTTTCGCTATCGTTGATGCCAAATTTCTCAAGTGAGTCAGGGAAAACTTTGGGTCACCGATTCATGTAGACAATCGATGAAGAATATTGAGTGGTACCCAAAAAATAAAATGTTCATAGATTTTTTAGGGTGTGTTGAGTTCTCAACAAATGGCGATTCACTCGGTGAATGCAAAATATCTGGTTCCTGTTTACTTCTCGCACACAATTTATTCATATCTACATATATTACAATATATATATATTATTAATATTATTCAATGAAAGTATCATTTTAGGGCTTGGCCATTTATTGGGAGGGTGTCAAGTTCCCCCTTTAGGTTTTGCAATCGATAGGTACCTCCCTCGATTCTCTTGGATACTTGGAAGGGTCCAAGCTATAGGCTTTGAAACCTAGAGTGTTTTCCCTTAGACTCATTTTCTTTATCCCACCTCAGCACTAAGTCTCCTACCTTGAAGATATTTTTTTTAGCATTATGCTTATCAAACCATCGTTTCACTATATGTTGGCGAGCCATGAATTTTGACTTATCCTTTTCTCTCTCTTCCTCCAACATGAGCAAAGTGTCGATTCTCTGTTGCATGGCCGACAATAATTCTTCATGGGAGTCTTGGGCTAATTGAAGAGATGGTAGATAGAGCCCATTCGGGAGGATAAATTCTTACCCATAAACTAAGAAGTATGGGGAATTTCCTATGGCTTATTTGGGTGCGAACCTATCATGCCATAGGGAATTATGAAGTTGATTATTCCAATTTCTTTGGTTATTTGTAATCATCTTTTTTAGTATCCTTACCACGTTTGTATTAGTTGATTCTGCCACATCGTTTCCCTGCGGGTAGTAATTTGCAGAGTACTTGATTATAATTCCTTTATCTAGAGAAAAATCATTCGATAGGGTAGAATAAAAGTAGGCTTCATTATCAAACACTAGAAGAGAGGGGACACCAAACCTTGTGATCAATTGTTGTTCTATAAATTGGATTACTACCTTCTCATTTACATGAGTTAGAGGAATGGATTCTACCCATATGGTGAAATAGTCAATAGTAGTAAGAATGTACTTGTGGAGTTTTGATTTACTAGGAGTAATTTATCCTATGATATCCAACCCCCACTGCTCAAAAGGCCTGGAGACAATCATAGGATGAAGTGGGATTTCTACCCTTTTCTCCTTTATGACACTTATTTGAGAAGTTCTACAGTTCCTAGTGTGAGTATGACCATCTTTAAACAAGGCGGGCCAGCAATATCTATCTCTCAAAATCTTATGGGCGGTAGTGTTCCCTGCAAAGTATCCTCCGACAGTATTTTCATGGAGTTACCTCAGCACCTTGTCAGCGTCTTCTCATTCAAGACATCTCAATAATGCCACATCATATTTGATCTGAAAGAGTACCAAATTTATAAGATGATACTATGCATATTTCAATCTTAGGGATCTCCTTTCCTTAGGTTTGAGGGTCTTGGGACAAGCCGCGTGATGCAAAAGATAAGTCAAATCCTTATACCAAGAGTCTTGTCCTGGGGAGATGTATGCTACTTCGTTGCACCATAGTGCCATTTCGTTTTCCCACCTAGAATCTTCATTTGCTTGATCCTGGGCTTCGACTTCGAGCTTACACAGATCTTGTACTTTTACTAGCTTGGTAGGTTTTATATCTATATCAAATTCCTGGACTACTGCCATCAAGGTCCCCATTATTTCCCCCATTTGTTGTTGGGTAAACAGGGATTGAACCATAGGGTGCAGCACAATCACCTTAGTGTGATTTTTTAGAATATAGGACCTGAAATGCTTTACTACCTTATAGACCATGTAGGCCTATTTATCTATGGTAGGATAATTGAGCTCAGCTCCTTGAATATTAGTACTCATAAAGGACATTGGGGCTTCATTGTTGTCATCATCATTATGGGTCAAAACCACCACTAGCAATTGGTCGGAGGCAAAAGTATACAGGGAAAAGTTTGTATTAAAATCGGGACTTCGCAACACCGGAGCTCAGGATATGGCATATTTGATATTGTTCAAAGCGTCTTTTCTCTCATCATCCCACTTGAAATCGACATCCTTTTGAATCATCTTTTGTAAGGGTTTGATAATTTTGGCAAAATCGAGGGTGAATTTTCTCACAAAGTTGATTTGCTTGAAAAGGGACTACAGGGATTTCTTATTATGGGGTAGCAGGAGTTGAGATATGGCATTAATTCATTTTTTATCTATGCGGATACCTTTTTGAGATATAATATGACCTAACAACTTACCTTCCTCGACACTGACGATGGTTTTCTTAGGATTTAGTGATATACCATACCTCCTGCGTCTATCAAAAATCTGGGTTAAGTGTTGGATGTGCTCTTCTTTATTATTTGAATAAACTATTACGTCATCTAAATACACCACTACACACTTATTGATAAGTCCCCGAAAGGCCACGTACATGGCCCTTTGAAAGGTTGCTCCTGCACTGATTATCCCGAAACACATGCATTTATAAGTGAAGGTTCCCTATTTGGTTCAGAAAGTGGTTTTCAAACGGTCTTCCTCTGAAACCAACACTTGGTTGTATCCTAAGAAACCATCCAGTAGAGAGAAGATCTCTAACCCCGAAACAGTTTGCCAGATTTGCTCCATTGGTGGGATCGAATAATTGTCCTTTTTTGAAGCTCTGTTGAGGTTCTGAAAATCTATGCAGTCTTATGGTACAAAAGGCCTCTCTGGTAGAAAAAAGGTGGTAGAAAAGGCCTCTCCTTCCTACCTTTTGAGTAGGTATTTATGGTTGGCCTGCTTTCCAAATCTATTGAGGGTAGATCCTTCTTCTAAGTGTTTCATGTAGTTGGGTCTTTTGTCGAGCTCAGAGCTTGCAATAGAAAGTCTTTCTACTGAGGAATCCTACATATATCCATAACTGATATATTGGCCTTCAACATTTTCAAATCTTCGACTACATTGTAAACCAGTTTAGGAAATTCCTTGGTATGGATGCTTATCGGCATTTCATCGGGAGAGATAGGTATTTTCGGGCGATCAGGAGTTAACTTATTATGCGAGGCCTTGGTGGTGTCGGTATTTTTCGAGCCAGGTTGACTTTTACTACGCATCTATACCACCAAAACTTTCATGGGTTGTTCTTCAGACTCAAACAAATCTCTCAAAGATGCAATCACGTCAGGATCCCAGACCAACATGGCTGTGTCTTATGGTGGGTCAAATTCTTCCCGATCGACAATATTCATGGCCAAAATGCTTGATTGTTCAGTCAGCAAGACCTCATCTAGAAAATGATCAGCCACTAAATTCATGGCATGGATCCATTGGGGGCATTCTCTTTCAGAGTGGTTCTCCTGGTGATAGGTGCAGAAAGAATCAAATGCAACGTTCCCTAGGTCAATGTTTAGGTTGGTTGGGGGAGGTTCAATTGCTTTGAAAGGATGGTTTATTTTGAATAAAGGATTATAGGGATTTTGGCCTTGGTTTCCTTCCCCTGCACTTATTTTCATGTCTATAATCTCACTTGATAGTTTCTTGACCATGCACTACAGATCTTCTATATCTCCATTACCTTTATTGGGAGTTTCGTTAGTCGGTTCCCCCAATGGTCTAGTCAAAAGGAGTCCTCTCCTAGGAGAGGGTTGGCTTTATTTTCTCACTAGAGAGGCCTGACCTTCTTTACATCCTTTCATATGGAATTCTATCGTCTTGTCCTCTTCAAAATTCTCCATGAGGGTTTGCTTGGAGTCTCCTTTAACAAACATGGAAATAGAAGCCGGAAGTGCATTGGCATAAACCTCAATCTGCAATTCTTGAGTGGGTATTGTCGTGGGATGGAACTTGTTTAAGATGGTAGTGAATCTTTGACCCTTTCTTTTGGGTTCATGATGGTTGTGAACAACTCAACCATCAAGGCTCCTGTAGTTGTTTCTTCCCCAAATTTGTCTAGAAAATCCTTTTGGAATTTAGTCCATCTAGTTATAGATCCTACCGGCAAATTAAAATACCACGTGGAAGCAGAGTTTTCAAACGTGTAGGGAAAGAGTCTACATACTATGTCTTCATGTTGAACGTTCATAAGTCTGATTGCAAGTATGGATTTATTTATATGATATTCAGGCAAGCCTGAAGTTTCAGGGTCGTACTTGGGAAGCAGCTTTTCCGGGTGTCGGGGAAGATTGTGTACCCATCTAGGGACGACCACGTCATCTCCAGCCAACCAAGGCTAGTTGTCTTAAAATGGAACTTCTCTTTCCTCCTCATGACCATTGTTCCCTTCGATATCTTCGAAGTTGGAGTCAAACTCTTCTTCTTATGAAAATTTGTTAGGCTGGGGGATATCATCGACATCCATCTCGAGTATTAGATGAAGAGGTTCTTGGATTTTGGTGATCACGAAATCTATTAAGTCTTCAACGGAGTGTATGAAAACTTCGTCGAGAGTGATGACCACTAATCTACTTTGTTGTTTTCTCCGAGGGAGAATGGGAGTCAAGGACAACGCACTGATTTGTCGGGCGTAGGCTCTTGTAATTCTCCTGAATTGATTCAGTTCCTTGCAAGGGAGGGCGTAAGGTATTTCAGGGTGAAAAGGTTCTTCCTCGTACTTGGGTGAGTTACCCATTTCGGGAGTACTCAGTAAGCATGGGATGTCTATTGGATGACTAGCCATGCATGTGGACTTTTACAAATCTGTAGGATGTATGAAATGTTAAATAACTAATATATTTAGCCATTCATTCTCATTCCCTCCTTCTAGCGCCAATTCTGTTGATGGGTCTTAAATCCCTTGATTCAACAGCAGGAACCAAACCTACCACCGAGGCCCAATTAGACTCTATAGCGTTTGTGGTGGAATGGTTCTCCATATCTTGTGATCCAGCCAATTTACCAATGGGCTTTGTGTTTTCTTGTGAAGGTCCTCCCTTCAGTTAGGATTGTTTTGTTTTTGTATATTCTCCTGAGTGGGACTAGTTTGAGAGATGAAAGCCATCATAAGCCAACTTAACAAGTGACAGGGTCACGTTTTAACTACTGGGAAGAGATTCAACTTGGGATAACCTGTTGTTCAAACATGCAGACAATGATTCTACACCAAAAGGCCTAGTAATAATACATTAACCGAATGAGCATCCAATTACTGCCTGAGAATCTAACTGACAAAAAGAAAACACATATGTAATCAATATCATGGAAAGAAAAATAATTCATCTACCATAACATCCATCACATAACAACACAATGATTTATCTTCATCATTAAAGTAAAGAACATCAAAACATTGCACCAGATAACTTGACAAAAAAATAGATTGCACTTACTCATTTACTACATCATTCTTGGTACAGGATAGGAAGTAATTCTTCTCCAAACTCTAATCACATACATCTGATGGAAATAGCTTGTCTTTGGTCCAGAAGAACTTCTCAATTCATAGCAGTCTCAAAATAATTATCAACAACCAAAAGAAAGAGTTCTTGCAACAACCATCGACCTCCCATCCATCAGTCGATGTCTCTACTTATAATATAAATTTTTAACTCTAATTAACGGCTAAATACAGTTCGAACCAAACAAAAATCGCCATGTGGAGTGGTCATTCAACAGTTTCTTTAACAATCCATCCAAGATATTTCTTGAAAATGATGACTTCTTTCATACTCGGACCAACTGATAAATTGAGCTTCACAGGTTTGATCCCATGGGAACCTGTGTTGTTCCATAGGGGAAACATATACTCCTCTGATATCCACAACATGCACTCGGTACTTCACCAAGCTGGAGTTCAGTTATTGTAGCATGGCTCGAGCTCTGATCAGGTGTTCCATGAATTGTTGCACGTGCCCTGGCTTCACATCGGTGACCTTTGTGCACTCTTCGACCCATATCGAGTCTTGATCAACATGCGTCTTGAACAAATCACTCAAGTTAATAAATTCATCGAGGGTGCCAAATTAGGGGAGACCGACATCTTTCAACACTTTATTAATTTTACTCAAGTGTTTCTGGCACTTGGCCCATTACTCTTGGATTTCTCGGTGTGGGTCCCAGGTCATCTTTTTCCAGTACTCAATGAATTTCTTCATGCGGTCGACACTACTTTTTCCTACCAGCCAAATGTCGTGATTTTCCTTTTCTCGACCCTGCTGGACTGCCTCAATGTATTTGAATCTCTCTACTTCTTCCTGGGCCTTTTCATGCCACCTCTCCATCTCTTTGCATGTCACGAGTGCCATGAGAGTATCCTCCTAGATCTCGACTATATTCTCTATCAACAGGTGCCTCTCCTTCTTGAACTCATCATAAACTCCATTGAACTCACCCTTCAGATACACGGTGGTCTGTGTGGCACTCTTATAGTATTTGAAAATATCTCCCCATGCTAGGTTGTTTCTAAGGCTAGCCACATTGTATACTTGTTCTAGAGTGGGATCTTGAATTTATTTACTCTATTTTGTAGATCTGACCTCCACTTGTTGTTCATCAGGGATCTGAGTATTGGGCGGAATAGAGGCATTAGGTGCAGACTCATTGCTTAGTTTCTCGTCGGTCATAGAACTATTGATTTCCTTTTGTAGAGGTTTGTCACTTGTACATGCTTTTGCTTCCTATTTTTCAAACTCTCTTGTGTCGAGGCCACCTTCAGACCCTATTTCCTTTTGTAAGACCTACTTGTCTTGGATCTCGATCTTATGGGAAGCGGTTTTCTCAGGACCTTTTTCCTCTTGGACTCACACCGGTGTGCCATGAGTAGGTTCCAGACTCTTGTCATCGTTGTAAATATGTATAAGAGTGCTCAAGGGATTGGGCGCTTGTGTCTCTATCGACACCTGTCCTGTCTCTGGTTGATTTGTCCCTTCCTTCGAAGGATCGATCAACGATGTCGTGGATTTAGGATCGCCTGACCCATTGGCATTATCGGGAACTATGGAATTGGGGTCGCCTGACTCTGTCTGGGAACTTTGGATAGTAGTTTAAATTGTAGGTCTTATGAAAAGCTATGGGTCATCCCTCATCTGTTTCAACAACAACTTGGTTTGCTCATATAACAATGTACCTCTTTCTAGTGAAGCTTGATTGCGAGGGAGATCCCTAATCAGTATCGGGGATCCGGGGTAAACCGTCGTTGGCTCGATGTCTTTCTGAGGGTATCTTATTTATTCATTAGATTCAGCTGATGCAGTTCCTTGACAGGTCATGCAGATCTCTTGAGTTGTATGCTAAAAAAAAGTTGTCTGTTCTTCAAATTTCATAGCTCTAAAGCTGGTTCCTTGAGGATCATCTTTCTTGGATGCCACCATATTCCAGTCTTGAGTGTTCTTAGTAAAAATTTTATCCTCGAAATGGTCATGGGAATAGGGCCATCAGGACGATACCTGCGATGTGTGTTGTAAAACTAACCCCTTGGGATAGTGTTTGCGAAATCGACTAGTTTGGAATCAAAATTATAATTGACCTAGCCTGAGTTGTTTAGCATGCATGGTATCTTTGACCATGCAGAAGTTGATATGAAACCCATATGGTATGAAATCCCACATCTTGTCTTTTACTAAAGTTGCATTGTAACCTTGCAGGATGGTTTGATAACAAATTTTCCCTAACACTATCCGGTCGGGAACATAAATGGGTAATAAGTGGGGTGCCCCTGTGGCGTCGAAAACCCTGATGTAGGTTTCTTGTTCACCTAAATACCAGTGGCCAATTTTTTCTATAACCTTCTTTGATTTATATGACAATCTAAGGCATTCTTTCTTGAAGAGCAAGATGTGAATGTGGGTAATAAACTGATCAGAGATAACAGCATGAGATTTTTTGTACCTATTTTCCCATAGGATGTTGAAGTATACATGGACTGCGAGCTCCGAAGAGTGTCAATTCAGGCTCATCCCAACGAAATCATTCCTGGTGAAAATGACGTGGAATATATAATAGGCCATGTAGAAGGTGGGTTTATCTCCCTCCTTTGGCACCTAACCCTATCTTATGCAAGTGCTCAACTGTTTGGAGATGATGGCACCCCAATTGTAGCCTATGCCTGAAATGGCGATTGTAAAAGCCAGAGGCATCCAAGCCTCTAAAAATCGGGAGCAGTCTTTCTCCCCATGTGACCTGAAGAATAGAGCCATGAGATATATGTATGGTTCCCTGAGATTGGTTGTTGGGTACCAACCAACAGTCCGATTCATGAATTTTTTTTCTTCTCTCCACCAAGACACCATGATTTTGCTGGTATCGTGTGACGCATAGAAAATCAAGATGAAATAAGTGCTCAGTTTTAGCTCGAAATATTTGACCTTATAGTAACTCTGAACCTCTGATGGCAGGAATACCCCAACACATTCATCGTTATCATCATTAATAAAACATTTTTGTGCATCAGTGTGGTCAATAAGCCACTTCAGGAGCTCAATGCAAGGAAAGACCAGAGACAGGCTTGCTACCATGTGCAGATAATCCTTGTGAATGTTGGGGAGGACCTTGTCGTTGAGCTTCCTTGTATCAGGATCACTATGTGGGGTATATTCGAGAGGTTCTTCTTTCTTAATTTTCTTGAAGATTTCTTCCCAAAAAGGAAATGCCATCTTGGATCCAATACTTGCCTTTGTGTCTCTGAAAGCTGGGTGCTAGACAAAGCGATCCTTGGTGATTGTATTAATGATGGGCACTAGCTTGGGAGAAAATTCTAACTGTCTCGTAACTAATGGGGAGGATCCTTCTCCTACTTCTGATTCTTGCAGTGTAGGGGCTCTCAGCGATTTCCTGGTAGAAGGCTTCTTCGAAGACATGGTTCCTGTAATGCTTGCAAATATAATTGTTTAATACTCACTGAACCTTGAACTCTTCTCCTGGGTTGTTAGCTTTGTTCTTTTGTTTGTTTTGAATTTCTTACTGCACAGAACATGATCATACACAATGACTTCAAACAGGATATAACTTGGAGAGGTGTTATCAGTCATATCAACTAGTTAATGGGAGTAATGAATGCAGATTCAAAATAAACTATTATCGGATCTCTGCAGATAAATCTTAATCGTTCGATGATGGAGGTGCAGACTAAGATGCATTGCATCAGTGGGTTTAATGGATCCTTTTGATTTGTGCATGAATTAGTAACTAATGCATGATCTACGAATTAACTACCAGCCTTTGAATGTGGCATGTCTGACACATACGGGGATTAATCGTCTCATCACATCACATCATTCAGTGTAAATATCAGGGATCGGCTACATATCTAGGTGTATACTTATGTTAACTCCCTTTTGATAGAACTTCCGACACCGATGATGTGGAGCTGGTGATCAGGGGAAGTTCAGCTACGCAACTTCTCGGTAGGGTTTCCCTTTATGAGCCTTCATTGTCGAAAATGTTTTGGGCATCGATGGTTGGCAATGTTGCTCCTTACTTTGGCGTAGTTCTTACTATTACATTTTTCTGTCGAAGCCGAATGGATTGGCCTTCAACAACATCCTTCTCGAAAATTATTCATGGGAAATAAACGTTTTCATTGGACGATGTCGATGAAGGTCGGCGCTCTTCTATTTTGACTTCCCAAACAATTTTCGCGACCTTTCTCTATCGTCAATGCCAAATTTCTCAAGTGATTCGAGGAAAACTCTGGTTCATCGATTCGTGCAGACAGTCGATGAAGAAGGTTGAGTGTTACCCAAAAAAGAAAATGTTCATAGATTTTTTAGGGTGTGTTGAGTGCTCAACAAATCCCCTTTCACTGCAACACTTGAATCTATCGCGTATCTAACAACATCATTATAATGTGAAACATCTTGTCTTAACCATTTCATCACATACAAGAGACCTCCTACTAAACTTACACGAGACATAAGCTTTTCTTCTTTATAGACAAGGCCTATGCTGGAAGAAAAATTATAATGGAAAGCAAGAGGGATAAAAATTGGTTTTACAATGTTCATACTGAACTCCAACCACAACTTACCATGACCATCTCTGTATACTTCCATGCCCATAATTTTTTTTGATGCTCCTTGATCCCTCATATGAATTGTCCTTTCCACCTGAGTCATTTTCTTATAGATTTTATCCATGCTTCGGCTTGCATCAAGCATATTGTCAGCAAATAACATCAAGACTGTTAATGTACTATAAACAATATATTCATTCCTACCCTTTGAAAAAGTCTTCCTCACTATGAAGAATTCAAGCCTCTTGTATATTTTCCTGGGTACCAATAGGCCATACATTGAATTATATAGCATGCAAACAAATTTATCATTGCGATATTTAGTCAACCCTTTTGGTTGTTCCATACATACTATATCTCTATCAATGATGACATTGTGAGAAGTAGGATCCCACACACAACATCCCTTTATACCGCCATCATAACTTGCATAGATATAAAACAACAAAGAATTCAGAAACAAAGATTTTAAGTCTGGAAATGATTTACCGTTTACCAGTACCTGAAATTATTTCTTTCTCTTATGACCTTGATTCTTCTGCCATAAACAAGAAGATACATCTTTCACTTCATATGCCACTTCAATACTCCCTTACAACTTATATAGGTTATCAAAATTTGTTTCCTTCATCACTACTAAACTACCTTTTGACAATTTGAGTGCTCCACCTTGACCTGTATACTTATATCCACAAGAATCCAACACTCCCAATGAAATAAAATTTGATTTAATATTAGGTACATATGTAACATCAATGCATTCCCTAACAATACCATCAAACATCATGATTCTAATACTGCCAATCCCAATAGTTTTATAGGGAATTCCATTTCCCATAAACACTACACCCTTATCAATAGATTGGTAAGAAATGAACCAATTTCTATGTGAGCACATGTGGTGGGAGGCACTTGAATCTAACTGCCATTCTTCTTGATATTGTAAATTATTAGAAATAGATAAAACTTGATCAGTCATACCTGAATTTTTTACAGCCAGATTTGCTTCCTCTGTAGAGCTTTCCTCAGATTACTTTCTTTTCCAACAATCTTTCTTGAGATGTCCTATTTTTCCATAGTACCAACATTTTTCTTTACCCTTTTTCTGTCTTGAATTAGATCAAGAAAAACTTCTCTCATTCTTCTCTTTAGTTCGACCTCTGACCAACATCGCCTCTGAAGTTGAGGTTTCTTGACTAGATTTTCTCCTCATCTCCTCAGGCAACAAAGCTCCCACAACAGAGTCATAATCTAAAACATTTTCTTGACTAAATATAATAGAGGTGACTAGATTATCCCAAGACTCAGGCAATGAACATAATAGTGTAATATCCTTATCCTCATCTTCAAATTTAACTTCCATACTAGTTAATTGAACTATAAGGGTATTAAAGCTATTTAAATGGTTAGCAACTTTTGTACCTTCTTTCTTCCACAAATTGTACAACTGTATCTTCAAGTAGATTCAACTCATCAAGTATTTCCTCATATATAGAGTTTCCAACTTGATCTATAAGCTTGACGTTTTATCCTCTCCTACGATATTAAACAAAACATCATCCGCCAGACATAAATGAATGGTACTAAGAGATTTTGCATCCATATATTCCCATTCCTCATTCATCATGGTTGTTTGTTTGTTTGACTTGCATGCCAATGCTTTTTGCAACCCTTGTTGCACCAGTAAATCCCGCATCTTGAGCTTCCAGAGCTCAAAGTTGCTTTTACCATTGAACTTTTCAACTTCAAACTTCAAACTCTGCATCTTAGCCATTAGCAAAAAATATCCTAATGCCCAAATCACTGCTTATAATAACCAAGTCCATTTGAAAAATATGTGGAGGAATAATGGTATAAACCTCAAAAAAAAAGGTTCAAAAAAAAAAGTTTAATAAAAGGTTTAATGTGAGTTTAATATTGAATGTAATATTAGAATGTCAATATATAAACCTCACCTTTTATTTTTAAAATAAAAATAAAAAACACCATTTATAAGCATTCACCTTCACGCATACACTCCTTCACATTTTTACATACTATATGTTAGCACCAGAAGTCACCTCTAGATTACATTAGAGGTAAGCCTGATACCCATCAATTTTTGTGAATGTTGGTTTTATATGAATGGAGGTTGATGGACAAAACTCGGAATCTGAATGATGTTCAACACAAAACTAGACAAGAAATGTACAGGGAAGTGAGGGCCACATTAACTTCAGTCAGTAAATTGAGTTAAAGCGAGAGCATAGGGAAGACTTAGGAGAAAGGGTGAAGAAGGATGCCCTAGGAATTAGGCCTTCCAGCAGCTCAGAGAGGAAAACCCAAACTCAAGAGAATCCTTGAACTCAAATACAGACACCAAAAGATGCCTACAAGGGACACAATTACAGTTGCAGTATGATCAAACCTCCATCATCCTGCAACTGCAACAACTCGACTAAATCCTCCATGTCTGAGCCATTCAATGTGAGAAGGAAACATACACACAAGGAATGAATAAAACTGACCGCGATACCACTATAATTAAACCTCCATTATAGCAGTATAACGATACTCGATTGGATCATCCATGCCCGAGTGTTTTAAAAAACCTTTATAGAAAAAAATGGAAAGAGAGAAGATGACTTATTTTAACATGAAAGTCTCAAGTTGATTACATAACCAGAGAATATCTCTAGCAGAACAAGATTACAGAAACAACAAAACTCCCTACCAAAATAGCTCTGGCAAAACAACTCTGCTCAACCAAAGAAACTTACAAAAACAACAAAACTCCCTACATATACTCAAAAATTTTAGAAAGAACAATAGAGGCGTGCTCGAGCCTCCATGGCATTATGCCATCTTAGTTAGAATGCACTTGCAGTATCCTCTTCACACGCCTTCCTCTATCAGACGTGATATTGACTCCTTCTAGTCTCTTAGAGTCTCTCCTTCGTCAGACTCTGCATGCAGTATCCCTGCACACGTGATCCCAGACTACCAGCGCTGACAGTCCGTCTTCATGGTCATATCATTCTGAATTCTCCATTCATGGGGGAGATGACACTTCAATGACCTCCCCTTCTTTCATAATTTCTGTATCGGGATCATGACGACGCAAGTCAAACTTGGTACCTAGGAGAAGTGGGGGCCTGTCCTTGGTCATTTGCTACTTCGTGGACCTTTGCAGAGGGACCCGACTGGTGGACATGGATGAATATGATGAGGCTAAAAAGGTTGGCATGATCGGAAGGCTACTGGGTATGCGTGGGCATCAGAGATGTAAAGGCAAAGAGGCGATGTGGCATGGACCATGATGTGGAGGTAGAAGAGAGACTGTGGTAGTAAGCACAGTGGTGAAAACCTGCTTAGATGGAGGTGAGATGGAGTATGAGGGGAGAACACA
>JZKD02S2167067.1:719115-760778 GCA_000966675.3 Picea glauca | reverse complement strand
TCCGAGTTCATGAGGATACACCATGATAGTGGGGGGCCCACACTCATAAACCACCAACTCAGACCCCCCCCCTCATTAAAGGCAGAAAGTCAGGGGGGTCTGATATGGGTTGTTCACCGTAGATCTGTGTGTGCTAAGATTGACCTCTTAGATCTGTGCACTCCTTAGCATAGTGTGCCAAACCATCAAATCCTCACTCAGACTTTGGATAAATGCAAAAATGTGGGTTTTTTAACCCGTATCCTCGCATTTGTTCACCAAGGCATCATTCAAAAAGAAAAACAAACCCCCTATCAATATTATGTGATAAAATTAGGCTCCATGGGGGATAGAGTCCCCTCTGCGAGGCTCTACGAACTCCTTTGCAATTCCAGTCACCTTCTGTTGGGCTATGGGGTTAGTCTCAAAAAAGTATGTTGAGGAATACATGCCGATAAAAATAAAAAATAAACACACATGGGATCCATAAGAGCTTATTTATGTACAATCCTAAACTAATCAAACTTTACGTGGTGCTAGGTGAAATAAAATTTCCACCATAGCCAATCAAGTAACTTCCCAAACAGAAGCCCTTTCATTATGTTAGTGATAAGTATTGTTAAGATTTAAGTTGTTATTAGAGTTCTTTACATTTCACTAGATAACAATAGCATAATATAGGATCACTGATAAATACACAATCACAAGAGACACATCATTTACCCTAGGAAACCCTCATGGGGGATAAAACCTAGCAAAAACTTTCTTATTATAGATAGCCAATACAATGTCAATAGATAAATCAAACAAATACAGAACGTCCTCTCCCAAAAATGTTCCTCTCTCTCTCTCTCTCTCTCTCTTCTCCAACTACATATCTGAAACTTACTCCTCAACAAACAAGTGTGTGTGTGTCGATGCTAGCCTCCTTATTTATACAACTCTGGCACATGTGGAGGTGTCTTTTCACTCGCAGGGCCAACTTCTTCTTCTGGGTGGTTGTAACCACCTTTAATATATATTCTGGGGCCCTTTAATATATTCTGGGGCCGACTTCTTATTCTTCCTATTACAATTATTTTTTGACCAATCTGCAAAAGGGGATTTGGTATTCTTTATTTTTGACATGATAAAAATGAAAAATGGGATCGATCTAATGAATAATACATCAATAATAATTAGAATACACTTTGCAGTTACATAATTTCAACACTTCCCCTTAACAAGAAGGGTATTCTACAACAACATCAGGCGAGATACCGGACAACCTCATCAACGACATCAGGTGAGGGAGAGGACATCATTATCAATAGCAACTTGGAACACTGACTGGCATATCTATAAATAATTGAAAGTTTTTCTCATAATCAACACAACACAGAGGTTGGAGCATCATCAACACAACATGGAGCTGGAGTAGCATCATCATCCTCATCGACATGAGGCTAAGGTAACGTCATCATCCTCATATTCAACATTAAAGCTGAAATAATATCATCATCATCATATTCAACAAGAGGATGAAGTGGCATCATCATCATCTTCAACGAGAGGCTGAAGTGGCATCATCATCATCATATTCAACAAGAAGATGAAGTGGCATCATCATCATCAACTGCATCAACATGGATTAGTATAACACTAATACATCATCATCATCAATAACAACACAAGGTTGATACGACATCAATAGAAACAATATCACAGCACAAAGGCTGACAATACAACACGAGGATGGCAGCACACAACACATCGTCATAGCACGAGGCTGACACATCATCACATCACGAGGCTGGCACATCATCATAGCACGAGGCTCACATGTAATCATCATGAGGCTGGAATCACAACACTTAAGTGGGAAACACATCATTGCAGCACGAGGTTGGATCATCATCACAACACAGGGCTGGCACACTACACAACAATTAAGCTGGAATCACAACACAACAATTAAGCTGGAATCACAACAAAGAAATTAAGATGGAAGCATAATACTAGACTAGATTTACGTCACAAAAATTAAGCTGGAAGCACAGTACTAGGCTGACATATCTCAACAACACAATTAAGCTAGAAGCACAGTACTAGACTGGCTTTACATCACAACAATTAAGCTAGAAGCACAGTACTAGGATGGCATATCTCCACACAACAATTAAGCTAGAAGCAAAGTACTAGATTGGCTTTACGTCACAACAATTAAGTTGGAAGCACAGTACTAGGCTGGCATATCTCAAAACAACAATTAAGCTAGAATCACAGTATTAGACTCACTTTATGTCACAACAATTAAGCTGGAAGAACATTACTAGGTTGGCATATCTCAACATAACAATTAACCTGGAAGCACAGTACTAGACTAGCTTTATGTCACAACAACTAAGTTGGAAGCATAGTACTAGATTGGTGTATCTCAACACGACAATTAAGCTGGAAGCACAGTACTAGACTGGCTTTATGTCACAACAACTAATATGGAAGCATAGCACTAGGCTAGCATATATCAACACCACAATACTCACCCTTTCGAGGGAGGTCCTTTCGGACTATACCAATCTTATCTTGAAAGTGCTCAAACTTTACACGAGATAGAGTCTTGGTCAACACATCGACAACCTGTTCATCCATGCTAACATATTGGAGCTTTATGTCTCCTCTCTGCACTATGTCACAAATGTAATGATATCAGATTTCTATGTGCTTCAACTTGTCATGAAATACTGGATTCTTTATCTTCTTTATGCAACTCTAGTTGTCACATAGGATCGTGGTTTCTTCCATCTCTAATTCAAATAGACTGGTCAACAACTTTCAAAGCCATATAGCTTCACAGCTGGAAGAACACACAACAATGTATTCTTCTTCCATTGTACTGAGAACAATGTTGGATTGCTTCCTACTCTTCCATGAGATCATGGCCGATCTAAAAATAGGTGAACATGTCTAGGTTCTACTAGAAACTGACTCAAAGTACCTCATCACATGTTTTGCAACAACTAGGTGAACATGTCTAGATTCTACCAAAAACTAACTCAAAGTGTTCACGGAAAAACAAATATTTGGTCTGGTGTTCGTGAGGTACATCAACAATCCAATGATCTGTCTATATAGCGTGGTATCAATCAATTCTAACGAAGTTTAGACCAGTAGCTTCATCTTCGCTTCCATGTGTGTATCCATGGACTTTCACTCCAATATGTCAAATCTCTTTAGGATTTCGACTGCATACTTCCTTTGGTTAAGGAATATTCTCTCCGGGCTCTGCCATACCTCAAGACCTAAGAAATAATGCATTAGGCCAAGGTATTTCATCTGAAAGTCTGCAGCGAAATTCTTCTTACTCTTGGTGATAATATTTTCTTTTCTAGTTAAGAATAAGTCATCCACATACAATAGCAATATCACCGGCTCATCATTCATAACCTTGAAGTAGAGGTTAGAATCAATTTTACTCTTGGTGTAGCTCATCAGGAAACTATCAATTCTACCATATCAAGTTGTAGGAGCTTGCTTCAACACGTACAGATCCTTATTCAACTGGCAGAAATGAGTCTTTATATATTCAACCTTCAAATCAATTTTTCTCATTACATTGTACCAATCTGGTACACTTTCTCAACTACAGCTCAATCTGCACAATTATGTGCTCGTTCTATGTGCTTTCTGTAGGGCACTATCTGTCTCACTATGTGGGAGTATGTCCTCTACTCTCTCTTCAACTGTTCCTTCTGGACTCTACACTTGCAAATTCTCTAAGGTTGAGAATGACTGTGTCATTCTCACTGTGGCTGCTAAAATCTGAGAGTAACTCCTCTTATTATATCATAGAAACAGTTTCATCTTAAACTAAGAGTGGCTCAATAACTAATATTGAAGATAACTCTTCTTCTTTCATGGAGGTAACTCTATCTTTCGTTGTAGTCATGTTTCCATGACCCAACTAGTGTACTGCACCAACTTCCACTCAATTTTAAATATGGGGATTTCTCCCCCTTCATATCATACTATATATGAATCATGGTTGTTCTGGTTGTCTTCATAAATACTGGAACTATTTCTTAAATAAGTGTCTCGTCATAGTATTCTCCCTTTTTCTGGGAGAATCCTCTAGACATACATCAGCCTTTGTACATCTGCAAGATGTTTGATCTGTATAGATTAATATTGGAAGTCAATATTGACTTCTCTTCTCATGGTAGAATCCATATCCTAGTCTTTCTGACTAGCTTCCTCCTTTGTCACTGAAACAAGGGAATCTTCCTAGGAGATTTCATATTTCCTAGAAGTTTTTGAAGCTATGATCTAGTCTTCTCACGACATTTGTCTCAGAGTCATGGAAGTTGACTCTTCATCTGATACTTTCTAAGATTGGTCTTACGCTCAATTTATTCTGAGTCTATAATGACTTCATCATCTCTTACATGGTATACTTGGTGTTGAATACCAAGTCGAGTTCTTCTTCCCATTCTAGTGTTCGGTCATTTTTGGTGACTTTTGCTCCTTTCAATCAATCTTCATATGAAATATTCTGAATCTCAAAAGATAACTTCTTCTTCATCTTCTTTTGTACATGAGTGTATATGGTCATTTACATATTCTGCTTCATGTCTCATTTAATATGTTTCCTTCTGCAACCTTCACTATAGCTTCCTCAAGGTTATTACCTGTGAACTAGAACAAGGTCAACAAAACAACAAGAAAGAATAATATCCTTTTGATAATATTAGATAAAGCAATAGCACAAGTAATCATCATAGTAGCTCTTTTAGAGATATCACTCGTGTCTTGTCAAAAGCAAAGATCAAAAGTAAGAGATACAATACAAAATGAGGTCAACACTCTTGTAGTGTTGTGATTGAACATTCTTTCATGGAAACCTTGAACTAACACACGAGGTTTGTCCTGGGATCTGGATCCTTGTCCTCAAGAATGTGTGATTTATTTTCTTCCAAGTGTCCTTCACTGAATATGACAAGTGCTTTCTTCAAACTATCTTCTGTACTGAGACAATATGCTATCTTGGTAGAAGGTTGGGTTAGAGGATAAGCTCTATGATCTCAACTTTTAATCCATCTAATACCTTGACTCAGAATTTAATCAAAGGTTAGAATGATGGTCATAGCTACAAAATAAAACACTGATCAAAATAATGTCATAAAAAATAGATGCATATCAGAATATTCACACCTCGGTTGCATTATTCCTCTGAATGTGTTGGATCTTGAGATCCTTCTCGATCTATTGCAAGAGATCCCTTCTCCTGTAAATACCCTTTAAATATTAACCATTTAAACATGTGTGAGTACATACCTCTAACTACATTTGTAGGCAGAGGCACCATCTTGTAGCAGTAGTAATGATCACCAACTCTTAAGAACTTCAAGGGTGACTGCAACTGGTACTACGGCTGCAACTGCAAGTGATACTGCAACTGGTTCTGAGGCTGCAATTGCAATTGATACTGCAACTGGTTCTAAGGCTACAACTACAACTGCAACTTAGGTTTTTATGAGGAAACCCTCATTTTTCAAACTTCAAATTTTGAAATTCTGATTGAGGGGATAGATGCGTTGAGCTGAGGCGAGTAAGATGGTGTAGTCGGATTTCTGAAAATCCAACTTTTACCCCCTCAAACCTGACCAACTGGTTTCTGGACTAGTTCTTCTGGTTTTCTGGTACTTCTGGTACTTTTGGTACTCTGGTTTTCTAGTACTTTGTGAAAAATAGGGTTTCACTTTCTTGAAGATCTAGCCACTGAAAAGTTGCAATAATGATGCCAAAATGATCCTTCAAGAAGGGCACACTTTTATAGATAGTTTTCGGGTTGAAATACTTCTTCAATAAAAATCCCTAATTTTCATGTACGACAATAGTGAGGTTTTTCACATTCTCTTGTGAAAGATGCTCTCTTCATCTTAGCTCTGATACCATGTTAATGTTTAAGCTATTATTAGAGTTCTTTGAATTTCACTAGATAACAATAGCATAAGATAGGATCACTAATAAATACATAATCACAAGAGACACATCATTTGTCATGGGAAACCCTCATGGGGAAAAAAACCCAAAAAAAACTTCCTTATTATAGATAGCCAATACAATGCCAAGAGATAAATCAAACAAATACAGAAATTCCTCTCCCAAGAATGTGCCTCTCTCTCTCTCTCTTCTCCAACCGCAACTTTGAAACTTGCTCCTCAATGAACAAGTGTGTGTGTGTCCAAGTGAGGCACTAGCCTCCTTATTTATACAACTTTGGCACGTGTGGAGGTGTATTTTCACTGGCAGGGCCGACTTCTTCTTCTAGGTGGTTCTAACCACCTTTAATATATATTTTGGGGCCCTTTAATATATTATGGGGATGAATTCTTATTCTACCTATTACAATTATGTTTTGACCAATCCGCAAAAGGGAACTTGGTCTTTTACAATAGCCGACATGATCAATTCACAAAAGGGGATTGATCTAATGAATAATACATCAATAATAATTAGAATAGCCTTTGCAGTTACATTATTTCAACAAGTAGTAGTTGATGCAACCGTGATAGTAGAACGGTCACACCCTTAATCTTTTCTTCAAAGGTTGAAGTTGAGATAAAATAGGGCCACTCCAGGGCATGAAGGAAATTCCACTCCATGTATTTGTTGATAGGCTCATAGAATGAGTGGAAAATCCTATGAAATTTGTAGTAGAAAGCCTACTCTGCTCCACAGCTTCTCACACGTGGTTGAATGTCTATCATAAGCACAGGTGGATGAGGAGCTGATATAGGCTTACTGTCCTCAGATGATGGTCTCTCGTTGTCAGGCTTTGAATAGGAGATGAACTGGTCCTCCTGCTGCTCCTATGATTCGTCTTCTTGGTTATCCTAATGGTTAGAGTAATAATCATCATATACAGGACCTGTGGGAAATCTCCTTGCTTCAATCTGCTACTCAGTGATTTCTGTGTAGCCAGGATGGCTGATTTCCTCATGATAGTGTCCCTTAAGAAAGAGAGGATAAGGCTATGATGTGTGCTCTTGGATATCCTACATATCCAACTCGGAATCGGATTCATAACGGTCATATACAATATGGTTTCTACTTTGGTCAACAAACTGTGATATGGGGGTCTGTTGCTCTTCTTCATAATAATCATCAAACCTTGAGACAGAAGGCCCCTAAGGAGCATAATCCAGGGCCTCTATGACCATGAAATATTCAATACTACCCTCATCAGTAGGGCTTCCAAGATCATCTTCTTTAAGGGCTGGAAAATCCTCGACACTTTCTTCAGATTCCAACCTTTCTAGTTTGGCAGAGAGAAATTTTACCAGCTCCATCAGCTCACTCAGAGAATCTTCTTCCTCATGGTCCCCATCCTTACAAATCTCCTCATATGCAGATGAAAAGGAAAGAGAAGGAACTTATTTATGATCCAAGTTGTCAGGCTCATCCTCATGGCCTGCGTAAGAAGCAACTCTATCTTCAATATAGTCATTGTATCCCTCACAACAACTATGACAAATTAAATTAGAGGGACAAAACTTCTGAAAATAAGAATTGAAAATTGTATGAAATTATCCCAATGAAGAAATTCTAGCAGGAGGTAAAGAATGATACCATTCACGAGCATCCCCTACTAACGAGAACATGAACATATTCATTAATACATCCTCGTGATGTATCTCCCACTGATGAATGAGTTCATGAAGCTCTATGAGATGTTGAAAAGGGTTGTCCTCTTTATTCTCTCTAAATATAGGAAAATAATCATTCCATTTATTTGGAGCAAGAACGACATTGAGAAAACCAAGAACATCAAAAAAATTAAAGGGAGCAAAACTTTGAGCCAAGATTCTTTCCATTTCGAACTAGTGGAGTTGCCAAATAGTTCTTAAACCATGGAGTCGCCATGTGAATGATGCGCAGGATGAGTGTGTCTGGTCTTTGTTCACCATCAAAGACCAAATATGATCGTTGTTCTATCTAAGGGGATACTAGGTGTAGCCAGAAGAAACCACACTAAAAAAGTGAAGTTGAGATAGTGGAGTCGCTAGGTGAAAGCACAATATTCAAAGGTTCTGATGTCTGATGCACCTTCCAAATCATAAGCTCGTCGTCATTCTACCCAGGGAAAATCTTCAATCTTGTCCCTGGTAATGGTGCCAGAAATGTTAGCACTGTAAGTCACCTCTGGATTGCATCAGAGGTAAGCCTGATACCCATTAGTTTTTGTGGATGTTGGCCTTATATGGATGGAGGTTGATGGAAAAAACTTAGAATCTAAATGATGTTCAACACATAACTGGATAGAAAATGTATAGGGAAGTGAGGGCCACATTAACTTCAGTCAGTAAATTTAGCTAAAGCTAGAGAAGAGGTAAGACTTAGCAGAAAGGGTGAAGGAGGTTTCCCTCGGAATTAAGCATTCTAGTAGCTTAGAGAGGAAAAGCCTAACTCAAGAGCATCCTCGAGCTGAAATCCAGACATCTAAATATGCCTACAAGGGACACAGTTACAGTTGCAGTATGATTAAAGCTCTGTCATCCTGCAACTACAACAACTTGACTAGATCCTCCATGCATGTGCCATTCAATGTGAGAAGGAAACATACACAGAAGGAAAGAATAAAACTAACCACGATACCACTATAATCAAACCTTCATTACAATGGTATAATGATCCTCAACTGGCTCATCCATGGCAGAGTGTTTTAAACAACCATTACAGACAAAAATGAAAAGAGAGAAGATGACTTCTATTAACATGAAAGTCTCAAGTCATTTACATAACCAGAGAAAAGATATGGTGGAACAAGAATACATATTGGGAGTTCTGCTCAACCAAAGACCCTTACAAAAACAACAAAACTCACTACGTATACTCAAAACTCTCGTAAAAAACAACAGAGGCATGATCAAGATGTCGTCTCAATCATACTCCACCTATAGTATCCTCTGTGCACGCATTCCTCTGTCAGACACTATATTGACTCCTGCCAGTCTTTTAGAGTCTTTACTTTGTCAGATTGTGCATGTAGTATCCCTGCACATGTAATCCCAGACTACCAGAGCTGAGATTTCATCTTCATGGTCATATCATTCTGACTTCTCCATTCATGGGGGAGATGACACTTCAACCACCTCCCCTGTTTTCAGAATTGCTGCATCGGGATCATGACGGTGCAAGTCAAATTTGGCACCTGGGAGGCATGGCGGCCTATCCTTGGTCATCTCGTGCTTCGTGGACCTTTGCAAAGGGACCCAACTAGTGGACGTGGATTGAGCTGATGTGGCTAAGGAGGTGGATGTGACCGGCAGGCTACTGGGTATGCGTGGGTTTCAAAGATGTAAAGGTGAAGAGGTGATGTGGCATGGGACCATGATGTGGAGGCAGAAGAGAGACTGCGGTAGTAAGCACAATGGGGACAACCTACCTAGATGGAGGTGAGATGGAGTACGAGGGGAGACCACATGGAAGGAGGTGGTAGGTGGAAGTGAAGAGAGATATGACACAGAGGTGAGTGGATGATAGGTCTGCTAGAACGAAAGGATGAGGGGGAGTGAGAGAAGTGAGAGGCGGAAGAGAGAGATGGAGTGGGGGACATATGGAAACGATAGGATGGATTGGTAAGTGGTCTACTGGGAGGGTTGGAGAGTGGTAAGCGGTAAAGTTCGGGGTGGATCCGAGTTCATGAGGAGGTTCCATGATAGTGGGGCACCTCCACTCATAAACCACCAACTCGGACCCACCTCCCCTCATTAAAGGCAGAAAGTTGGGTGGGGGGGTCCGATATGGGTTGTGCACCGTAGATCTGCATGTGCCAATATTGGTCACCTAGATATGCACGCTCCTTAGCATAGTGCGCCAAACCATCAAATCCTTGCCCAGACTTTGGATAAATTCCAAAATGTGGGTTTTTAACCCCTTTCCTTGAATTTGTTCACCAAGGCATCGCTCATAAGGAAAAACAACCCCCTAGCAAGATTATGTGATAACATTAGGCTCCATGGGGGATAGAGTCCTCCCTGTGAGGCTCTAAGAACTCCTTTGCAGTTCCATTCACCTTCTGTTGGGCTATGGAGTTAGGCTCAAAAAACTCTGTTGAGGAATACATGTCGATAAAAAAAAAAAAAAACACACATGGGCTCCACAAGAGCTTATTTATGTACAATCCTAAACTAATCAAACTTTACATGGTGCTAGGTGAAAGCAAATTTCCACCATATCCAATCAAGTAACTTCCCAAATAGAAACCCAGTCATTCTGTCAGTGATTAGTAGTAGATGATGAAACCATGACAACAAAACGATCACACCCTTCATCTTTTCTTCAAAGGATGAAGTTGAGATAAAATAGGGCGGCTCCAAGGCATGAAGGAAATTCCATTCCATGTACTTGTTGGCAGGCTCATAAAATGAGTGGCAAATCCTTTGAAATTTGTAGTAGAAAGACTGCTCTGCTCCACAACTTCTCACACGTGGCTGAATATCTATCACAAGCACAGGTGGATGAGGAGATGATATAGGTTGGCTGTCCTTAGATGATGGTTGCTCGTTGCTAGGCTTTGAACATGATATTAATTTCTCTTCATGTTGCTCCTCTGGTTCATCTTCTTGGCTCTCCCAAGGGCCAGAGTCATAATCATCATAGACATGACCTATGGGAAATCTCCTTTATTCAATTCACTGCCCAGGATGGCTAATTTCATCATGATAATATACTTTAAGAAAGAGAGGATAAATATATGTTGTGTGCTCTTGGATATCCTGCATATCTAACTCAGAATATGATTCATAGCGGTCATATATAGACTGGTCGCTCCTTTGGTTAGGAAACTGTGATATGGGGCTTTGCTGCTCTTCTTCAGAATAATCATCAAAGATTGAGAGAGCATGCCCATTAGGAGCAGAATGTAGGGCCTCTACAATCATGAAATATTTAATACTACCCTTATCAATAGGGATTCCAAGAACATTTTCTTCAAGGGCTGGAAAATCCTTTGCACTTTCTTCAGATTCCAACCTTTCTAGTTTGGCAAAGAGAAATTTTACTAGCTCCCTCAACTCACTCAGAGAATCTTCTTCCTCCTGGTTCCCATCCTTACAGCTCTCCTTAGATGAAGATGAACAGGAAAGAGAAGGAGTTTATTTCTGATCCAAGTCATCAGGCTCATCCTCATGACCTATGTAAGAAGCATCTCTATATTGAATACAGTCATTGTATCCCTCACAACAACTATGAAAAATTAAATCAGAGGGATACAAATTCTGACAATGACTGCTGAAAGCTCTATGAAATTCTCCCAGTGAAGAAATGCTAGCAGGGGCAAGGAATGATACCATTCATGACCATCCCCTGCTAACAAGAACATGAACATATTCATTAATACATCCTCGTGATGTATCTCCTACTGATGTATGAGTTCATGAAACTCTCTGAGATGATGAGCATGGTTGTCTTCTTTATTCTCTCTAAATATAGGAAAATAATCATTCCATTCATTTGGAGAAGGAACAACATTGGGAAAACCAAGAAAATCATGAAAATTAAAAGGAGAAAACCTCTGAGCCAAGATTCTTTCCATTTCAAACCAGTGGAGTCGCCAAACAATTCTTCAACCATGGAGTTGCTAGGTGAATGATGCATAGGATGAGTGTGTCTGGTCTTTGTTCACCATGAAATACCATATTTGATTGTTGTTCTCTCTGAGGGGATACCATGTGTAGCCAGAAGCAACCACACTGAAAAAGAGGAGCCAAGATAGTGGAGTCGCGAGGTGCAAGCACAATCATCAAAGTTTTGGATGTGTGATGCACCTTCAGAATCAGAAGTTCATTGTTGTTCTACCAAGGGAAACATCTCTCACTCTTTCTCCTAAGTATTCCCTCTTCTATGGCTTTAACTCAATTTACTGACTGGAGTTAATGTGGCCCTCACTTCCCTATACATTTCTTGTCTAATTCTGTGTTGAACATCATTCGGATTCTGAGTTTTGTCCATCGACCTCCATCCATATAAAACCAACATCCACAAAAAATAATGGGCATTAGGCTTACCTCTGACGCAATCCAGAGGTGGCTTCTGGTGCTAACACTATATTCCAAATATAGTAAACCCTTTTTAAAAAACAACCTCCATGTGACTTGTTCACGTTTTATAAAATAACATAAGTTTTTACCTTAAGTTTTTCAAAAAAAATTAAATATGTGAATGTTGAAGAGGAGTCACCACATATATCGCTACCACTAGAGCGCGACGATATTAAAGAGTCTCTGCACCTCCCGATACACATAGAGTGTGGCTATATTTAAAGTTATATGCATTGTTGCTCAACCCTAAGTCGCGGCTATTTCAATATTTTTTCACCAGCGTAAGTCTGGGTAATAAGACGCCGCACCCTTCTAGAGGAGGGACCTATGACGATGTTGAACTCGATGCACCTCACACAGATTTCACTCCTGTGGCTCCTCAAATAATTTGACGGTCCTCAAACCATCTTTGATACCACTTCTTAGAATTGAAAATGCGGAAAACACAATTCACATATGATAATTAACAATCACACAGATAACAAACACAGGGATTTCACGTGCTTCACCCAAACATTGGGCTGCATCCACCAAGCATAGACATCGATTGTCTTATTATTCAGATCATGGAAATTATAGTAGACTTGCAAGTTCTCACTCTATCTCTCTATCTGCCTCTATGGGCTTACATGTATTTATATACATTTACAAGAAATTGATTATTAAATGCAATCCCTATCCATATTCTAACTTGGTCTATTTAGTTCAAACCAACACAGAATAATAGGATCCAAATCCATCCTTGAAGAATTCATTTTCACCAAATCCCAACAAACTCTATTCGAATTCCTCAAGCATTTTCTAGGATTCCTATCGTTGGGCACAAAATAATGATTGTATGTTTTCTAGAGTTCCTCCTTTGGTCAACTATTGATGAGGACTTCCCGGTTGGAAATGGAATCAATATAGGTTGTGCACAAAGGATAGGGAAACAATTTTTAGTGGATTCTAACTTTATGATCAACCAGTAAAGCATACAAGTCGTGTCAAAAATCGGGATATCCCAGCTCAACACGCCCATTTGCTTCCTTGGATTTTTATTGATATGTAAATATTTCCCCATTAAGAGTAAAGGTTGTGCTCTTAGGTATGGTGAAAATGTTGGAAATAGTAATTACAATTTGGTGAGCTCTTATGTCTTCGTCAATTTGTCATTCAGTAGGTTTTTCAGTCTCCAAATAAAGTTCATTAGTTTACACTTGCGTTTACACAAACGTAGTCTTTGTCAGCCGGTAAGCAGGGGAGTTATTTAATGAAGTTGATAGTTATCTTTCTCAAGTCTAGTTAAGTATATGAGAGTTAGTTCAATTTATTGTTGTATTAATTGTTGGGTCAGTTTTTACTTCTACATGAATTCTAAGTCTTATCTATATATGTCTGAGTCTTTAGTTAGTTGAGATGCAGGTAGAGAGAGATAGACACGGAGTAGAGAAGAAACAATAGTAGTTGAAGGTAGTCAAAGAAGTCTGAGAGAAAAACCTCTATGTGTGTGATTGTAAGTTGTAGAATTCAAAGAAGTCATTGGAGCCGAAGCTCGACTCAGTGTTGTATTTTATATTAGTTCACAACGTTGAAACTTAATATATATCAAGTATTTTTAGAGTTGTCATACTCATGTGTATTTCTGAGTTTATTTTCTAAGGATACTCACGTGTATTGCATGAGAGCATACTCCCAAGAGTTGCATCAACAAAGAAATTCAAGAAGGCATGGGACATATTACAAACCTCTTATCAAGGTATGGATAAAGTCAAGAATTCAAAACTACAAATTCTTAGAAGATATTTTGAAACTCTATCAATGAAAGAAATAGATTCAGTAGATTCATTTTACACCAGTGTTATTGGCTCGATAAATCAGGTTAAGTCTCATGGTGAAACCACAGAGGAAATAAAATTTGTTGAGAATGTACTTAGGAGTCTTGACCCTAAATTTGATACCCTTTTTGTGACTTTGGAAGAGAGAAAATAATTGAGATAGTTTCGTCTAGATGAACTACAAGCTTCCCTCATTAATCATGAACATGGATTGAATAGGTCAAACATGTCATTAGAGAATGAATTTTCCATGTAGTCATCTATAATTTGTTGAAGAGGAAGGGGGAGAGATAACTCTAGAGGAAGAGAAAGATGTTCTTTCAGAGATGGATGCAACAACAGTCTTGCAAACACTGGTGGAAGAGGTCAACACCAAAATACCATGAATCCAAGTAGTCAGAGAACTGACAAATCAAAGATTCAGTTCCATTACTATAAAAAGTATAGTCATTATGCATATGAGTGCAGGAAGGGACAATATAATCAGAACAAGCAAGGTCATGATCAGTCACACAATGAAAATAGTCCCTCTAGCCCTATGCTTATGGCCTTCACTAAATCAATTACTATAGTCTAGCTAGTTGAATGCAATGTTTCTCAAGAAATTCCCTGTGATATATGGTATCTATATTCAAGCTACAATAATCACATTACAAGAAAATTAGAGTTGTTTTATAGTTTGGATAAGACAACCCAAACCAAAGTTACATTTTGAACAGATATCGAAGTCATTGTCTTAGGAAAAGGCAACATAAATTTTTTAACTAAGCAAGGAGAACAACAAGTTATTATTGATGTATATTATGTTTCTAGTCTGAAGCATAATTTGATGAGCACAAGACAACTGTTACAGAAATGATACAAAATCTACATGGAAGATAATCATTGTGTTATTATGGATAGATATTCAAGCAATCAACTTATTTCAAGAATATAGATGACAAGTAATATAATGCTCCCATTAACATTGAAGCCAGCCAAGAAGAGAAAAATAGCACAAGACGTTCGTAAAGAAAAAGATGTGTAGTTAGACACTGCATTTACAACAGAAAGTGCACACAGTTTAAATGAAGAAAATAGCTCGTGCAGTATCAAGAAAGAAGAAAGTAGTGTAGAGATGCAAGAAACATTCCAATGTGAAGTACAGGATGATTCCTGGTTATGGAATTTCATATTTGGACATTTGAACTTTGGAGGTCTGAAGCTACTACACACAAGGGATATGGTAAAAGGTTTGTCATTAATTGAAAAACCATAAAGAATGATTGAAGGTTGTATTTTTGGACAAAAGTATAGAGAATCATGTCCAATTGGTAAGTCATATATTGAAAAATCTCCACTCGAAATTGTATATTCATACATTTGTGGACCAATGAAAACTCCATCTATAGAATGTTGTACTTATTTTCTTACATTTATTGATTATTTCTCAATAAATACATGGATTTATTTCTTAAAACATAAATTTGATGCATTGGGTTGTTTTCAGTAGTTCAAATCAGTTGTGGAGAAGCAAAGTGGTTATTACATAAAGTTTCTAAGAAATGATAGAGGAGGACAATATATTTCAATATAATTTCAGAACTTTTGTAAAGTTCATGGAATCTACAAGAAATTTATTGTGCGGTATACACCACAACAAAATGGTGTTGTAGAGAGGATGAAGCGAAGCATCATGCAAATGGTGCAAAGTATGTTGGAAGCCAAACATTTGTCAAATGAATATTGGGTTGAGGCAGTAGCAACTTCAATATACATTATGAAAAAATGTCTGACAAAGAGTGTTAAAATTTGAGTTCCTCAAGAAGCATGGACAAGTATGAAGCATAATGTGGTGCATTTAAAATATTTTGGTTGTGTCGCATACACACATGTTCCAGATGAGCGGATAAAGAAGCTAGACAACAAAGGACATAAATGAATATTTTTTTGATAGTCGGAACATACAAAGGAATACAAGTTGTATGATCCTATTGCAAGGAAATTCATAATCAACCACGATGTTCAGCTCGTGGAAAATGAAGCATGGGATGAAAGTATAGAAAAAATAGTCATAATTATTGATGATATTGAGAAAGATGATACAAAAGATGAAGTGGTTCAAGCACCAACCATAGGACATTGCACAATCCCTTCTACATATTGCATTGGAACACAAAGCATGACACAAACTACTTTAGTAAGATGAACAAGTGCACAGTCTACACCTAGAGCACAACAAACTTCAGCAAGCACTCCAAGTAGTTCTACATCCCTAGATCCAACATTAGCAAGTTTGTTAATAAGAAAGACAATAATCCTACGCGACATTTATAACGAGGACACAACAAACTCATTTGTTTTCTTTGTTTTCAAAAATAAACGATCCATTAACTTTTTAAGAAGTTGTCAAGGATGATGTATGGGCTCAAGCCATGGATGAAGAAATCAGATGCATAGATAACAATCCGAGATGGAAGTTGTTATATGTACCTAAATAAAAGGATGTGATAAGTGTCAATTGTAGTTATAAAATGAAGTAAGATGTAGATGGAAATGTGCAGAAGCATAAGGCAAGGTTAGTTTCAATAGGTTTTACACAACAAACTGGAATTAATTTCAATCAAACATTTGCACCAGTTGCGTGCATGGACACAATTAGAACTGTGATAGTCATTGTTGTGCATAACATATGGTCAATTTATCAAATGGATGTAAAGTCATCATTTTTTAATGGGCATTTATAAGAAGAAGTGTATCTGGAACAACCACAAGGCTACGAGGTTCCAGGAAAAGAAGACAAAGTGTACATATTGAAGAAGGCATTGTATGGGTGAAAGAAAGCTCCCAGAGCTCAATACAGTCACATATATTTCTACTTCATTCAGAATGGATTTCAAAGAAGGGAATGTGAGCCAACATTGTACATCAAAACAAATCAACAAGGTAACATATTATTTGTTTTATTATATGTGGATGATTTGATTTTTACAGGTGATTTTGGCATAGAATAATTTAAGTCAATCATGAAGGACGAGTTTGAAATGATTGTTTTATGACTTATGAGATATTTTTCAAGTATTCAAGTTCACCGGTACAAATTTGGTATATTTATCTCACAATCTAAGTATGCACATGACATTTTGAAAAGATTCAACGTGATAAATTCCAAATCAGCCCCAACACCTATCATAATAGGATTGAAGTTAAGAAAAGAAGATGAAGGGTCCAAGGTGGTTCCCACACTATTTAAGATATTGGTAGGTAGTCTTATGTATCTAAAAACAACAAGTCCTAATATTATGTATGGAGTGATCCTAATTTCAAGTTTCATGGAAACTCCAAAAGAATCACATTGGAAGGAAGGAAAAAGAATTCCTAGATATGTAAATGGAACAAAATATTTTGGCATTAAGTATTCTACTTCAAAGGATTTAAAACTTATTGGTTACACTAATAATAGTTATGGAGGAATCATAGATGACAGGAAAAGTACCTCTGGGTAGACATTTTATTTTGGAACATATATAGTATCATGGGCATCAAGGAAGAAGCCCATAGTGACTCTTTTTTTAGTAGAAGCATATTACATCGTAAGCACTGCTTGTCAAGAAGTTTGGATGAGAAGAATGTTAAAATATTTGTTACAGGAACAAGAAGAACCAACAACAATTCAACCATCATGTTATCAAAGAATCATGTGTTTCACAAGAAAACCAAGAAAAATGATACAAGGTATCATTTTAACAGAGAATTGGTTAATAAGAAAGGAATTTGTTTAGAATTTTGGAGGTCAAAAAAATAATTCAAAGATATTTTCACAAAATCCTTAGAAAGATATGCATTTCAACATCTACGCAGTAGTTTGGGAGTCTGCATAGTAACATATGAGTGATAGTAAATGTCAATTCAATTTTTGATGTAAATTTTTGTAATCCCACCTACTTATAATTAAGGGGGAGTGTTGGAAATAGTAATTACAATTCGGTGAGATCTTACGTCTCCACCGATCTTTTAGTCAATCGGTTTTTCAATCTGCAACTACAGTTCATTAGTTTACACTTGCATTTACAAAAAAATAGTCTTTATCAGTCGGCAAGAAGGGGGGTTATTTAATAAAGCCGATATTTATATTTCTCGAGTAGAGTTAAGTAGATGAGAGACAGTTTAATTTATTGTTGTATTAATCGTTGAGTCATTTTTTACTTCTTCTAACGTCCCCTCCGTTATGACAACAATAGTGATGCACAAAAGGTAAACAATTTTTTTTTTCTTCGCATTAGGAATTTAAATCATCACAGGATAAATTAATAGCATTACAAAAGACACATCATTGAAATCAATAATGACACAAATCCAATGAATTAACATAAATAACAACAACACATGATCACACATAAACATAAATAACGACACAATTCAATAAATCACAATCATCTAAAGAAAATACATAAATAATGATCAACCACGTCACTGAATATAAATTAATACCCACCCAACCTATCCTGCATGGTTAGGACCTCCAGGACACATAATAAACTCTCAATCCCATGATTCATCTGATTGATTTTGATCACTTAAGGTCTCAGGGATGGCGATTGTTCTGAGGAAAAATGAGGTATCTAAATCCCCTTAATCAATTACAACTCATAACTCCATACTATATTATCAATAATATATCAACATTAATTTCATGGTGCAAATAAATATAATTACTTAATCAATCTTAAATCAACATCATATTAATGGTGCAATAAAATCCAATTACTTAATCCATCATACATCAATTTTAATTCCATGCCGTAAGAGTAATCATCAATTTTATTGTCATGGTGCAAGATCAATCATCAACTTTATTTTCATGGTGCAAGAGTAATCAAATTACATATTCAATCATACATTGTGTTAGATTCATGGCGTAAGAGAAATCATCAATCTTGTTCATGGCACAAAAGTAATCTATTCATATAACCAATCATACATCACATTAAATTGATGGTGCAAAAGTAATCATCAACTTTGTTTTCATCGCGCAAGAGTAAAAAAATTACATAACCAATCATGTATAGCATTAAATTCATGGTACAAGACAAATCATCAATTTTGTTTCATATGCAATGATTGTATTAATGAAGGGTTTACTTATTTCTAATAATTCTTCTTGATATTTAAAAGATAACTAAACAAGTATAAGTAGTCTCCCTCAGAAGGAAATACTAAAATTTATTCCATACAGGATTAGGCTATCACAACTTTAAAACATGTGAGGATGAGTCAATGATCCTCTTAAGAAACCATAAGGAATTCAATCTTCTTTAAGAAATGCTTGAGAATTCACTACTGCTTGAGTATCTCTTAAGACCTTAGCAAGATCATTCATTAAAACAAATGAAGGATTTAAGGTTCTTACACGTCAATCTAAGAGAATTTAAGGAAGGTCATCACCTTAGAGATGCACCAGGATTCCAAACCCTAAATTAAAATTAATAAGAACAATATCTTAAGGACATAGATGTAAGAATTCATTCCTAACTTAATTTCAATTTTAAAAATTTAAAAGAAGGTCCCAACCCTTTTTGAAACAAAAACAGAACTCAAGGCCTTGTTCCTTGCATATCCAATTGACAATGGGATCAAAAACCTATTGGAAAAACTCTAAAGAAATATCTCCCCCTTCATATATATATACAAACTATACGAAGATGGATTAAGTTTATGAGAATCGTTGGGCATATTCCAGGAAAAAAAAAATGCTGAGTAAGTAATGAAATAGTTGAGTGAAAACCCATGCAAAGTGAAACTTAAGTTATGAGATTCATTGGGCATATTCCAGGCAAAAGAAAATGTAAAGTAATGAATAGTTGAGTTTAAACCCAACCAAATCACAAATTATGTTATGGGATTCGCTGGTCATATTCCAGAAAAAGGAAAATGCAGAGTAAGTAATGAATGACTAAGTGAAAACCCACACAAATTGAAGCTTAATTTATGATATTCTCTGGGCATATTCCAGGAAAATAAAATGCGGAGTAAGTATTGAATAGTTTAGTGAAAACCAATCAAATCACATCTTAAGTTATGAGGTTCGCTTAGCATATTACAAGAAAAGAAAATGTAGAGTAAGTATTGAAATAGCTAAGTGAAAACCCAAGAAAATCCCATCTTAAGTTATGAGATTCGTTGGGCATATTCTAGGCAAGAAAATGAAAAGTAAGTATTGAAATAGTTGAGTGAAAACCCAAGCAAATCGCAGATTAAGTTATGAGATTCCCAAGGCATATCCCAGGAAAAAAAACCTGCAGATTAAGTAAATGAATAGTTGAGTAGAATCCAAGCAAACCACAGATTAAGTTTATGATAATCGTTGGGTATAATCTGGGAAAAAAACATGAGCAATTTTGATGGAAAACGCAGAGAATACTCAAGGAATAATAGGAAGGTATGATCATGTTAAAATGCAGAGAAAACTCTAGGAAGAATAACAATGTAGGATCAAATTAAAATGTAGAGAAAACTCCAGGAATAATCATAAGGTAAGATCATGGTAAAACGCAGAGGGTGTTGGTGGTTGATCCAACCTACAAGCAAAATATTAGGGAGACAGAAAGAAGTTATTGAGTAGTGAGTAAATTGGTTCGACGCAACAAGATATCAATAAAAGCCTATGAATTAAAAAGGGAGAACATCGATTAAATTTTCCATACATTGATTAGAATTTAGTTATTAGCATTGTTAAAAATATACCTTCCACATCCCACAACCATCCATTGAACTCGTAGAATTTAACATTCATAATGTAATACATTTTTTGCAATAAAAGTCCATGTATATGTAAACCAAACTATTACATCCAACTCAGATAAAAAATATCGTAACAACTAATGTCTAAGTTAGAGTGGTTCTTCCGCTGCACCGCTCCTTCCAATATTTTGATTTCTAATCGTTGAGACTTCACTGATGCCTCCCTACCAACACTATGGGTAATATTCTTCCCCTTTATCCCCCAGAGTGACAAAGGGGCCATGCACACACACAACCATAAATCCTCTAGCTCCCATCTCTCCTCACAAGCTAAAGCCACCACTCTCTCTCAGGATGGGTATCCCAATTCTCACAAGTAAAACTAGTCAAAAATTGTGCAGCATAACCTTACCCATAACCAGTGTGATCCATTTCTCCTCTAGGCGATTTGTTTTATAGAATTTCTCCATGACAGATCCCCACTTGCACAATTAATTATCTTTTTAATTAAATAATTTAGAATTATTTCTCCCTTACACTTGTCATCCTATACCCCAAGTTGCATAAGTAATTCCACAATTTATTTTAATAAAAGTTTAATTCCCTCACCTTTCCTAAAAGAGCTCGTCAAATCACTCCTAGTTCTCTCTTTATTCTCCTTATTTTCAATTTATGATTGACACGTTACTAAATATGAGTTGAGCTAAAATAGGAATATTCTTCTAGTTAGACTAGTGTTAACTAGACTCTAGATACCTTTCTATGTGTACACATTCTCTCATCTTTATTTATTTCTTATTTTAAAAACCCTCTTTTTACATTTTCTTGCACACATGTGCCTTATGTCAATATTTAAATATAATTCACCCCCTTTTATATTCTTAACTTATTTTACGTCATTCCCTTTTCATTTAATTTATTTGAATTAGTTAATAATTTAGTGTTAGCTTCCTACAAGAACTTAGGCTTAGGATTAAAGTTGAATAGGCTTAGACTTCATTTGTGGTTTACAATTACTAAATTCATTCTTTAATTAATTTATTAATTAATTAATCCAACAATTCTAAAGATTTTACAAGGTTTAATTATTTGCTCACGGTTTTCTAGCCCACATAGATTGATTGACTCAAATTTTATTTAAGTGAAGTGCCCTTCAAGACACAATCTATGCTCCAAGGGTGCCAATCACCTATGAATGGTTTTGGTAGTTGTCCAACCTCTAGAATCAGCACTCCATTTAGCCGATCTTGTGAGAGACTAAGGGATTCTATGGAATAAGGACCCTTCCTTATTGCGCGCCCCTTAGAAAACTTTGTGAGTGTCTGTCTCAGTCTACCCTCACAACATTGTGGACCTGTTCAACTAGGTAATCGTTAACCTACAATTCGAGCCAGAGAGGGAGTGCTAGTAGGATGTGACAATGACTCTGCCACACCTCTCCCTCAATATCTAGTCTATGTGCATGGTCCCTTTACTCTGTATGTGAGTCAGATTAGCAAGAAATCATCAACCTATATCCATCAATGAGACATTGTCAACGATCCATATATAAAATCATACTATAATCGATCATATGCCACATATGCATAAATGAAATACTTAAAGCAATAAAATCCACTCCCTAAGTCAATCTGGAGTCGAAGGTGGTCCATTGATTCCCTTGGCATCCACAATCCATCAGGTGTCCTTCACACTCAGGGAAACTCATCAATAGCATCTGTCAATATGGATATAAAAATTAACATAAAATCATAATCCATCAACATCATCATAAGAATCCATCAGAAAAAAAATAACCATGTACTATAACCGGATCACTTGCACGCAAGTGTCCTTAAAGAATAAGTCAATAGCATGTGCTCCCAAGAGAGGGATGTTACATACACCCCCTCTTGTTTTAAACTTCATCCTGAAGTTGTACAGTATATAAAATGAAATACTAAAAGTATTTGACAATATCTATATCTAATCTATCAAATAACTAAGGAAACTACTGGTGGATATCATATGCCTCCTCCCAGGTAGCCAAGTCTAGACTATAATGGTCACACTGGACCTTGACCTCATCAACTATTCAATTTTGTAGTTGTCAAATGCAATGGTTCATAATGTAGATTGGCTCTGCCATGAGTGCACCCTCATATAAAACCTGCAAATAACTCTTGTCATTCACATGTGTATGATCACTAACATAATGTCTCAAAACAGATACATGAAAAACATCGTGCATATGCCTCAAAGAATCAGGAAAGGCCATTCGATAAGCCGTGGGTCCTTTTTTTTCCACAACTTCCAAAGTCCCCATATAGCTATGAGAGAGTTTATCTCCCTTCCAAAACTTGATCGAACTCTTGAGAAGTTTCACCCGCACGAAAACGTGGTCACCAACTTCATAATGGCGATCAATATGATGCACATCAACATAACTCTTCTATTGATCTTGCACTTCTTTAATCCATTGTCTTATCATTTTCATTTGTTCTTCCATTTCTTGGATCACTTTTGGTCCAACCAGGACCCTATCCTCAAGTTGATCCCAGCTCAATGGCGTCCAACATAGTTTCCTGTAATGAAACTCAAACAGTGCCATCTTAATGTTACTTTGATAGTTGTTGTTGTACGCAAAATATACCAGTGGCAAGAACTATTCCCAACCTTCTGTTGGTCCATCACATACAAACACATCATATCTTCCAAAATTGGGTTCATTATTTTTGTTTTCCCATCAGTCTCAAGGTAATATGTTGTACTAAAGTTAAGTTGTGTTCCTGAGGCCTCTTGGAAAATAATCCAAAATCATCATGTAAACACCGATCCTCGATCGAATATGATCCTTCTTGGTACACCATGTAAACTGACAATATTGATGATAAAAAAACTAGCTATGTCTTGTTCTTGATACGTCGTACGTACATGAATAAAATGCACACTCTTCATCAAAGTGTCAACTACCACGAAAATCGAGTCCTACCTCCTTGCTGTCAGTGGAAATACAACAATAAATTTCATCGAAATGACCTCCCATTTCGATTTCGAAACAACATGTGGTTGTAGTAATCCTATCAGATGTCTATGTTTGACATTTACTTGTTAACATTCTAAACATCGTGCCACATGAATAACTATGTAGGACTTCATTTCTTTCCAAAATAATAAGGTCTTAAGGTGTGTCCTCATCTTAGTGACTCTTAGATAAGCCATGTACATTTCTCTATGATATTCTCTTAAGATCAAACTTCTTAATTCGTCATTAGGAGGTACATAAATCTAGTTACTATACCTCATCAATCCGTCGTTGTCCAATGCATATCCTTCAAACCTTCATACCATCATGGTGTCTTGTCTAATATTTTCCTTAACCTCTTTATACCAGTCATCATCGAAATGTATAGTTAGAATCTTTTCTCGAAGATTTGTTTGAAGAGGTATCACCAAGAATATGTGCGGTCTCCGATTTAACACATTTGCCACTTTGTTCACTATTCCTTTTATGTAAGTAATCTCAAAATCGTACTCGCTAATCAATTCTAAACAACGCCTTTGTCGCACATTCAAGTCACTCTGCGTAAATATGTGTTGCAATGCACAATGATCTGTTTCTAGTTCAAAATTGCATCCTATAAGATAGTGTCTCCACACTCTCAAGGCATACACAATGGCCAATAACTCCAAATCAAGCGTTGTGTAGTTCTCCTCATGCTTTCTTAAGTTCCTTGAGATGTGAGTGATCACTTGACAATATTGCATCAAGACTCTTCCTAAGCCTTCCTTGGATGTGTTTGTGCATACCAGGAATTCCTTTCCATGTCGGGGACTTTTAGTATCGGTGATATCGTCAAAATACCCTTGATCCATTTAAATGATTCTGTGCAATTCTCGTTCCATAAAAACTTCTTGTTTTTCTTCTGGAATTCCATGATCGGATTTTCTATATTCGAAAAACCTTTGATGCACCGTCGGTGATATCCTACTAAACCCATAAAGTTGTGTACTTCTGGTACATTTTTCGGTGCATGCCATTCCATAATAGCCTCTACCTTTTTTGGATCCACAACAATTCCTTCGTCAGATATAACATGCCCTAAGTAATGAATATTTGATTGGTAGAAGGATCATTTCGACAGTTTCCCGTATAATTTATTTTCTCGTAAACATTGTAGTACTAAGATTAAATGTTTGTCATATTCTTCCATCGTCCGAGAATATATCAATATGTCATCAATGAATACTTGAAAAAACTTTTCCAAGTATTTGCAGAACACCCCATTCATCAATGTCATGAATACCCCTGGGGTGTTTGTCAGTCCAAATGGTAAAACGATAAAATCCTAATGTCTAAACCTCGTCTTGAATGTGGTATTAGGAATGTCTTCCTCTTTAATCCATAACTGGTGATATCCTGATATCAATTCGATCTTTGAAAACACTATTGTGCCTTTCATTTGGTCAAATAAATCATCTATTCCTGGCAATGGATACTAGTTCTTGATCGTTGCCTTGTTTAATTAACAATAGTCAATACAGAGTCTCCAAGACCCATCCTTCTTTCTTATGAAAATAACAGGCACACCCCAAGGTGACACACTTGGACGTATAAGTCCTAGGTCCAACAACTCCCTTAGTTGCATTTTCAACTCTTGTAACTCAGGAGTTTACATCTGATAAGGCACTCTTGATATTGGTTCATTTCTATTTTTTAAGTCGATTGTAAATTCCATTTCTCTTTCGGGTGGAAAACATGGTAACTCTTCTGGAAACATGTCATCAAACTCTCGTACTTCCAGAAGGTTTTCTAATCCTCCCACCTCACCCTTGTTATTTAGCACTAATATTGCATATAACTTACATACTTTTCACAAGCTCTTCTGTAGCTATAGGGAAGAAATGAACCTCAAGGGCACTCCATGGTTTCTTCCTACGATCACTCTTCTTTGTCCCTCATCATCAATCAAACTCAATCATTTTGTCTTACAATTGAGTATCACATCATGTGATTCCAACCAGTCCATACCGATCGTGATGTCATAATATTGTAATATCGTGACATATAGGTTGAACTTCATTACAAAATATCCCAAGTTAATGGAACAGTCTGCAACCTTTCCTCCAACCTTATGTTTGGAACCCTAAGCCATTTCTACGTATCTAAATTGGTCCTACTAGACTGCCTTTACCTTAATTATTTTTAGACTTGCACCATAAATAAATCTCTCTATAGTACCTGGATCTATCAAAATACTAAAATTTTGGTCGGAGATAGTAACTAATGTCTCAACCACAGTGCATTGGTGGTCGGCCTGACAGTTATTCACCATTGCATGAATATTGTGGGCCTTTCCCAAATCTCCCACCGTAGTGTGTCATGTTGATCTGGCTTCTCTGGCCTTCTCAATGGGACATTCTCGTTGGTAATGTGGCTCTCCACATTTCCATCATCCAGTCTTCGGTCTAGTACTCCTGGTCCCCAAAGTAGAAGTTGTTGGCCTACCATCCTGAGTTCCTAGTCTATTCTATTGAACATGCCTAAACTGTTAGTACTGCAAGCAATGCTACTGTTGATGTTGTGGTCCTCTTTAGGTAGTCCTATACTAATGATTCATTGATCATGGTGTCATGAACGTGGATCCTCTCGATGTATCTCAATATATTGATGTCTGTCTAGATGGTTTCTGATGTTGATGCACACCTGATTTTGTTTGTCCAAATGGTCTTGCAGGAGTCCTACCCTGACCACTTTTGTTCAAATATTCCTCACCTATGAGGGCCTTCTGAACTGTATCATGCAATGTATGAGGCATTAGGATTCTCACCTTTGCACGAAAGTTGAATTTAAGGCCGAACACAAACCTTTTTACCTTTAGCTTCTCGATGTTCATATGTTTAGCATACCTAAGCAACTCCATGTATCGGGTCTCATACTCAAGCACCATATGAAAACCCTTTCGTAAGGCATTGAACTCATTGAGATGGCACTCAATGAATTAATCTGATAAATACCTATTCTGGAACAACTTCTCTAACAGTTTCCATGACACGTCTTCTACGATCATGTCTACCTCAGGTAGGAGCCTCATCCACCAAATAAGAACACTCCCCTTCAACTGAAAAACCTCCATGCGGACTTTCATGTTGGAGGTGTAGTCGTGAAGTGCGAATCACATCGCCATGTTCTCCAAACATGCCTCGGTGGTTGAGCCATCCATGGCACACATGAAATTGGGAAACTTAACCTTCTTGAGTTCTCTCTGAATGCTACCACTCCCAACTAGAGTGTGTTGTGAACCCTCATTGGGTACAGGCACCCTAGCCTAATTTCTATCTATTCAGTTAATCAAGGCCTCTCACATCCTCTGAAAGAATCTCATCAAATCAACCACATCCCCCACAACAATCTTCTCCTTTCCAATGAATTTTTCTTCTCCTTGGGGTTTCGACCCATCCATAGTGGATGCTACTATAGGAGTCACACATCCTCCCCTAGCACCACATTGTTTACCTCCACGAGGTCCTCTAACCATGATTACATGAAAGGACACATTTCAATTTAAATTAGAGATAAGTTATTAATTAAATGTTTAACAGAGTGGAAGACATAATGATCCCAAGTCGTAGGGTTGAACCCACTTTGATACCATATGTAATGTCCCCTCTGTTAAAACAACAATAGTGATGCACAAAATGTAAATGATTTTTTTTTCTTTTCATTAGGAATTTAAATCGTCACAACATAAATTAATAACATTACAAGCGACACATCATCAAAATCAATAAGGACACAAAGACAATGCATTGACATGAATAAAAGTGACACATGATCAAACATAAAAATAGATAGCGACGTAGCTCAATACATCACAATCAACTGAAGAAGATACATAAATAATAATCAACCACATCGTTGAATATAAAATATTACTTGCCCAACATATCCTGCATGGATAGGACCTCTAGGACACATAAGCAATGCTCACACCAAGGATTCATCTGATTGATTTTGACCACTTAAGGTCTTAGGGATGGTGACTGTTTTGAGGAACAAGGAGGTATCTAAATCCCTTTAATCAATCACAACTCATAACTCGAGACTAGATTATCAGTCATATATCAACATTAATTTCACGGTGAAAATAAATCTAATTACTTAATCAATCTTACATCAACATCATCTTATTGGTGTAAAAGAATCTAATTACTTAATCCATCATACATCAACTTTAATTTCATGGCATAAGAATAATCATCAATTTTATTGTCATGGCATAATAGTAATCATCAACTTTATTTTCATGGCACAATAGTAATCAAATTACATATCCAATCATACGCTACATTAGATTCATGGTGCAAGAGAAATCATCAATATTGTTCATGGTGGAAAAGTAATCTAATCATATAACCAATCATACATCACATTAAATTCATAGCTCAAGAGTAATAATCAAGTTTATTTTCATGGCGCAAGAGTAAGAAAATTACATAACCAATCATGCATCGCATTAAATTCATTCCGCACAAGGAATCATCAATTTTGTTTCATATCCAATTATTGTATTAATGAAGGATTTACTTATTTATAATAATTATTCTCGATATTTAAAAGATAACTAAATGAGTATAAGTATCCCCCATCGAAAGGCAATATTAAAATTTATTCCAGGCAAGATTAGGCTATCCAAACTTTAAAATATGTGCGGATGATTCAATGATATTCTTAAGAAACCATAAGGAAGTCAATCTTCCTTAAGTAATGCTTGAGAATTCACTACTACTTGAGTATCTCTTAAAACCTTAGCAAGATCGTTCATAAAAACAAATGAATGATTTAAGGTGCTTGCGCGTCAATCTAAGATAATTTAAGGAAGTTCATCTCCTTAGAGTTGCACCAGGATTCCAAACCCTAAATTAAAATTAGGAAGAACAATCTATTAAGGCCATAGATATAAGAATTCATTCTTAACTTAATTTCAATTTTAAAAATTTAAAAGAAGGTCCCAACCCTTTTTAAAACAAAAAGAGAACTCAAGGCCTTGTTCCTTGCATATCCAATTGACAAAGGGGTCAACAACCTAATGAAAAAACTCTAAGGAAATCTCACCCCCTTCATATCTATATACAAACTATACGAAGTTGGCTTAAGTTTATGAGAATCGTTTGGGCATATTCCAAGCAACAAAAAACACAGAGTAAGTAATGAAATAGTTGAGTGAACACCCATGCAAAGAACATCTTAAGTTATGATATTCATTGAGCATATTATAGGAAAAATAAAATGCAGAGTAAGTAATGAATAGTTGAGTGTAAACCTAAGAAAATGGTAGCTTAAGTTATGAGATTCGTTGGGAATATTCTAGGCATAGGAAAGCACAGAGTAAGTAATGAATGGTTGAGTGAAAACCCAAACAAATCACAGCTTAAGTTATGATATTCTATGGGCATATTCCAGGCAAAGAAAACACAGAGTAAGTATTGAATAATTGAGTGAAAACCCAAGAAAATCGGAGCTTAAATTATGATTTTCGCTTGGCATATTGAAAGAAAATAAAACACAAAGTAAGTATTGAAATAGATGAGTGAAAACCAAAACAAATCACAACTTAAGTTATGATATTCGTTGGGCATATTACAGGAAATAAAATGCAGAGTAAGTATTGAAATAATTGACTGAAAACCCAAGAAAATCGCAACTTAAGTTACGAAATTCGCAGGGCATATCCCAAGAAACAAAAAATGTAGAGTAGGTAAATGAATAGCTGAGTGGAATCCAAGAAAACCTCATATTAATTCTATGATAATCGTTGGGTATAATCAAGGAAAAAACACTGAGCAATTTTGATGGAAAACGCAGAGAATACTCCAGGAAGAATAGCAAGGTAGGATCATGTTAAAACGTAAAGAAAACACCAGGAAGAATAGCAAGGTATAATCATGTTAAAACATACAGAAAACTCCAGGAATAATCGCAAGGTAAGATCATTGCAAAATGCAAAGGATGTTGGTGGTTGATCCAATCTACAAGAAAAAGTTTAGGGATCAAGCAAGCAGTGATTGAATAGTAAGTAATTTGGTTCGACGCAGCGAGGTATCAATGAAAAACAATGAACTAAAAAGCGATAACATCGATTAAATTTTCCATACATTAGTTAGAATTTAGTTGGTAGCATTGTTAAAAATATCCCTTCCACATCCCACAACCATCCATTGAACTCGCAAAATTTAACATTCATAATTTAATACAGTTTTTGCAATAAAACTCTATGTATATGTAAACCAAACTATTACATCCAACTTAGATAATAAATATCGTAATAGCTACGACACTCCTTCCGATCTTCCACTTTCTAATCGTTGAGACTTCATTGGTACCCCCCAGCCAATTGTAGGGGTAATCCTCATCCCCCTTATCCCCTCTAGCTGTAAAGGAGCCACACAGACACACAAACATAAATCCTCTAGCTCCTAGCTCGCCTTGCAAGGTAGAGACACCTCTCTCTCTCAAACTGGGTATCCCAATTGTCACAAGTAAAACCAATCCAAAATTTTGCAGCGTAATCTTACCCATAACTAGTGTGACCCATTTCTCATATACGCTATTTGTTTTATAGAATTTCTCCATGACACATACCCACTTGCACAATTAAATCAATTTTTAAATAAACAATTTAGAATTATTTCCCCGTTACACTTGTCATCCTCTCCCCCAAGTTGCACAAGTAATTCCACAATTTATTTTAATAAAAGTCAATTTCACTCACCCTTCCTAACAACGCTCCTTCAATCACTCCTAGTTGTCTCTTTATTCCACTTATTTCCAATTAATTATTGACGCCTTGATAAATCTGAGTTAAGTTAAAATAGGAATCTTCCTCTTGTTAGACTTGTGTTAACTAGACTCTAGATACCTTTCTATGCGTACACATTCTTTCATCTTTATTTCTTTCTTATTCAAAAAAACCTACCTTTTACATTTTCTTGCACGTATGTGCCTTAAGTCAATATTTAAATATAATTCACCCCCTTTTATATTCTTATCTTATTTTACTTCATTCCCTTTTCATTTAATTTATTTAAATTAATTTATAATTTAGTGTTAGCTTCCTACAAGAACTTAGGATTAGGATTAAAGTTGAATAGGATTAGACTTCATTTGGGGCTTACAATTAATAAATTCATTCTTTAATTAATTTATTAATTAATTAATTTGGCAGTGATCAAGATTTTACAAGGTTTAATTATTCGATCAGAGTTTTCTAGGTCACCTATATTCATTGACTCAAATTTTATTTACACGATGTGCACTTGAAGACGCACTCTCTGCTCCAAGGGTGTCACTTGCCTTTGACTGGTTTTTGCAGTTGTCCAACCTCTGGAGTCAACACTCCATTCAGGCGACCTTGTGAGAGAATAATGTCTTCTAAGGAATAAGAACCTTTCCTTATTGCGCAACCGTTAAAATATTCATGAGCAATTGTCTCAGTCTACTCTAACGACATCATGGACGTCTCAAATTAGGTAATTTTCGACCTACAATTCGAGCCACAGTGGGAGTGCTAATAGGATGTGACAGGGACTCTTCCACACCTCTCCCTCAATATATGGTCTATGTGCATCACCCCTTTACTCCTTATGTGATTCAAATTAGCAAGCAATCGTCAACCTGCATCTATTGGCGAAACTCTGCATAAAAAAATCATACTATCATACTATAATCATACTATAATCGATCATATGTAACATATGCATAAATGAAATAATTAAATCAATACAATCCACTCCCTGACTCAATCCAGTGTCCAAGGTGGTCTATTATTCCCTCGACATCCACAATCCATCAAGTGTCCTACACACTCAGGGAAACTCGTCAATAACATATGTCAATATGCATATAAAAATTAGCATAAAATCATAATCCATACACATCATCATAAGAATCCATAAGCGAAACAATAACCATGTACTATAACCGGATAACTTGCACACAAGTGTCCTCAAAGAATAAGTCAATAGCATGTGTTCACAATAGCGGGATGTTACACTTCTACATGAAGTCTTAGTATTATCTATATATGTATGATTCTTTAGTTAGTTGAGATGTAGGTAGAGAGCGATATACATAGAGTAGAGAAGCAACAATAACAGTGGAAGGTCATCGAAGAAGTCTGAGAGCACATGCTCTATGTGTGTGATTGTAAGTTGCATAAATCAAAGAATTCATTGGAGTCGAATCTCAACTCAGTATTGTAGTTTGTATTAGCGCACAACACCGAAGTTTAATATATATCAATTATTTTGAGTTTTTTCATACTCACGTTTATTTCTAAGTTTATCTTCTAACTATAGAACTGTGTTTTTTTATGTGTCGCAAAATCGTTCATTAAGTGTTTTATCATAATGTGAAGTCAATCGTATAGTCTACGCAATCTGTAGTAAGCCCTGAGTTTTCAACGATGAAGTATTTTGGCGCCCAATATTTGTCACTACACCATGCACAGTTTCCCTGTACATTGTAGATCCGAGAGAACATTATTTGTCCTTGCATGTCGTGATTTGGATGTCTCTATGCATGGTGGTAGCTCGTGGCATTGGCGTCTCTTAGAATTTTGGGTAAAATAGTTGAGGTTTCCCCTTGTTTGTTAAAGGATGGGTTAGGTTCCTTGGTGAAGCCATAGTGCCCAAAGCCCAATATGATTCTGCAATATATATGTGTGTGTGTGTGTGTGTGACTGTTGGACTCATTATCATTTTGTTGGAGCTTTCAAATTGGGTTTATGGTTCTGGTAGGGTTTCTGATGTATGGACGGTCTTGTTTTTGTCCACAGAGTTTGAAATTCTACTTTCATTCTAATTATGTTGAAGAAAAAACTGGACTATGTTGGATCCCAATCTAGGGTTATAGTCATGATGCCCAGTACTTCTGTTTAGCGGGTTACTAGAGGAGATCTCTTGAAAGGATTGTTGGTTGTGGATGCTTTTGGCTCCAATAACAAGTTAATATAATTTTCGGTCAATTTGGACACGTTCACCAAATTTGCGATCAATTTGGACACATTCAAGGCTTTGTAATGAGCTTTATTTCAATTGGTTTAGATCCTTGTGTTCTTTGTATAATGTTTGATGAATGAACAATTTGGGTTATTTGTATAATGCTTGATGAATGAACAGTTTGTTTGTAGTTGCATCGAGTTAGAGAAAAAAGGAAAAAAATATTTTCTCACTAGAATCAAATAATAAACCATGCATTTTATCAAATCAAATAATAAGCCACACATTTTAACAAGAGGTATACAAAAATAGTTTATAATTTGGTTTATAAACCCTGCATTTTATCGAATCAAATAATAATCCACGCATTTTAACAAGAGGTATACAAAAATGGTTTATAATTTGTTTAGAGTTCCGCGGTAAAAAAATGGTTCAAACACTCTATTAGAAGTCTCAATTTTAACAATTAATATTTCAATTTTAATAATTAATATTGTATTTATTTAAGGGTGTTTTGTCTACCGAATTGAAATTAAAATGGTTGAAAGAAAATTATATTACTACTAAATAAATGTATGGATATCCACAAGTATGGTCATTAAATGTATGGATATTCACAAGTATCATCGTATTAATGTATATTAAGTTAATTTGTGCAATAGAGACAAGGGAAAAAAAAAAAAAAAAAAAAATAAATAGTTAATTAAATTGATAAAAAAATAATTATCACACATTTTTTCCATGAGAATAAGGTATGTAATGTTGAATGGTTAATCCACATAAAATCTTTCAATTCCATCTAATTATCAAAAGTCACAACTCTCATAAATTAGGGTTTCTTTTTTCCCTTATCAAGGTAAGTGACTCAAATATTTATAATCAAGCAATTAATTAATTGAACATCCAAACAAACAATACTATGAGAAATGAAATGATATCTACCTTTAACCTTTAGTAATATTAATAAACAATTCCATCTAATTATGAAAATGCACAACTCAAGTAAATTGATAAAAAATAATTATCACATTTTTTTTTATGAGAATAATGTATGTAATGTTGAATGGTTAATCCACATAAAATCTTTCAATTCCATCTAATTATGAAAATGCATGTAACTCTCATAAAGTGGGGTTTCGTTTTTCCTTATCAAGGTACGTGACTCAAATATTTGTAATCAAACAATTAATTGATCATCCAAACAATACTATAAGCAATGAAATGATATCTAAATTTAACTTTTGGTAGTATTAATGAACAATTCCATCTAATTATGAAAATGCACAACTCTCATCAAACAATTAATTGATCATCCAAACAATACTATAAGCAATGAAATGATATCTAAATTTAACTTTTGGTAGTATTAATGAAAAATTCCATCTAATTATGAAAATGCACAACTCTCATAAATTAGGGTTTCTTTTTTCCCTAATCATGGTAAGTGACTCAAATATTTGTAATCAAACAATTAATTGAACATCCAAACAATACTATAAGCAATGAAATAATATCTACCTTTAACCTTTGGTAGTATTAATGACCACCCTATGGTGCTCAATTACTAGAGAGATAAGGGGGAAATTTTGTTCCTCCCTTAATAAGGGGGAAATTGTGTTCCTCCCACCGAACAAATGAAACACTTGAACCCGAGCTTATGAGCGTGGAGGTCAAAGAAATTCACACTAACTACTTAAGACAAATAACATCACCTTTACCCAACAATCACTTCAAAGAGAGCATGAGCTATACCACCTCATGGGTTTATGGTGTGTAGGAATACTCACTCTAGCTCTAGGTGTGGAGTTACTTTGCAAGGAGTATACTATTCCACTCTATATTACAATTTATATCCATTGGTTAGGTACACTTATAATTGTGGACTTTGGAGGACCCAAAATCAATTGTAAGACTTAAACAATAGACATTATTATCCTCAGTTGGTAATTCCTATTCAATTTACTAATTCCACAATTTTCATTATAAAAAAAAAACTCATAATTGATTTAAAATCTTATAACCCCTCAAACACAGGAAACATCTCTTATTCTAATATCTCACTATGTAAGTGTTAATCATATGAATCATCTCTTATTCTAATATCTTACTATGTAAGTGTTAGAATTAATTCTTACATGCTTATTTTAGAGTTGGTTTGGATTTGTTAGATCTAATTAGTTGTGAGAGATCTTCTCCAACTTTCAGATTCTATTTATGTGTTTGTGGTGGAGAAATTTCCCCATGAATTTATTATGCTTTTGAAAAAAACATCTTATATATACTTTTCTATGTTGGTATCAGAGTAGACTCCAACCCTCAACCCGAATCTCTCATGAGAGGAGATAAGATCATGCCAATGTCGTAATTACGCCGATAGGAATCCCCCTATTAGAATCAATGGTTTAATGAACCTTTTAATTACAAATTCCTATCTTGTGGCCAACAATTAAAGATGCTAGCATAGTATTCGTTGTCGCTCCAAATCAATGAATGAGATTTAATTTCATAACTTCCTTGCATTTATGAATGCATAGGTTTTCCTTGTTTACTTTTTCACATTTAATTAATAATATTAAGAAATTAATGCCCTTACCACTAATTGCCACGTTTAACTGTTTAGCAAATATTAATGTATAAAATGGCTCATTGCCACATTTAACACTTTAGCTTGGATTAATTCTATGAATAATAGTGGCCACATTTTTATGAATGTGAAGAGTGTTGGTGTGGTAATGATGTATACCATGTTTGGCCTACCTTTAAATTAATACATCTGTGGTTAAGCTATCATGGTTAAGATGGATGCACGTTTGGCCTTCCTTTCAATTAATGCACCTTTAAATTAACGCATTTGTGGTTAAGATGGATGCACGTTTGGCCTGCCTTTAAATTAACACATATGTGATTAATCTGGATGCATGTCTGTTCTTCCTTTCAATTAAAACATTCGTGTTTAATCTGGCATGGTTAAGCTGGATGCATGTTCGATGCGAGGTTTGGGTGGCTTTTCAAATTTTTCCCGGGCCTTGGGACTAATGGTCACGTGGTTATTTAAACACTAGCTGCTGATACAAACTCATTTTATTTGTTTCTTTGAACTTAGTATGGAAATTAATATGGTACAATATTTTCTTGAAATTTATATTTTAGGTTTTTAAGAATTTGGATTAATTTTTTGAAATTTAGATTTTAGGTTTTTAAGAATTTGGATTGGGAATTAATTTATCTCACCAATTAGTAACCTATGTACTATGGGCCCACATTAGGGGTTATTGTAATATGGGCCATTCATTTGTCTCACCAATTCACAATAAGAATAGGGGTAGAGTTATTTCTATTATAATTTGTATTAGGGTTACTAATAATACATTATTGTATTAAGAAGTGATTATATATTATATTATTAATATTTAATGTTAATGTAATATCGAAAAATTATTATATTAATGATTATTATTATTAATTTTAATGGTATTAGCAATGGTCATAATTAATATAGGGGTATTAGTTATTATTAATATATTTATTAACTATATTATAAAAAGGGTACCTTAAGGGTATGTATGTATATTATAGATACATACCCTATATAAAATAATTATTAATTACTATTAATAATTAACAATGTAAACAATAATGCATTAAAAATATATTAAGGTCAATGCAGTTAGGGCTATGGTTATTATGCTTATTAGGGTTATGGTTATTAGGGTTATTATGATTAGTGTTAGTGCCATATTAGAAAAATACTAAAATTTGGTCCACATCAAGCTCAACCATGGTTAACCTTAGTCAACCATTTAAAACCATACTCAAGCATGGGAAAACCATAGTCAAGTTTATTTTCTATCAATGTCTTTAGAAAAAGTAAAAATCATCATCTATAAAGTTAAAGATGATTTTCTATCAATGTCCTTAGAACATGTATGATTATAAGTTTCCTTGTATGTAATACATCACATCAGTTCAAAGTTCCTATCTTTGTGAGAAAGGAAACACCTTGTAATATTTTTTGAAAAAGCTTGGACAAAACTTCATTTTCAAAACATGTCAAACATAAAGAAACCTTGTCATGTGAAAAAAATAACTCGACGTTGCCATTTCATGAGAAAAACCAAATGTTGCAACATGAGGAACTTAGTAATGTTGCAATTTGACAAGCATAGTAGCGTCACAATCTAGAAAACATAGTAACATCAGAATGTCACAAACATAGCCTTGTAATCGCAATGTCGCGAACATATCCCATCCATCGCAATGTGATGAACATAGCCATATTGTCACAATGCAACGAACATAGTAGAGACACATTATAACAAGCATAGTAACATCGCAATGTGACGAACATAGTAGCGTCACATTATGACAAACGTAGTAACGTCGCAATGTGAAAAACATAGCCCTATCGTCACAATGTGACAAACATAGCCCTGTCATTGTAATGTGATGAACATGTCGATACTTTGTAATACTTTTTGAAAAATCTTGGACAAAACTTCTTTTTCAAAACATGTCAAACATAAAGAAACCTTGTCATGTGAAAAAAATAACTCGACGTTGCCATTTCACAAGAAAAATGAAGTGTTGCAACATGAGGAACATAGTAATGTTGCAATTTGACAAGCATAGTGGCGTCACAATCTAGCAAACATAGTAACATCACAATGTCACAAAGATAGCCTTGTCATTGCAATGTCACGAACATATCCCATCTGTCACAATGTGGTGAACATAGCCATATTGTAATAATGTGAAGAACATAGTAGCGTCAAATTCTAATAAACATAGTAACGTCACAATGTGGCGAACATAGCCCTATCATCACAATGTGACAAACAAAGCCTCGCCATTGCAATGTGATAAACATGCCCATATTTTCGCAATGCAATGAACATATCCACGTCCTTGCAATGTGATGAACATATCGTCATCACCACAATGTGTGGTTTACTCAAATGTTTCAACATGAGGAACACAGTAATGTTGTAATATGACAAACATAGTAGAGTCATAAGTTGACAATCATAGTAACATTGTAATGTTAAAAGCATAGCCTTGTCATCGCAATCTCATGAACATATCTTATATGTTGCAATGTGACGAACATAGCCTTATTGTCGCAATGTGACAAACATAGTAGCGTCACATTCTGACAAACATAGTAACGTCGCAATTTGACAAACATAGCCCTATCATCACAATGTGACAAACATAGCCCCATCATTGCAATGTGATAAACATGCCCATATTTTCGCAATGTGTTGAACATATCCTCATCATTGCAATGTGATGAACATTTTCTCATTGCCACAATCTATGATTTACTCAAATGTTTCAACGTGAGGAACATAGTAATGTTGTAATATGTCGAACATAGTAGAGTCATGAGCTGACAATCATAGTAACATTGCAATGTAAACATATCCTTGTCATCGCAATGTGATAAATATATCCCATCTGTCGCAACGTGATGAACATATCCATATTTTTGCAATGTGATAAACATAGTAGCGTCACATTCTTACAAACATAGTAACATCGCAATGTGACGAACATAGCCCTATCATCGCAATGTGACAAATATAGCTCCGTCACTGCAATGTGATAAACATGCCCATATTTTCGCAATGTGATGAACATATCCTCGTCGTTGCAATGTGATGAACATATCCTCATCGCCGCAATGTGTGGTTTACTCAAATGTTTCAACATGAGGAACATAGTAATGTTGTAATATGATGAACATAGTAGAGTAATCTGACAATCATAGTAACATTGCAATTTGTTAAAAACATAGCCTTATCATTGCAATGCGATGAACAAATCCCAGTCGTTGCAATGTGACGAACATAGCCATATTGTCACAATCTATTGAACATAGTAGTGTCACATAATGACAAACATAATAACGTGTCAATGTGATGAACATAGTCATGTCATCGCAATGTGATAAACATAGCCCTATCCTCCCAATGTGATGAACCTAGCCTTGTCATCCCTATGTGATGAACATAACCTCATTGTCACAAAGTGACACAAATATACTAACGTCCTAATGTGATAAACATTTCCAAATGTCGCAATGCGTCTAATATAACCCTTTGTTTTAATATGATGTATGCAACTCAATATTTCGATGTGACAAACATAGTCGAAAATTGCATGACATGACCATTTCCCGATGTCGTAATGTGACAAAAATAACCCACAGTCAGAATGTAACAAGAAAAAACTCTAGCCTCGTCGTCACAATGTGATGGTCATAGCTTCATCATCACAATGTGATACAAATATACTAAGCTCAAAATGTGAGAAACATTTTCAATTGTCTCTCGTTGTCACAATGTGATGAAAAAAAACTAATCAACATTGTCATGCGATAGTTCCATAGTAAACCATGGGTAAACATAATCAACATGGTCCAACATAATCAACTCCACATTGTCTATGAAATTCATCTATGGGCATGGTCATGCATAGTCAACCATAGTCAACCATGGTGAAGGTGAACCATGAACAACCATACTAAACTTTGGTCCACATCAAGCTCAACCACGGTTAAACTTAGTCAACCATGGAAAACCATAATCAAGCATGGGAAAACCATAGTCTAGTTTATTTTCTATCAATGTCTTTAGAACAAGTATAAACCATCATCTGTAAAGTTAAAGATGATTTGTGATCAACTTCCTTATAACAAGTATGATTCTAAGCTTCCTTCTATGTAATTCATAACATTATTTCAAAGTTCCTATCTTTGTGATAAATGAAACACTTTGTTAGATTTTTTGAAAAAACTTGGACAAAACTTCCTTTTTCAAACATGTCAAACATAAAACAACTTTGTCATATGAAAAACATAACTCAACGTTTCCATCTAATGAACAAAACTAAATGTTGCAACATGAGGAACATAGAAATGTTGCAATTTGACAAGCATGGAAGCGTCACAATATGAAAAACATAGTAACATCGAAATGTCACAAACATATCCCTCGCAATGTGACGAACGTAGCCCAATTGTCGCAATGTGATAAACATGGCCATATTGTTGCAATGTCATGAACATAGTACCATCACATTTTGACAAACATAGTAACGTCGCAATGTGACGAAAATAGCCCTATCTTCGCAATGTGACAAACATAGCCTCATCGTTCCAATGTGACTAGCATGCCCATATTTTCGCAATGTGAGAAACATAGCCTCGTCATTGCAATGTGAAGAACATAAACTCATCGCCACAATGTCTAGTCAACCATAGTGAAGGTCTACTAAAGTTAACCATGGTTATGGCCAACCACCTTTAACCGTGATCATGGTAATCCAAGGTCAACCACAACTAACCATTGTCATGTTCAACCATAGTTATTCATGTTCATGGTTAAGAAAGGTCATAGTCAACCATAATTAACCATGTCAACCATAGTCGACCTTTCCTTCCCAAAGTCAACCAAGGTCTATCAAAGTTAACCATGGTCATGGTCATTGTCATGGGAAACCTTGATGATGATCAACCATAAGAAACCATGATCATGGTCGTCATTGTCAATTAATGTATTAATACTTTAATAATTTATTTATGAATGTATTATTTATGTATTACTCTATTAGTTTATTAATACTTTAGCAATGCATTAATTAATAATGCATAGTTAATTAATACATTACATTATTAATGTATTAATACTCTAATAATATAGTATTATTGTATTCATGTATTAATATTTTGTTAATGTTTTAAAGTATTAATACTTTAGTAATGTATTAATTAATAATGTTTTATTGTATTAATTAATTAATACATTAAAATATGAATTAATGTATTTATGTCATTCATAGGCATGGTCAACTAAGGTCATGGCCAAACATGGTCATCTATACACAAAAAATTTAAACATGGCTAACCATTGTCAGCCATGGTGCCATGGTGAACCATAGTGAAGGTCTACAGAAGTTAACCATGGTCACGGTAAACCATAATTAACCATATCAAACATAGTGAACCTTTCCTTCCCAAAATCAACCAAGGTCTACTAAAAGTAACCATGTTCATGGACATCCATACTCACCATGGTCATTTTCAATTAATGTATTAATTTATTATTAATTAATTACTTGATGAAATAATATTAATGTATTAATATTAATAAAATAATGTATATAAATAAATGTATATAAAAATAATACTTAGTATATTATTTTTTTTATGCATCATTAGTATAATAATGTATTAAATTAATATATTACTTTATTTGTGTTTTAAAACTTTAACAATGTATTAATTAATAATTTAACAATTTATTAGTCAATAATGTATTTAATGTATGAAATAATTAATAAATTACATTATTAATGTATTAATACTTTGATATGTTACATTATACATTAATGTATTAATATTTTAATAATGTTTTACTAAATACATTGTTTTTTTAATGTATTATTAATGTAATACTTTATTAATGTATTCATTAATTAATACATTAAATATGCATTAATACATTAAATATGCATTAATACATTAGTGTATTAAAAATTTATTAATGTTTTAATGTATAAATACTTTAGTAATGTTTTTATTGATGCATTTAATATATGAAATATTTTTTTTTATGCGTTATTAATGTAATAATGTATTAAATTAATGTAATAATTTATTTGTGTATTAAAACCTTAGCAATGTATTAACTAATATTTTAGCAATGTATGTCCCCGAGGTGTAGGAGAGTCGGTGATGAAGTGTGTTGTTAAGGCACTGAGTGATGTTAAAGTCATCGGTTCGAAACCTGCGGGGACAAAAAATCCAACCATGTTAAGGGTTGTTGTGGCTTAGGTCGGGTGCAATCCCCAGGTGATTTTGACGACTTTGATGCCCCTGAGTCGCGGTTTCTTAGCCAAAGGTTAGTCCCACATGTCACAAACAAACTAACAAACAAATTTTTTTTTAGCAATGTATTAGTTAACAATATATTTAATGTATTAATTTAATTAATTAATTAAATAAATTATTAATGTATTAATACTTTTATATGTTACATTATACATTAATGTATTAATATTTTAATAAATAAATTAAGATCAA
>JZKD02S2167067.1:681889-712043 GCA_000966675.3 Picea glauca | reverse complement strand
CCCTAAACATATGGTCCTCACTTGGTGAACTTATGTGCTGGACAAGCATTTTGGATGAGAATAACTAAGTTTTGAGAGTTGTGCCATATCAAATGAAAGGGTAGAAGGTAGGACTAGAGCACATGGAAAGGGTGAATTTTGCTGCGCAAAAGCAGGGAAAAGTAGTAGTTTAGCGCAAAAGAAGAAAATAAAATAGATGGATGCTAAAGAAGGAAAAACCTTTATAACCCATTAGGGTTTTTCGAATAAGTTGTTATTGGTCTTTTTATCCCTAATTCTATGTATAAATATGTAAAGGTTCGGGGAAGGTTAGGCTGGTTGTTGTTGAGAATAAGAGACTAGGTTGATCATAAGTGAGGAAGAGAGTTTATCCTCAGAGTTTTGGGGAAGAACTTTCGTGAATAGGAGCATTTCTGAGAAGTTGCAAGATAAGCTTGCACTACAGAGTGGCTAGGTTGGGGATTACAATATGTTGTACCTTTTTGCAAGTGCATTGCACATACCTGGGATGATTACTACAGGAAGACTAATATAAGAAGCCAACCGTTGTGGATGTAGCCCAATGATTGGGTGAACCACGTTTAAATATTGTGTTTCATGTACTTTTTGATGTGATTATTCATGGATGTTATGTTTATGCATGATTAGTATAAATATGGTTAAAACATGGTTGATGCACAATAATAATGAATGATTCAATGGGTTGGTTATGTCGTAATCTATGCTATATTGTTCTGCACACTAAGGTTTAAGGTATTGAATAAATCTTAGAATGGCTAATGGCACACAACTTTTGTGGTAAAAGTAATGAATTGTTAATTAATGAAAGTCATGCATAGGGTTTCTTGAATGATAAAAGGTTGGTGAATAGGGTAAATACGCACAGGGTGAATAAATAGTATCGGTTATATTGATAGCCTCAAATCCTATCATACCTACAAAAACTTTCTTCTTGCAGGCCCAGTAGATGTCTCGGGTAAGAATTCACTTGCATGTAGGTGATGTTGAAAGGGTCTGTGTCTAAAGGGGTTTTGTTGGTTAAAGAAATTTAACCTAGGGTCTTAGACTATGTGCCGACAAATGGTTTCATTGTGAGGACCCAAAATATGTAATTGAGGGAATGTTTTGGAGGTCGACTAAGAAAGATATCCTTGAATGGATAGAAAGGAAGTAGCATAAATTTTACAAAGGAGAGAATACAAACCCTTGGATAAACTACAAACAATGGTTGCAAAGGTATGTGTACATAGATCTACAAGATATTTTCTTTGGTAAATTTTTCAATATTTTAGCTAAATGGTTAGAAAGGTTAGTGGAGAATACTAGAAGACGCCAAGCTATAGCTTTGAGCACCCGAACCCCTAATTTGGCAAGAAAAATTGAATTTCTCATTGAATAACATACATAGGGGTTATATTACAGAATTTGTAGTAAATTGTACCAATTCATATAGTGTCAGAGAAAGTTATTTCTTCAAGGGTCCATGTGGAATGTTTCTGCATGCATTGGGTACATGGATAAATATGTTTATGTGCAACAAACATGTAATGATGATGAAATCTGATTTCTAGGGGGACTTGTGCACATAGGGGAAGTGGGGGTTGACCAGCGGATAATCTGAACGTAGGAAGGAATGAAGAAAGAATTGAGTAAGGAATGGAGGGACTGCAAATGTAGAGAAATGAAGAAGGTGTATTAGAAGAAGAAGACAAATTTGGCATACTCTATAGTGAAAGAAAATACAAGAGGTTGAAAGTTGGGGTTGATAAAGAGGAGTTGTGCAGTGAGTATGAGAGGAGAGAACCCTGCACAATAGTTCCTTAGTTTGAAATACCAGGCACAAAAGGAGAGGGATAGGATCCTTAGTTAAGTTCTATAATAGAAGAGTCATTAATTCCTACTGAGACTGGATCATGCATGGAACTCACGACCCCATGTGTGTCACCTGGATCTGAGATAACATTTTAATATTTGTCAAAATCACTTGTAGTTAGCAGAGGAAGTCAAAATAGTGGTAGTCAGAGAAATGTAAGGAGTGCGTCGAATCCGAATCAACCAACAACATCGAAGGGTGGTACTATGGAAAACACCATGGTAGGGTTAGGTAATACATTGAGAATTCCTGAGTTCCAGGGAGTTGGGTCAGAGAACCCCGACAACAATTATTTGTATGTGAGGCAATTTGGGGTGCTAAGAATGTCTAGGATGAGGCCAGGAAGATTGCCGAGTTGAAAACAATGATTAGAGGCCATACATTAGTCTAGTACATGAAATTGCAAGGTACTACACTAGCATGTGAAACGAGTGCATTGACATAAATTCTACAAGAATTATTAAAAGAGTTGAAGAAGCCAAAATATGAGTCACAATATGTTATCACATAAAGTTTTTATGGGTCATACGTAATTGTTGTTAAGACCTAGGTCTACACCTTTGTCGTGTCTCTCTCTTTTCTTCATACCTTCCTATAAGTTTTTCCTCTTCTGGTTGATAAATTTAGCGAGATTAAGTATGTTGTATGCACGGGGAAAAACTATGAGAAAAATGCAGCATTCAAAGGAGTCCATTTCAGGATTGAAATACAAGCAAACAGACATGTTCAATTTTGAACAGTGGATATCCCATGTGTAGTTCATATTAAAGGCTCTCGTGCATTCAGAGTTTCATAGTCATGCAAGGATTAATGACCAGACAGAAGCCCCGAAGTGTCGAAGTCCCGAAGTAATGAGAGACTGCCACGTCAACTGGGAAAAAGTCACTTAGGGAGATATTCATGCCCACGTTCAAAAAATATCGAAGCCCAAAGTGTCGAAGTAACGAGAGGTTTCCAGGTCAACCAAGAGAAATTTACTTCACGATATATCCATCCAAACATCCTGAAGCCCCGAAGTGCCAAATTAATGAGAGGGTTCCACATAAACGAGGACATAGTCACTTTTGGAGATATTCATGCCCATGTTCAAAATCTCCCAAAGCCTGAAGAAACGAAGTAACAAGAGGTTTCCATGTCAATCGAGAGAAAGTTAGTTCATGATATTTCCATCCAAGCATTCCGAAGTCCCAAAGATCCGAAGTCCTGAAGCGACGTTAGACTAACATGTCGCTTCAAACCCTACCACTCCACAGGTGTTTTTCAATTCAATACATGGCACTTATCCACCGAGGATGCATATAATTTATTTTAGACTACCATGTCACTTTGGACCCATACCACTCCAGGAGTTTTTCATGCTTTGTAATCTAAAACTCCCGAAGCTTGATGTGTTGAAGTATCGAAGACACATGGTGCTCATCCATCAACAGTTGTTACAACACAATGATGTTAGGTTACCATGTTATATTCGGGAGATCGTCCTCCGGGAGATATTCTTGCTCAACATTCAAAGCTCCCAAACACCAAAATTTGCTCCATCTGTAAACATCGTTAAAAGGATTCTAGAGTTGGAAAATGGATAAATTTTAGCGGGGGTGCTAAAATAGAAGGGTTACTAAGATCACAGATTGCAATAGATCGACGACCACACTTCATTGTGGGGATGGAACATAGTCAAATGTTAAAATTCTAGAGCAGTCCCACAATCGAAACCATGGTATAGCGAAAGAGGTACATAGCAGTTGGTGGTGGATTGAGGGGGTTGAAGCGGTGTGGAACCAAACCTCCCTTGACAACTTCTACAATCACGTGATGATGTAGGGTCCATCCCAAAGCAACGCATGGCAACAAAAGAAGGGCCTTCCCAGATCGTGGATTGTGACAATATCGACGACCACACTTCATTGCAGGGACAGAAAGGGATCGAATACTAAAATATTAGAGAGGTCCCACAATCGAAACTATGGTATAGCTAAAGAGGTACGTGGTAGTTGGTGGTGGATTGCGGGGGTCAGAGCGGTGTGGATCCAAACCTCCCTTGGCAACTTCCACAATCACGTGGTTATATCAGGCCCAATCTGAGAGTAGCACGTGGAAAAAAACTAGGTGTTAGGCCTCGTCCTGATCTCAAGGAGAAATCAGTTAATGAAATAAGAACCGATGGTTGAAAAATTGACTACCCCCTTATATGGAAGCATGGAAGGTCTGGCCAAGGAGCCAAAAAACTATCAGCCCGAAGTACCACAGAGGGAAGTTTTTCCTGGAGACCCATACTGATTAGAGTTTCCTTATGACTGAAGGAATAGGAAATACAAGAGAAGACACATGACACTGGTGAATAGGATCCCAAGAAACAATACTTTTCATTCATTTTTGGTTGCCAACAAGCTCCTTGATTTTAGCAGTTTTTTAGATCTATTGGTACAGATGTTAGACTTGTAGTTTTTTGTGGAGAATCCTAGAATAGGAAGGGAAACTCACACTTCTAGACATTGTATTCTATTTTGATTATAAATACATATGATGAATGATATAAGTAAGGGGGTGGGGGGGTTCGGCCCAAGACTGGAGGGGGTTTTGAGAAATGGAATGACTATATATTTCAGTTTGTAAGCCGGAGGGACATCTGGCTGTAAATTGTATGTTATTGAAGATTCATATTAGTTGTTTCATCAGATTTGTCTTATATGTTATATTCTTCATCTTGTTTGAACGTGTTGTTGATTTTAAGGATTAAAATTTTCCTCTGATTGATATATTCTTGATGCAGTAGAGGATCTGAGGTAAGCTTCCCTATTTATCATTGTTTACTATTCAAACACATTTAAATTCTCTTTACAGAGAGGATCTTTGCTTAGCGAATATTCATATTTATGTTAATTCTCTTATTATTCTCTTCATCATTATACAAATATTTTTTCCAATAGAGAGCTTAAATGCCTTCAATGAGTAGTATGTTTATGACTCCATAGCCCAATGGTCCATCACTGATCTGCAGTGAGATGTGTTGTCTTTTCCTTTCTTTAAAGTCTTGTTGATCCCTGATCTCAAACAAAAATAAAATCAATTTGTATGTTACCAAGATTACTCCCATTTGTAGTCTGGGGGTGACTCTTGGAGTGACAACATTAATGGCGTCACTACTGAGGATAGACAAGATTTGAAATGGACAAGATTTAAGCTCAAAGGTATTCTTTCTGTGTTTTTTCAAAAATAGTTGGTTTCTATAATCTAGACTCGAGTAGAGATGAATGGGAAAGTAGCCTTCTTAAATTTCGAGGAGAAGAGTGGAAGGTACGAGCTGAACATTTGATGGATTTTCATGATTTTATTCATCAAATTCATATCGTGCATGAAGATGTTTAGATTAATATTTTCAGGTATTCATTAGAGAGGATTTCTCGTGATTGGCGTCAATCTCTTACCATTACAAGAATCAACTCTTTGACAGGTTTTCATGCATCTTTCAATTCGTTTTGTAAAGACTATTTTTCAGCTGAGTATCTTTATGAAAACTGTTGTGATGAGTTTTCTTTGATTCATAAATATTCGGCTAGTCATGAAAACCAGATTTGTGATGAAGCATTTATTGTGGAAGAAAGCATTTGTCATGAATATCAAGAGGTGTTGAATGATATTCATTCTGATAGAAATAACATAGAAACATGTGGCATCATAACAAATGTATATGTTGTTTTAAATGTTTATGAAGATCAACATGTCTCTTTTTAAGATTCTGATGTCGAAGAGAAAAGTATACATCAATAGATATTTATCATCACTATGAAGCTGAGATAAATGATAAGTTAGTTAAAAAAAACTAGGGAAGATTCCTCTCTATTTTTTCCTAGCTTTTCAGAATTGAAGGCAGATTTTGTCTGCTGCTCATATGAAGAAAATCTAGAGGATATGTATGTTCTTGAAACATATGTATTTAGCAATCCTTCTTATGATGAAGAAGTTGTTTCAAATACTGACCAAGAACATCCAATCTTTGTTGAATATCCCAATGAAGATGAGGAAGAGCATTGTTTTTTCATAGCTTCTTTGGAACCTCGTAGCATGGTTCCTATATATGATAATTATGAATTTGATCCTTGGGAGAGCAATGGAGGAGAAAATGAAGAGATAAATGTGCATCTTATCTCATGTCCAACACTTATAAATGAGTAATATCACCTCGGATTAGAAAGTGTGCATCAACCCTTTATCGACATGTAGACGCTCAAAACATCAAACAACATGTGAGCAATGGTTAAATAAAGGAGGTAAATTTTTAGTAGTTTAGAATGCATTATTATAATTTTTATGACCCTATGGGGTTATATATGGATTTGAACTTGTTAGCACTGAGAGTCTTCTTCATACTGCAAGAGGATAATCCTAGTACCCATCAAAATGTTTGGTGGATGTGATTTTATGAGTGGAGGTCAAATGGACATAACTCAGAACAAGAATGTTTTAACATAGAAACTGGACAAGCAATGCATAGGTAAATGAGGTCCTCATTAACTTCAGTTATTGGTTTAAGGTTAAAGGTGTGTAGAAGGAAGACTAAGTGAGAAAGGTGAACAAGTCTTCCATGAGCATTCGACTTTCAAGCAGCTTGGTGAAGAAAAACTCAGGAACAATAGCACTCTTGAACTCAAGTTTCAGACACTGAAATATATCACAATGACATAATAATCCAACCTCCATTACCATTCAACTACAACTATCCATCTAGATATTCCATGCACGAGAATTTCATCACAAGAGGAAACAAGGAAACAAAGAAAATATTGAAACAAGTCACTTTAACATTATAATCAAACCTGCATTACAATAAAACTACAACCCTCATATGGATCCTCCATGCACGAATGTTTCAACATAGATTAAACAAGATGACGAAAGAAGTTGACTTCTATTAATGTGAAAGTCTCATATCTCATACAAAACCTGAGAACAATTATGTTATCAAAATAATACAAAATAGGGAGCTTTGCTAAACCATTCGACAACCTTAAAAAAATCTTGAAATGATCTATTTATAATCAAATCAAATCACAACTGCCAAGAGTGTGATCTGGCCATTCCATTCAAAGTCTTTCCTCTATGCCTCCTTTTGTCAAACTGCACGTGTCTCCTCCTATGAGATGCAAACTCATATTAGTATGGGCATGTAAGAAGAAACCATCTAGTTGGTACCTTGGGATGACAATTTTGTCTCCTCGACCATAGCTTCTGAGATTCCTACTTATGGACCAAGTTGAGGTTTCAACTACTGGTCCTTTTTCATTAACTAAATCCTCCTCGGGATTGGAGAAGTGACCTGAATACTAGTGAGATACCACCTATTGTTGTTGGATAAGACATCATATGCGCACGTTATTTTGGGGCTACGAGGAGCGGTTTAGGCCCACACGACTTTTGGGCCCAAAATGCACCGCTTCTCACCACGTAGCCACCCTGCAAAACCATGGTTAGGATTTCAACCCACTCAAGGCATTTTAACGCTTGAGCATGTTGCAGACCCGAAATTATTTGAGGCCATTGATCTAAACGAAATCTGAGATCTGGGCGCGTCGGCTATTTTAGCGCACCCGCCAAATATTTATCTGCCTTCCAACTTTGGAATCCTTCCAATTGCGCTTGGAGATAGCACTACATCGAACTCCACATAGGATCTTGACCACTGCACACTGCACTTTCCCACTCACCTACACTCATGGATGTCAACTGTGACCCTAGACAACTTCATGTGATAACAAAACTTTCCCAAAGCATTGGAGCCTACAAATTTAATCATATTATCATCATTTGGAGGTATTGTCAGTGTTCCAAAACATGTTTTCATTCTACTATCGTACTTCCCTTACCTTTTATAAATCATTTGCAGTGAAAAGAAGAATTATGTTATCAAACAGTTTGGGTGGATATAGTGAAAGTTTGTTTTCACCTAAGCATTCTAAAGGTCAGTTAGAGTAGGGTCTTGTATATAAATAAGCTCGTGTGCAATATTTTTAGTTTTCCATTTTCTTTTAGTATTTGAATATGTAACCCCATAGACTTAGGATAAGACACTGAAGCTTCTTATTCTTGGCAGCTCACAGGGAGCATGCCATCCCTTATGGAGCGAAATTTTATCACATAAAATTGTCATGGGTTATACGTTGTTGTTTTTAAGACCTAGGTCTACACCTATGCACTGTCTCTCTCTTTTTTCCATACCTTCCTATAAGTTTTTCCTCTTCTGGTTGATAAATATAGGATGATCAAGTATGTTGTGTGCACAGGGAAAAACTATGAGAAAAATGAAACATTCAGAGTAGTCCATTTTAGGCTTGAAATACAAGAAAACAGACAGGTTCGATTTTCAACTGTGGAGATCTCATGTGTAGTTCATATTAGCGACTCTCGTGCATTCAAAGTTTCAAATTCATGTAAAGATGAATGACTAGATAGAATCCCCTAAGTGTTGAACTCCCAAAGTCCCGAAGTAATGAGAGACTTCCATGTCAACTGAGAGAAAGTCAATTCAGGAGATATTCATGCCCACGTTCAAAATCTCCCAAATCCATAAGCGCTGAAGTAACGAGAGATTTCAACGTCAACCAAGAGAATGTTACTTCGGGAGATTTCCATCCAAACATCCTGAAGTGTCGAAGTCTTGAAGTCCCGAAGTATCAAATGGCTGGCACGTCAACCGGTAGAAATTCACTTCGGGAGATATTCATGCCTGTGTTCAAAAGCTCCTGAAGCCTGAAGAGTCGAAGTAAGGAGAGGCTGGCATGTCAACCAGGAGAAATTTTCTTTGAGAGATTTCCATCCAAGCATCCCAAAGTCCCGAAGAGTCGAAGTCCCGAAGTGACGTCAGGATGACACGCTGCTTCAGGCCCTACCACTCCATAGGTGTTTTTCAATTTAACACATGGCACTTATCTACTGAGGATGCATAACATTCATTTCAAACTACCATGTCACTCTCGGCCCATACCACTACGGGAGTTTTTCATGATTTTCAATCCAAAACTCTCGAAGCCCGAAGTGTCGAAGTACCGAAGACACATGGCACTCATTCATAAGTAGTTGTGACAACACAATGACGTCAGACCACCACATTAGATTCATGAGATCATCCTCCGAGAGATATTCTTGCTCAACATTCAAAGCTCCAAAATGCCAAAATTGGCTCCATATCTAAACATGATTAAAAGGATTCTGAAGTTAGAAAATAGACAAATTTTAGTGGTGGTGCTAAAATAGCAGGGTTACCCAGATCAAAGATTGCAACAGATCGACGACCACACTTCATTATGGGGACAAAACATGCTTGAATGTTGAAATTCTAGATTAGTCCCGCAATCAAAACCATGGTATAACGGAAGAGCTACATGGAAGTTGGTGATGGATTGTGGGCGTCAAAGCGATGTGGACCCAAACCACCCTTGACAAATTTTGCAATCACATGCTGATGTAGGGTCCATCCGAGAGCAGCGCATGGAAACAAAAGAAGGGCCTTCCCAGATCGTGGATTGCGATATGATCGACAACCACAATTCACTGCGGGGACATAAAGTGCTCGAACGTTAAAATTTTAGAGCATTACCGCAATCAAAACCACGGTATAGATAAAGAGGTATGTGGCAGTTGGTGGTGGATTTCGAGGATCGAAGCGGTGTGGATCTAAACCGCCCTTGGAAACTTCTGCAATCACATGCTTATATAGGGCCCAATACGAGAGCAAGGTTGGCAAAAAACTAGGCATTAGGCCTCATCCTAATCCTAAGGAGAAATCTGTTAATGAAAGAAGGATCGATGGTTGAACAATCGACTATCTCCTTAAATGGAAGCATGGAGGGTTTGGTCGAGGAGACATAAAACTGTCATCCTAAAGTAGCACAGAGGGCAGTTTTTCCTACAGACCCATACTGATAAGAATTTTCTAATGACATAAGGAATAGGATAGAAAAGAGAAGACACACGACACTAAAGAAGAGGCCCCCAAGAAACAATACTTGTCATTAATTTTTGGTTTCTAACAGGCTCCTTGATTTTAGCAGTTTGTTAGATCTATTGGTACAAATGTTAGACTTGTAGTTTTTTTTGGAGAATCCTAGTATAGGAAGGGCATCTCACACTCTTAGATGTTGTCTTATGTTTTGATTATAAATACATCTGATGAAAGATATAAGGAAGGATTTGGGTTTGACCCAAGACCAGAGGGGGTTTTGAGAAATGGAATGAATGTATATTTCAGTTTGTACGCTGGAGGGGCACATGGTTGTAAATTGTATGTTATTGAAGATTCATATGAGTTGTTTCATCAAATTTTTCTTCTATGTTCTATGTTCTATTCTTCATCTTGTTTGAATGTATTGTTGATTTTCAGGATTAAAATTTTCCTATGATTGATAGATTCTTGACACACTACAGGATGTGTTGTAAGCTTTCCTATTTATCATTGTTTATTGTTCAGACACATCTAAATTCTCTTTGTAGTGAGGATATCTTCTTAGCGAATATTCATCTTTATGTTAATTCTCTTATTCTTCTCTTCACCATTATATAAGTCTTTTGTCTGATAGGGAGATTAAATGCCTTCAATGAGCAGAATATTTATGACTCCATAGCCCAATATTCCATCATTAATTTGTAGTGATATGTGTTGTCTTTTACTTTCTTTAAAGTCTTGCTGATCCCTGATGTCAAACCAAAATAAAATCAATTTGTATGTTACCAAGCCTACTCCCATTTGTAGTATGGGGTTGATTCTTGGAGTGATAACATAATACATTATAGAGTTGAAGAAAATCAAACAAGTGTAGACTGACTCTATTTGGGACTACGATCAAAGATATAAGGATTTAATGGGTAGATTGACATTCCAAATTATGGATCAACATCACAGAGAATGGTTTATTGCAGTCCTATTGCCACACATTCACTAACCATTGATAGAAAAAAAGGTTTTGTCGCAGCCTGAAGGTTTAAGATTGTGATGAATATGGAAGCCTCTCCTTTAGGGGATGGTGGGGGGATGGATCTGGTCCAGAAAACATTAATGACCTTGACAACCCAATTAACATAGCTTACATAAGGAAAGGAGAAGAGAGAATAATTTTGGTGCATCATGTGTAGGAATGAAGGCCACCATCAGGACGAATTCCCAGCATTTGCATAGTATTTGGTGACTGAAGCACCAAACCCATTACTAGGAGGAGGGTACTATGAAATATGTAAGACATGGGGACATTATCCACCTAATTTTCCATTACTACAGAAATACCATAGTACACTCCATAATTTATTTTGAAACTTTTTCAAGTTAGTAGGGTATGAAGTGAAGGACTATCGTGCATTGAACCTGATGAGAGAGAACACTACATATATGTATGTAATTAGGGAGGGAAATATCATGACAAAAGAATTCATTCTGCTATATAAAAATCAAAGAGGCTTTATTCGTGGAGGATGAGGATGATTTCATAGATGTTGGCGAAGAGGGGGATTTGGCAGAGGAGGGAGAGGACCAATAATTTTCTATAATTGTAATCAACCAGGACACTTAGCTCATGACTTCTCGAATCCTTGTACAACCTGGACGTATTGTAGAGCATTGGATCATGCGATAGAATGTTTTCCCCAATTACTTGCAAAGTGGTAGACAAGAGGGAAATAAAACCATAACCTAAATAAGAATGTGTAGAAGATATCAATAAAGAAGCGTGATGAAGGGGCTAGAATAGGAGTTTTCATGCATAGAGGAGATAAGACAGGGATTGATGCGATAAATAAAGAGATGTATATTGAGCATTGGGTGAGGAAATTAGTAGGACCTGTGATTGAATTTGTCCCACAACAAGAAAAAGAGACATATCATGAAACAAGGAAGGAGATAATAGGACCGGATTGGACAACATCGACATCATCTAAAACTCTTGTGGTGGACATTCCTTTATTCTATGATTGTACTCTCACGAATAGGTTGATTCCATAGGTATGAACTTTGAAATAATTTCTCAAAAGTTGTTTAGAATTGATGAAATATGAAACTGTGTTGAATTCATTGTGTGGAATGATTGATCATTTCACGCAAGAAAGGGAAGTTCCTACCACGAAGAGGGTAGTGAATCAGGTACTGTGCAAAAAGAGGACAATAGGAGAGTTCAGACTAAGTGTGTATATTGGGGAATATGACATGGATAATGTCATTTTAGACTTGGGTTCTAATGTAAATTTTTTACCAAAAGAAATATGGGAAATGATGGGGAAGCCAAAGCTAACTTGGTTTCCCGTCGAGTTAAAATTGGTGAGCCAACACAATATAGTAGCAATTGGTCGATTGGTAGCGGTACGTGTGAATACAGATGGCATGTTTAGTATAATAGATTGTGAAGTCATCGAGATTGTGGATGATAGTCAACCATATCCAACAGTAATGGGGCTTGAATGGGCCTTTGGCAATCAGGAGATTATTAATATAAAGAAAAGGGAAATGATCTTTGAAGTATGGGACTTGAAGGTAACCACACCGTTGGAATGGATAGAAGGAAAGAGGTATATAGAACCATCTAAAGGGAATGAAATTGATAACCTATATAATATGACTTCATGAATGGATGGCTATGTTAATACGATTGTAGACGATGCCATAAGTTGGAGAAGAATTAGCTCATGTGTGTCAAATTCAAAGGAAGGTTTGGAACATTGGTAGAAAAGAATGCATGAAGTATCAACCATACGGTGTGCCCACATTACTTGATCGTTTCACTCTAGAATGGAACGGAGTTATGTCAACCACCCAAGTATGATGGTTTGACTGATATAGAATCTTATGTAAAGGCGTGTGAGTGGCAGATACCTAAACAACAAATATTATTGACATTACATGTTGTTATCTTTTGGAGTAGCTCGGATAGGTACTTCTACATTGGTGGTGCCTAGCATGTGGAGGTGTCTGAGCGACATTCTCTAGAGTGGTTTTTATGTAATGAATAAAGTGACTTTTGTAAGCTTGAAAGACTTAAGTGACTTAAGTCATCTCAATGAAATATTAAGTCGTGATTGTTATATTGTGAGAGGCAAGATCTAATATTGGTCATTGAGATCTAGGGTTATGGTTTTAGTCATTAAGGGATTATAAAAGCAGATCTAAGGAGAGTGTGAGGCACAAAATGAGTTCATAGAAGCAAGAGGGATTATTTATCATGTAGTTGTGTCTAAGTGGGAAATGTTGAGGAAGTGTGTAGGGTGGAACTAAGGAGATGAAAACCAAGTGGGTTAGGCTATCAACTATAGCATTGTAATTCCTATGATGAGCCATTATCCCAAGATGAGAGCCCAAGGATATTATTAATAAAATCAAGCTCACTTAATGGTTTTACCTTTGGCATTTTTCCATGGGAATTTCCCAGAAATATCTGTTTTCAAATGCGTCTGTTGTTTATTATTCCGCTATCATTTTTATGGTTTATTACTGAGTTATATGTTAACTGCCTAATTCTGAAATTTATATCAAAAAAATTAATTTATGAGTTTAGTTATTATTGGCATTAATCTCACACACTCAGTAATATGAAAATTTAACATGGTATGAAAGTTAAGATTCTCAACAATGGAACTGAATACTTTTGCACAAGGATTTGCAAGGATTGTAAGGGTCTTTCTTGGAAAAATCAAGGAGAGATTGATAGAAGGACATGAGAAAAGTTAAATGCTTTTCATGTGGAAGCATCTACATGCTATAGAAGTAGAAGATGGGAATTGACCTCATGTCCTATGGGTGGCTGGGTATGTTACAGATTAACATGGCCAACTTGTGGATGGTTGGGTATGTTATACCTTTCCTCCTTCATTTTGGTTGCGAATTCCCTACACTTTTTTTATGGTTAATAATTTGAGCATTATCAAGCTCCAAAAGTATTCATTTCAGAGTATAACTACACAGGAGTTAAAAAAAAAAAAGGTCTGACACACACCCTTATCTGAGGCCTATCCCATTGGATTCCTCTCTTTGTGATGATCCAACCATTTCTTGGCACCCTTATTTGATACCTATTCCATTAGATTCCTCCCTTCGCCCTGATAGTGGTACCTATCATTTTCTATGCGCTAGAGCCCCCTCATGAATTTTATCTGCAATGTTTTCTCAGTGGTTTAAATGACACCATTTTAACTCATGTTTGAATGTAACATCCACCTACCTTGTTGCAGGGGTACACATTATCTTTGGAAGTTGATACCATTATGTGGGCCTGACCCCTTAATTATGTTGTTACCAATTGTAAGAACTTTTTCACTACTATAATGAAAATTATTGACACGGACATAAATTTCATGAATAAAAGTTCTTCCAAATTCATGCATCAACTTCCACATCCTCCGAGGACATATTGTCATATGATGCCACTAAAACAAAGGACATACAACCAACTATCCCCTTCTCATATCTAGTCCAACCTCCCTTGGAACCGGAGGAACCTATTATATCTCGCCATGCCATCGCGAGTATTTCTACTCCATAGACATTAAAAATCAAGGAATACATCAAACATAGGCCGGTAGTGGTGTTGATTGATAATGGTAGCACCTATAATTTTATTCATCGTAGAATATCTGAGAAGGTAAATTTCTTTGTCATACCAGTTTCTAATTTTAAAATTGTCATTTCTAATGGTGGTACAATGAAATGTGGGGGCCACTGCGAGAATGTCAACTTCTTAATGGGCGATTATCACCTGAAAACTCACATGTTATCCATTTCCATGGGTGGCTTATCAAGAATTTTATATGACATTTACTCAATATTCTCACACCTATACCCTTAGATTCCTACAAGCTTGCTACCCAGAAATTATTAGTTCTCACTAGATGTAGAAACTCCTGAAGAAAGGCCACCATGGTGTGATTGATAAACTTAATGCCATCTAGTTATAGGATCAATCATCACTAGTACTATTTATTGAAACGCAACTGGTTTTGGATAAGCACCAAAGGGTATTTGAGACACCCACAGACCTAACTCCCTCAGGGGTGAGAATGATCACCGCATCTCTCTCCTCCCAAGCAGTCCACCCTCCAATATACATCCCTATGGGTGTCCATTTTCTAAAAAATATGAAATATAAAAAAAATTGTAGGAATTACTAGAGGCAGGGGTAGTTCTCCCAACTAAAATCCCATATTCATCCCCTATGCTGATGATCTTAAAAAATGAAGGGTCATGGTGGACGTGTCCAGATTTTGTGCCCTTGATAAATTGACCATTAAGGACAACTTTCTCATTCTTTTCATTTATGATATGTTTGATGAACTCCAAGGTGCATGTTTCTTCATCAAGCTAAATATTTTCTTAGGCTATCACAAGACTCACGTGAATCAAGTAGACATTCCCAAGATTTCTTTCAGAACTCATGAAAAGAATTATAAATTCTTGGAAATGCATTTTGGCCTTTACAATTTCCGATCTACCTTCCAAAGTCTCATGGATAAACTCTTGAAGTCCTATCTTCAGTAGTTTGTTATAGTTTTCTTTGATGACATCCTTATTACTTGGGATTCCCATCTACACTACGTGGACAAAGTACTTCAATTTTTACATTACAATAAATTGTTTGTCAAGAAGACCGATTGTGTTTTTGGAGCAAGTGAGGTCGAATACCAAGATTAACCGCATTGATTTTGGGGTAAAAGACATATATATGGCGCTATATACCATTTGCTTAAATTTACTGTCAACTCTATTCGAATTCCTCAAGTGTTATCTAGGATTCTTATCATCGTGCACATAAGAAGGATTGCAGCTTCGCTAGAGTTTCTCCTTTGGTCAGCTGTCGATGAAGATTTCCCAGTTGGAAATCGAATCAGTATAGGTTGTACAAAAAGGAAAGGGAAACGATGTTTAGTGGATGCCACCTTTACGCTCAACCAACGAAGCATACAAGTCGTGTCAGAAAGAGGGATATCTCAGCTCATTTTCTTCCCTGACTTCCTATTGATATGTAAATCTTTCCCAGGAAGGGTAAAGCGGTGAAGGTTGCATCTTTAGCTATGGTAAATCTTCTTCCTCCTTGCAGGTCGCGATTGGATTGGCTTGTTGCATGGTGACAACTAGGCTAGCGTCTCTTCAAATTTTGGATAAAATAGTTGAGGGTTTCTCTTTGTTTGTTAAAAGGATGGGTCAAGCTCCTTGGTGAAGCCATGGTGCACACAACCCAATACTATGATTCTGTTATATATATATATATATATATATGACCGTTGGATTCATTATCGTTTTGTTGGAGCTCTCGAATTGGAGTTATGGTTCTGCTAGGGTTTCTGATGTATGTACGCTCTTGTTTTTGTCCACAAAGTTCAAAGTTCTGCTTTCATTCTGACTATGTTGAAAAAAAAAATGGACTATGTTGAATCCCAATCTAGAGTTAAAGGTCTGAGGCCAGTTACTTTTGTTTATCGGGTTGCTCAAGGGGATCTCTTGAAACGTCTGCTCGTTGTGGATGCTTTTAGCTTCAATAACATTTAATAGAATTTGCGGTAAATTTGGACACGTTCAGCGAATTTGCGGTAAATTTGGACACTTGTAGTGTTTTATAATCCGTTTTATCTCGATTTGTTTAGATGCTTGGGTTCGTTGTATAATGTTTGATAAACGAACAATTTGGGTTCTTTGTATAATGTTTGATGGACGAAAAGATTCGTTTTAGTTGCAGAGGCTTAAAGAAAAACAAAATCTTTTTCTCATTATCAAATTAGAATAATAAAAAAGGATTTTTTAACGAGAGGTACACAAAAAGGGTTTGTAATTTGTTTGGAGTTATGTAGTAAAAAAATTTGGTTGAAACACTCTATTAGAATTCTCAATTTTAATAATTAATTAATATTGTATTTGTTTAAGGGATTTCTTTCTACCAAATTGACATGAAAATTAGTCATTTAATTGTTTTTACTAAATTAATTTATCCAAATTCATAACTATAATTATTAATGTATATTTATTTAATTAATTTGTGCATCAGAGAACAATAAACACACACACACACACAAAAAAAATAGTTAGTTAAATTCATAAAAAAAATTATCACAAATTTCTTCCATGAGAATAATTTATGTAAGGTTTATTGGTTCTTTCACATAAAATCTTTCAATTCCATAGAGTTTCCAAAAACATTAATTTTATAAGCACTCACTAAACAATTAACCGAACAATACTATAAGCAATGAAATAATATTTACCTTTAACCTTTGGTCATATTAATGATCAGCCTCCCTATGTTGCTCAATGACTAAAATGGAATAATATCTATGGTTTTGTCTAATCATTCTAGGAAATGGTTTTTTTAGCGGAATTTGATGACATAAATATGCACAAAATTACTATCTTTTGTTGTTTAAAATCTAGTTTTGAATGGGGCAATAAGATTCTATGGATCTAACAATTTTCTGCAGAATTTCAAACAAATGTTCCTAGAAATTCAAAGAACATTCATTTTGTAGAACATTTAAACTACAACAATATCTCCCTTAACGTGGTATTTAACCTTTGGTCACCTTGGATCACATTAATGACCACCCTCCCTATGTTGCTCCCTTACTATAGTGTTGATAAGGAGAACTTGTGTCGAGGTGGTGTCCACCCACCCAACAAATGAAACACTTGAACTGATGTGTTTTTCCTAAGGTAGAGGTATGGGCTCAAGCAACCCACCAAACAAATGAAACACTTGAATTGATGTGTTTTTCCCGAGGTAGAGGTAGGGTCTCAAACTTACTATATGTGGAGGTCAAAGAAATAGACACTTAACTACTTAACACAAATAACATCTCCTTACTCAAGAATCCCTTGAAAGAGGACCCGTGAAACATTCAACATCGTGAGGTCAAATTCTGTCCATTCTCTGCATCATTAATAATTATTATTTTAGGATATATTATCCCATGTGAGATGTTAATTTTGAGAAATTTTTAACAGGTGTAGGCTATTCATTCTACAAAATGGATCTTGATGGGACGTCTCCAACACCGGTCCCCATATACCTATTCAACCAATGCTCTGTCATTGATATACCTCCATCACAACCTATCTTAAACTTTGCCATTGATATACCCCAACATTCTCCCATTATTTTTCTCTGCGTTACTCTCCAACATTAACACAACCTCTCTTCAACTCCACCATTGATATATGCCAACATTCTCACGTTCTTTTTCTCTGCGCTGCTCTCCCATATTGATAGGCAATGGAATCCATCACTAGAGTATAAGGCACCGCCATAATCCACCCAATGATGAAACTGATTATTGATGTTATTAACGAGGATGATAACCATCATATTTTGTCGACTAACTTGAGGGGTATGGAGAGCCTTCTGGAGATATTACCACCCTCTTCCGAGATGAAGTCAATATTACTACCCTCTTTCATTATCGACAAAAAGAGCCCCTGGAGATTGTGAAGACAATTAAGGACATAGACTCAACCACACACAAGTGAGGCAAAGCTCATGAAACTTGAATTGATGAGAGGAAAATATTAAATTTATAGTTTAATAATAGATCCAATCACTCTCCTATCTAAGTGGATCTCAAACCACCTTCAACCTCAATCAACATACCAATGAAACAAACTCTAAACAATGTTCTATTTTTAATAGTTTCTAGATGTTTCTTCATTATTCTAACATCCCACTTTAACGGAGAAACAGATTTTCTACGACACCTAAGTTGCTTCTAAAAATTTCAAACTTGAGTTTACCAAGAGGTTTGGTAAATATATCAGCCACATTATCATTGGTATTACAAAATATCAAATGAATTTCATTTGATTCAATCTTCTTTCTCACAAAGTGATGTTGTAGCTCGATATGTTTTGATATTGCATGATATATTGGATTATGTGGCTTTTTGATAGCACTTTGATTGTCACATTTGATGCATGTTGGACCATTTTTCTCGTCTTTAACATCTGCAAGTATTCTCTGCAACCAAATAGCTTCACAGGTGCACTGGTCAAGCCTTTATACTCTAATTTTGTTGACCACAAAGAAATAGTAGGTTGATTCTTGCTACTCCACGATACAACCCGTGATCCTATATGAAAAGAATAACATAAGGTAGATATTCTATTATCAGAATTTCTTGCCCAATCCTGTTAGATCAACATCAAATTCATCAATATACATAATACCAAAATTTATTGTTCCTTTCTAGTATCAGAGTACTTTCTTTGCAGCTTTCCAGTGACTCTTTGAAGGCTTAGCCATGAACTGACTAAGGATTCTAACTGAATATGCAATGTCTGGCCTAGTAGTGGTGAGGTAGTTTAGACTTCCCACCAACTGACGATATAAAGTACCATCTTCCTCTTTAGTTCCATCTTCACTGTATAAATTTGCATTATTTTCTAAGGGAGTTGACATAGCTTTACATTCACTCATGTTGAACCTTTTAAGAAATTATTTTGTGTATTTACTTTGAGTGATCAATGTTTTGCCGATCTCTCTCCCAACCTCAATGCCTAAATAATAATGCAATGCACCAAGATATTTCATTTCAAATTCTTGAGACAACTGAATTTTAATCTCTTCAATTAAATTCCATGCACTAACTGCAATAATGGGATCATCCACATATAAATATATTAAAACAAAATTTCCTTCTTCATCTTTCTTAACATACAGGTTAGGATCATTTTTTCTTTTCACAAACTGATTCTAATAAAAGAAGGTATCTATCTTTATATACCAAGATCTTGGTTCCTGTTTCAAACCATATAACACTTTCCAGATGCTCTGTCCCTACTTGACAAACCCTTCGGGTTGAACCAAATAAGCCTCTTCTTTTATATCACCATTCAGAAAAATAGATTTGACATCTAATTGATGTATTTTCCAATTATGTTTTGTAGATAAGGAAATCGATACTCTAATTATATTCAATTTAGCTACTAGGGAAAATGTGTCTTCATAATCAATTCCCTCCTTTTGTGAATATCATTTTGCAACTAATCTTGCCTTATATTTGTCAATTCTACTATCTGCTTTAAATTTAGATTTATACAACCATTTGCTTCCAATAGGGACTTTGTTTTCAGGAAGTTCAACTAATTTCGATGTTTATTTTTTCATAAGGGAATCTTATTCATCATTCATAACATTTCTCCACTCTTCATGTTCTTTAGCTTGATCATAGTTTACAGGTTGTACAACATTCATGACATGAGACATCAATGCATAGTATTTATACCTTATAGGTGGTTGAGTTTGTCGTGATGAATTTCTTGGTCCTTCACTCCTTTCATCTTGTCTCCTACTCTATTGTGACTCTTCTCCACTTGATGTATCTTGACTGCTTGAAGTGTCCATACTGCTTTCATTCTGATATCGAACCTATACCTATTTCTGTTACTGTTTAACCATTGCATCTATTTTGACATGTTGATCACTATCATTATTCCAAGCATCTGCATCATTCATTTTATCAACTCTATATGCATTCTCATGAAACATCACATTTCTACTTGCAAACAATTTATGTGAACTAGGATCAAACAATTTGTATGGTTTTTGATTAGTACAATACACAATAAAAACACACTTGATTGACTTTGCATCTAGTTTTCTTCTCTCATCCTTTGGAATATGTGAAAAGGCAGTGGATCCAAATACTCTTAAATGACTCACGTCAGGTTTATACCCATAAAGAATCTCAAAATGAGTTTGGAATTCTAATTTCTTAGTTGGACTTTGATTCTTTAAATAAATTGCAGTATTAATGCCTTCTTCCCAAAAACCATTAGAAATGTTTTTACCTTGAAACATACTACGAGCACACTCCACCAATGTTTCATTCCTTCTCTCAACAACACCATTTTGCTAAGTTGTATGAGGTACTATAAATTGTTCTTGGATCCCATGAAATTTACAATAACTTTTAAATGCACCTAATGTATATTTACCATCGTGATCAAATTTGAGAAATTTAATATATTTTCCTAGTTTTTTCAGTCATAGTTCTGAATTCTTTAAAGTACCCAAATACATCATTTTTTCTCCATGTGAAATAGACCCATGTATATCTATATCTATCATCAACAAAAGTAAGAAAGTAATAAGCACCACCAAGTGACCTAGTTTGCATAGGTCCGCATACATCTCTATGAATTAATTCAAGTATATATGTTTGTATTTTCTCTGCATGTATGGGAAACTTCACTATATGTTGCTTACCAAGTGCACATGCTTCACATGGAAAATGATCATTCTTCATAACAGGAAGACCTTCTACCATAGTTTTTCTTTGCAACAACATCAAATCATTGTAATTTAGGTGCCCATACATGTGGCGCCATAACTCTTATATTCACATTGTTGTGGATATCAATGCAACATGATAGTTCATTGTCGCATCCAACTTGTACAATCCACCAACCCTAGTACCTATGGAAACAACCCTATAGTGCTTCTGGATATCTTTCACAACACACCTCAACATACCAAATTCCATTGTTAGATTATTATCAATGATAATTGAAACATATATTAAATTCTTTTTAATACCAAAAACATACATCACATTATGAATCTGTCTTAATTGTCCATTAGGTAAGTTCACACTTATTACTCCATAGCCTTGGACTTTATGTGATCTGTTATCTCCTAATTAAATGTGTGTTAAGTAAATGTGTGTGCCATCAATTTTCTCATAATATTCATCATACCATTCTCTATTAAAGGTCATATGAGTTGATGCACCATAATCTATGAACCATGCATTCTTATCATCCGTTTTAGCAGACAACACAGATTAAGAAATAAACAACTTAAGCTTTTTAAATCCATCATTGACTGAAGTGTCTTTATGCACATAATTTCCATTATGCCTTTTATATCTCTGATTTGATTCATGATTCTTTCTTCTATAGAAATATTTAGCAAGATGTCCAAGTTTTCCACAATAATCACATTCAACATTTCTCTTAGCATAAGAATGAGGATGTGTCATACCTTTCTGCTTTGTTTGAAATAGACATATGTTCCTGTCCCACGGTTTAGTTCGGAATGATATTTTACCTTTTGCAATCAAAGCCAAATATGAGCCACTTGAGTCCTAACCATACTTCTTCATTGTTTCTTCTTGTTGAAGGATGATACCAGCCAATTCATCAAAGGTAGGGGACTTTATAATCTTGCACTAAACCCTTCAAATGAATTGTTACTAAGTCATTACTCGAAACCTTTTCACTAATGTCACCAACTTATCATTCACCAATGTCACCCAACTTATCACTTAAATATTTAATTTTGCATACAAAATTACTTATGTTTTCATTTGCTTCCATTTTTATAGATAATAGCTTAGTTTTTAAAAACAACATCCTGTTTGCATTAGAGGTTTCGTACAAACCTTTGATTGAGAACGTCCCACATATCTTTGGAAGTTTTACAATCCCTTATATGAAGAATGATGTTTTCCTTTATGGACATACACAACAACACTTTTGCTTTCATCTCTGGCCTATCCCAATAGGAAATCAAGGCAACATAAGTGGGTTTAGGATCATCAGCTTTGACAATAGTCCATAGGCTATATGCCTCTAGAATGGTGGTTAGCTTAAACTTCCAGTTTACATAATTCTTACCATGAGGTTTAGTATACTCATTTAAATATGAATCAGAAAGAGGATTCTCCATTTTTTTACACAAATAATTCAATGATTATTCACCAATTTAAAAAAACATTAAATAACTGACTGATACCTTGCTGGCTCTTTCTCTGCTGCAGACAAACTCTACCTCAGCAAACTCTTCGACAAAGGTAAGTGGAGAACAACAAATTGATAGGGCACCAAATCATAAATCAAACTCCACATGCAGTGACAGCACTTCAGTAGACAACTCTCAGCGAACATAGCGCTCCTCCTCACTCAAGCAGACCCGTATTAACTCAATGTACAAGGGACAGTAAATCAACCATTATCAAACACACTCATCTAAAATTGGCAATCACTAGTAATGGACAACAGTGCACTTGACAATTAAACATGCAACATTCAACTCGCATGTATACATCACAAGCCCACAGATCGTGCGCAGCTACACGCAGAGGGATAGGAAGGTTGCATAAGATCATGTACGCGCACATCCACAAAGATTGCACGAACGCATCCACAACACGTAGCTCAATCTCGAGCTCACAAGAGAATACACCATTGAATATAAAGGATTTTCGTCCACTCAACAGCGAGGAAGATAGTACACAGCAGCATGCAACAACAATAACGCTGCGTGAAGACAGCTCTATGCTTCAAGCTCCACCAGAAGAGAAGAAAACAACAGGTGCTGTCACAGGTCGCAAATGCAACAGCAGGTCTAAACCAACAGGAACACACTGGACATAGAACACACATATAGTCTGGTTATTAACCTGAACTATGATACCAAATTAAAGACATAGATTGAACCACACAGAAGTGAGGAAGATCTTGATGAGAGAAAACTATTACATTTATAGTTTAATAATAGATTGGATCACTCTCCTATGTAAGTGGATCTCAAACCACCTTCAACCTAAATCTTCTTACCACTGAAACAAACTCTAAACAATATTCTCAACCTAAATCTTCTTACCAATGAAACAAACTCTAAACAATATTCTATTTTTAATAGATTCTAGATGTTTATTCATTATTCTAATAAAGACTTGGCTGCAATCGCTGCGAAATTTTCTTACAAAGGAAGAACGCCTACTCTAGATCCATAGCTTGGGGCGGTGGCAAAGCTGTCTTGTGTGCAATCCTAGGAGACACTTCAAAGAAATAAGAGAATGGAACACATTTTTTGATCAGCTATATCATGGCTTTCAAAGCGATTTGTCAATATCGGCGACTTCTCTGCAGTTTGTTTCATCAAAACCGTTGCATAAAGAGGAGGCATTACTTCAGGATGTAGCTACCCCTGGGTTTGTGGTTATTTCAGGACGTAGCTTCCCCTGGATGAATTTCAATGCAACCATTGTAAGTCTTTGCATCTAAGGAAACTATAAGCAGATTGTTTAGCAGTTATAGGGTTCCTTCACTCCCACGGAAGAGATCGATCATGGTGTTTGGCTCTGCCCATGCCCCATTCAAGGCCATGATTATCAGTGTCTTGTTTGATTTGGCACTCTGAATATCTGCATATGCGCCGAGATTTGAAACTTAGGTAAGATCACACACAGAGTTACTACCCATCCTTCTGCGTTAGTGGCATTGGGAATATCATCATTATTGGCAGCTTTACAGGAAGAAGGGATGACAGAAACCCACTAGTGATTTTTCCCAGCATTTGACTGCGTCATTGTAGAGATGAGCGGACCGGTTGATCCCATTTCAACTCTCATCGATCCATTCTTAACGATTTACACATTCCTACCCATTCAACTTAGTGATAAAAAAATCGACTTAGCGATCCAGAGATTCATCCAATGATTTCATTCAACTAGGTGATAAAATATTCGACGTAGCTTCGGTTTGTGGGTTCCTGTTCTACAAGATTGGGAGAATGTTGGGGGTATATCAGCGGTGGAGCTGAAGAGAGGCTGTGATGGAGGTATATCAGTGGTGGAGCGTTGGTTGAAGGCTGGTCGTTCGCCTTTTTAACATCGTGATTCTAGTTCGTTTCTGGCTCCCCATCACTCATAATTACGATCAAAGGCTTACACTTATTGATAATGGGCAGATTTAATAGGGGTTTAGTACTTAATAAGTTTTCTATGGACATGGTTAAATATGGCTGTAATATTCTTAGTAGTCACACAAAATAAATGGCTGTGATTTCAATCATTAACTTCCTAGCTATTATAAAGACATCCATTTATGTGTTTACTTTTTTACATTTACCTAATCATATTTAAAAATTACTTTGATAGCTAACCGATTGCCATGTAAGTGATTAACAAAAATTAAAATATTAACACCAAATAAATGAAGCTCAACCATTTATTTGTTAATCAATAATAAAATTTAATATATTCGTTTAAGGATTTTTTTCATCTTATCAACCTTTCGGCCTTGATCAACCACAATTATGTGGCTGTGCTAGTTATTATTTTAAAATATCTTATCCCATGTCAAAAGTTGTCGACCACATTATGAAAGGATCTTTCATCTTTATTTTAAAATATCTTATCCCATGTCAAAAGGTGTGGACCACATTATGAAAGGATCTCTCATCTTAGTAAAGGTTTAAATTATTTATCACTAGCAACAATCACTTTATAAAAGTGGTTGATATAGGCCCATTGACACCATTTTTCACATTTCCAAACTAATGGTGTTTATCGGTTTATATCAACCACTTTTATAAAGTGGTTGTTGCTAGTTCACTACCAACCTCTCTGAAGAACAACTATTAATAAATTCTTACATAATTAATAAATACATTAATCAAAAATAAAATAATACACTAAATATAATAAAGTAAAAACATTATTAAAGTAATAATAAAAGAATAATGTAACATATTAATTAATAATTAATTAATTAATTAAGTAAATACATTTATAAAGGAAAACATTTTTTCTATAAAATATTAATACATTAATACATTATAAATAAATTAATAAAATTTAAATAAATCATTAAATTAATTATAAAGTAATACATTGGTAATGAAAAATAATCACTTACCCTCTTAAGGTTCGATAGACCAATTAGATCTTAGTGGAGGTTAATCATCATCATCTTCATCAATATATTTAAATAAATAAATATAAATGCATTACTAAATTAATTATAAAGTAGTACATTAGTCATGAAAAATATATTAATAGTGTATAAATAGATTAATGTAATCTTACATAAATGAATATTAATATAGTAATTAATTGATATATTAATTAATGTATTAATAAGTAAATATATTTAAGTATTAATGTATTGATTAATTAAAGTATCAAAATTCTAAAGAATCACAAGTAATCACTTACCTTCTTAATGTATATATCAATTAGATCATCATCATCATCATCATCATCATCATCATCATCATCATCATCATCATCATCATCATCAAATATGATATATTATAATGTAACAAGTTAATTAATAAAAATCTTAATAACTTATTGTATTAATTAATTAATTAATACATTATTAAACTATACATACATTAATAAAATGTTAATTTAACAATAAGTTAATAAAATAAAAGTACATTAAAAATACAATAATAATAATACATTAATGTATTAATATTTATATATGAATTAAATACATTAATGTATTATATTATTATATTAAAGTATTCATTAAAAAAAAACATTTAAACATAAATGAATAACTTATTGGATGGATGTAATGTATGCATGTAATATAAAGTACACCATTTAATTATTGTAATTTATAAATTAAATTATTTATATATTAATGTATAATATAATGTACTAATGAAATTAATATATAAATTAATACAATATTAAATAATATATGGTTAAATTATTAATATAAGTAAAAAATACATTAAAATTACTTTATTATATTATTATATAAATAGAGAACATTAATATCTCACATTTTTACTTGGAAGTATTAATTCATTAATACAATATTCATCTATAGATTAATTCAATTAATACAATAATCATTAATGCATTAATAGAATTTGCTACATTAATAAGATAATACATTGAAAATTTATCAGTAAACTAATAATATGTTAAAAAAGTATTAATACATTAAATTTATAAATTCATTATTAGTATTTTATCTTTAAATGTATTAACAATTAAATTTAAATATTACATTAATGCATTAAATTGAGTTATTACTAAATTAATTATTATAAAATAATAACTCAATTAATTACTATAAAGTAATACATTAATGTGATATTACATAAATAAAATAATATATTAATGATCTATTAATTCATGTATTAATATGTAAATAAATTAATTTATGAAAGTGTTAATGTATTGATTAATTAATACTTTAATGCAATGTATAAATTAAAGAATCAATGCCTTAATGTATAATGTGATGTATTAATGTAACATGTTAATTAAAAAAATATTAATAATGTATTAACACATTGATAGATTAGTACATTAATGTACTAAAGTATTCATGTATTAATTAAATAATATATCAATGATATATAAATTAATGTATAAAATAATAAAAACAAGTATTAAATGTATTAAATAATTGAAAAATTAATGTAATTTATAAATTAAAGTATTAAAACATTAATGTATAACTTATTGTATATTGCGCTATGTATGTCATTGCAATGTTGGGTTATGTCTGTCACATTAGATTCAATGCATCACATAGTAACAAGGGGTTATGTTCATTACATTGTGATGTTTGGAAATGTTTGTCACATTGTGTTGTTAGGCATTACTACGTCACATTGCGACATTAGGTTCTATGCATCACATAGCAACAAGGGGTTATGTTCGTCACATTGCGACGTTTGGAAATGTTTGTCACATTGTGACATGAGAATATGCATGTATATCACACCATGGTGCTATGGTTTGTCATATAGAGATGACGAGTCTATGTGCATATCATTGCGACCTCAAAAAGTTCGTCGCATTGTCACAAAAGAAAGAGTTTTGTAACATAGTGAGGTATGAGCATGAACATCACATATCAAAGTGGGTTATGTTCATCACATTGTGACGTTGGCAAATGTTCATTTCATTGCAATGTAGGGTTATGTTTGTCACATTGCAACAATGGGTTCTGCACATTACATTGTGACAATGCGTTATATTTGTCACATTGGGACGTTTGAAAATGTTTGGCACATTGCACAATGACAGGGCTAGGTTCATCACATTGCGATGACAAGGCTATGTTCTTCACATTGTGATGTCCGTATATGTTTGTCACATCCTAACGTTATTATGTTTATCACATTACGACATCCATTTTTGTTCGTCACACTGTGATGAAAGGGCTATGTTCACCATCAGATTGTGTCGTCTGTATATGTTTTTTACATTGTGACATTACTATGTTTGCGATGACATAGATATGTTCAACACATTGCCATGACAGGACTATCTTAATCATATTGCAACAAGGTTAGGTTCATCACATTGCAATGTGTGTGTATGTTCATCACATTTCAGCGTTACTACATTAGACAGATTTTGATATCCATTTATGTTCATCCCATTGCGACGATAGGGCTATGTTTGTCACATTGTGACATAAATATGTTTGCAATAACATATATATGTTCATCTCATTATGTCACTCTCTGTTGTTACTATGTTCGACATAATGCAACATTACTATGTCCTTCACGTTGTAATGTATGGTGTTGTTCATTAGATTACACCATTGAGGGAATGTTCATTGCATGACAAGGCTGGTTTGTGTTCGACAAATTGTGAAAATGAAGTTTTGGTGAAGTGTTTTTTTTTTTTTTAAATCTAAGTGTTTCCTTTTTGAAAAATATAGAAACTTTGAACTGATGTGATATATTACATAGAATGAAACTTAGAATCATACTTGTTCTAAGGACACTGATATCATATGATCTTAAACTATAAAATTTATCCCTTCGAAATAAGCATATATAAACTTATAGTATGCATTTATGCATTTCGTTTTTTGGTGTCGCAAATTACAATTGTGAGGAAAACACAAATATTAATCAAATAATTATATGTTTTATTTTTCTCATATAATACTATATTTTTCTTGATATTGTGTATTAATGTCTTGTGTTTTTTGATATAATAATGTGTTTTTTTAGTAATCAAATATTAATGTCTTTTGTAATGAAATAATAAATGTAACTTCTTTTCTTATATAGTAATGTGTTTTTCTTTATACAATAGATGTACTTAATATTGATATTGTCTTTTTTAATATAATGTAATAATATATTAGTCATTAATATTCATATTCTATTTTTTATCTATTGATATAATAAATGTAATCAAATAATTAAGATAACTTTAATTAATATAACCCTAACTAATGTATTTTCATATAATAATATGTTTTTTACATAATAAATGTAATCAAATATTAATGTATTTTGTATTAAGTAATCAAATAATAAATGTAACTTATTTTCTTATATAATAATGTGTTTTTCTCTAAAAAAATAAATGTAATTAATATTGATATTGTATTTTTTAATATAATGTAATAATATATTAGTAATTAATATCCATATTCTCTTGTTTATTTATTTATATAATAAATATAATGAAATAATTACAATAACCCTAATAAATAATTAATGGTTAATTTAATATAACTATACTAAATGTAATTAATATTGATATTGTTTTTTCTTAATATAATAGTAATTAATATCCATATTCTAGTTTTTATTTATTGATATAATATTAATATAATAATAATAATAATTTATTTTTAAGGTCACGCCCAAGCGCCCAACTATTTGTCTATAGAGGTATACATACCCTACCCCCCTCTCGATTTGAACCTCTGACCTCTTAGGGTGTATAATTAATAATTAGGGTGTATAATTAATAATTAATATCTATATTCTCTTTTTTATTTATTGATATAATAAATATAATCAAATAAATACCATAATCTTAATAAATAATTAGTGGTTAACTTGATATAATTATTCATTTCATTTTTACCAAAGTAAAACAATTTAAAAGAAAAACTCTTAGTTATTACAAATGTTGAATTACTTATAAAATGATGGAAAATATGCAACAATAACAATATGAAAACTAGTTAATTTAAATTTGAATTGGCTTAACTTTAACCCTAATGACCAATAACTAATGTATTTCTAATACAAAATTCAAAAACATTTCATGTCATTATGATAATGAATCTGATAAGGTGGAGAGTATGCAAAGCATGCAAACTAATTATTGAATCTAATAAAATGAAAATATTTTAAATTAACCCTAACCCTAATGACTAATAAAGTGCAAGGTTCCTCATAAAGAGTCTGCAGGAAAGGCTCGGTCGTAGGTGAAGGGTGTACGGTTTCGGATTTTCCGGTTCGGAGGTGATTGAGAGGGGGCGTTTAGGTGTGAGGTGTAGGGACCCAGCTTCCTATTATGGTATCCAGCTTCGCGTTTTCTTTCTTTCAGTTCTGTGCACTCCGTCGGTGTGATATACCCGGTAGGGTATCCTACTTGTGATTGGTATATAAAGATAGTCGGAGTTGGGTCGATGGTACTTGTTTGGGAAGTAAAGCAAGCAGCAAGCATCCGGGTTGGTCTAGCGTCAAAGCAAGCAAGACCAGCACCCAAACTAGCCTTCTTATTACCACAAGTCAGCCCAGCTAGGCCATC
>JZKD02S2167067.1:620267-645093 GCA_000966675.3 Picea glauca | reverse complement strand
GAGACAAGTAGTTGATGAGTTGGCGCACATACATGAGGTGTATAATTGATGATGTTGGTACATATTGATGAGTCATAGTTGATGAGTAGTTGATACATGATTGGTACATACTTGGTACATGGTTGGATGCACTTCTTTATGGTACAGGTTGATTACAGGTTGAGGTATAGGTTGATGCATGGTTGATGCATGGTTCAGATTTATTGGTACATGTTTACAATGGTATATATCACAGTGATAGTGTGACAGTGGTTCCATCATTCTACTTCTACTTCAGGGTGGCAGGACAGGACAAGGACAGGTGGTTGTAGCCACCTTTCAGTTGTAGCCAGAGAACATTGGGGGTTGTAGCCTCCTTCTGGTTGTATCCAGAGAATTGGGGAGTTGGAGCTTACCTCATGTTGTAGCCTGAGAAACTAGGGGGTTGGAGCCTCCTTCCAATTGCAGCTGGAAAACAATGGAAGTTGGTGCTTCCAATGAATGTAATTATTCAAGACATATAAGAAAAAACATTCTGTGGTTTTCTCCTAATTTGGGTTTCCACGTAAAACATTGGTGTACTCTGTATGTGTGTGATTGTTTATTTCTTACTGCTCATTATTGGATATTAATTCTACATTGATATAACATTTGAAGAAAAGGATTATAATTACGCTATTACTGATCCACCCCCCCTCTTAGTAATCCAAATATTGGTATCAGAGTAGGTACAAGGCACTGCTATCACTGGAAAGTCTTTTCTTATTCAGTGTATTTCTCAAGCTCCCACAACAGAGTCATAATCTAAAACGTTTGCTTGGCTAAATCTAATAGAGGTGACTAGATTATCCAAAGACTTAGGCAATGAACAAAATAGTGTAATAGCCTTATCCTCATCTTGGAATTTAACTTCCATACTAGTCAATTGAACTATAAGGGTATTAAAGGTATTAAAATAGTCAACAACTTTTGTACCTTATTTCATCCGCAAACTGTACAACTATCTCTTCAAGTAGATTATGCTCATCAAGGATTTCATCATATATAGACTTTCCAACTTGATCTATAATCCTGATGTTGTATCATCTCCTATGATATTAAATAAAACATTATCCGCCAAACATAAACGAATGGTACTAAGAGATTTTTCATCTAGATATTCCCATTTCTCATTAGTCATGGCTGTTGGTTTATTTGACTTGCCTGCCAATGATTTTTGCAACCCTTGTTGCACCAGTAAATCCAACATCTTGAGCTTCCAGAGCTCAAAGTTTATTTTACCAATGAACTTTTCAACTTCAAACTTCGAACTCTGCATCTTAGCCATTAGCACAAAATCTCCTAATGCCCAAATCACTGCTTATAATAACCAAGGCCCTTTGAAAAATATGTGGAGGAATAATGGTATAAACCTCAAAAAATAAAAAAAGGTTCAAAATAAAAGGTTTAATGTGAGTTTAATATTGAATGTAATATTATAATTTCAATATATAAACCTCACCTTTTATTTTTAAAATAAAAATAAAAAACACCTTTTATAAGCATTCACCTTCATGCATACACTCCTTCACATTTTTACATACTATATGTTAGCACCAGAAGTCACCTCTAAATTACATCAGAGTTAAGCCTGATACCCATCAGTTTTTGTGGATGTTGGTTTTATATGGATGGAGGTCGATGTAAAAAAATCAGAATCTGAATGATGTTCAACACAAAACTGTACAATAAATGTACACGGAAGTGAGGGCCACATTAACTTCAGTCAGTAAATTGAGTTAAAGTGAGAGCAGAGGGAAGAATTGGGAGAAAGGGTGAAGGGGGTTGCCCTGGGCATCAGGCCTTCCAGTAGCTCATAGAGGAAAACTCGAATTCAAGAGCATCCTTGAGCTCAAATCCGGACACCTGAATATGCCTATTAGTGACACAATTACAACTGCAATATGATCAAACCTCCATCATCCTGCAACTATAACAACTCGACTGAATCCTCCATGCCTGAGCCATTCAATGTGAGAAGGAAACATACATAGAAGGAATGAATAAAACTAATTGTGATACCACTATAATCAAACCTCGATTACAGTAGTATAACGATCCTCGACTGGATCATCCATGCCCAAGTGTTTTAAACAACCTTTACAGACAAAAATGGAAAGAGAGAAGCTGACTTCTATTAACATGAAATTATCAGGTCGATTACATAACCAGATAATAGGTCTGGCGGAACAAGATTACAGAAGCAACAAAACTCCCTCATGGAACAAATCTTGCACAACATCTCTGCTCAACCAAAGACCCTTACAAAAACAACAAAACTCCCTACATATACTCAAAAATCTCATAAACAACAAAAAAGTCAAGCTCAAGCCTCCATGTTGTTACATCGTCTTAGTAAGACTGCACCTGCAGTCTCCTCTATGCACACCTTCCTCTATCAGACACGATCTTGACTCCTGCTAGTCTCTCAGAGTCTCTCCTTCATCAGACTGTGCACGCAGTATCCCTTCACACGCGATCCCAGACTACCAGAGTTGACAGTTTGTCTTCATGGTCATATCGTTATGACTTCTCCATTCATGGGGGAGATGACACTTCAACCACCTCCCCTGCTTTAATAATTTTTGCATCAGGATCATGATGATGCAAGTGAAACTTGGCACCTGGGAGGCATGGCGGCCTGTCCTTGGCCGTCTGCTGCTTCATGGACCTTTGCACAGGGACTCTACTGGTGGACGTGGATGGAGCTGACAAGGCCAAGGAGGTGGGTGTGACCTATAGGCTACTAAGTATGCGTGGGTGTCAGAGATGTAAATGCGAAGAGGTGATGTGTCACGGGACCATGATGTGGAGGCAAAAGAGAGACTGTGGTAGTAAGTGCAGTGGGGACAACATTCTTAGATTGAGGTCAGATGGAGTATGAGGGGAGAACACATGGTAGGAGATGGTAGGCGAAAGTGAAGAGGGATATTACGTGGAGGTGAGTGGAGGATAGTTGTGTTGCAACAAAAGGATGAGGGGGAGTGGGAGAAGTGATAGGAGGAGGAGAGAGATGGAGTGGTAGACATATGGAAGCGGGAGCATGGAGCGGTAAGTGGGAGTGTTAAGTGGTCTAATCAGAGGGGGGGGAGAGTGGTAAGCGGTAAGTGGGAGTTTTAAGAGAGGTGCCACAACATTAGGGGGACCGCACTCAAAAACCACCAACTTGGACACCCCCCCCCCCCTCGTTAAAGGCAGAAAGTCAGGGGGGTCCGATATAGGTTGTGCACCGTATATCTGTGCACACTAATATCGATCCCCCAGATCTATGCACTCCTTAGCATAATGTGCCAAACCATCAAATCCTTGCCTAGACTTTGGATAAACACCAAAATGTGGTTTTTTTAACCCCTTTCCTCGCATTTGTTCACCAAGGTGCCTTTCATAAGGAAAAACAACCCCCTAGCAATATTATGTGATAACATTAGGCTCCATGGGGGATAGATTCCCCCCTACGAGGCTCTAAGAATTCCTTTGGAGTTCCAGTCGCCTTCTGTTGGGCGATGGAGTATGTCTCAGAAACTATGTTGAGGAATACATGCCGATAAAAATAAAAAATAAACACACATGGGATCCACAAGAGCTTATTTATGTATAATCCTAAACTAATCTAACTTTACATGGTGCTAGGTGAAAGAAAATTTACATCATAGCCAATCAATTAACTTCCCAAATAGAATCCCTTTCATTCTGTCAGTGATTAGTAGTGTTAAGTTTTTCAGTTATTATTAGAGTTCTTTGCATTTCACTAGATAACAATAGAATAATATAGGATCACTGATAAATACACAATCACAAGAGACACATCATTTATCCTGGGAAACCCTCAGGGGGGAGAAAACCAAACAAAAACTTCCTTATTATAGATAGCCAATACAATGCCAAGAGATAACTCAAACAAATACAAAAAGTCCTCTCCCAAGAATGTTCCTCTCTCTCTCTCTCTCTCTCTCTTCTCCAACTACATCTCTGAAACTTGCTCCTCAATGAACAAGTGTGTGTGTGTCTAAGTGAGGTGCTAACCTCCATATTTATACAACTTTGGCACGTGTGGAGGTGTCTTTTCACTGGCAGGGACGACTTCTTCTTCTGGGTGGTTCTAACCATGTTTAATATATATTCTGGGGCCCTTTAATATATTATTGGTTTGACTTCTTATTCTTCCTACTGCAATTATGTTTTGACCAATCTGCAAAAGGGGATTTGGTCTTTTACGATAGTTGACATGATCAATCTGCAAAATGGGATTGATCTAATGAATAATACATCAATAATAATTAGAATACACTTTGTAGTTACATTATTTCAACACTTCCCCTTAACAAGAAGGGTATTATACAACAACACCAGTCGAGAGAGTGGAAAACATCATCAACAACATCAGCTGAGTGAGAGGACATCATTATCAACAACATCTCGGAACACTGACTAGCATATTTATAAATCATCAGAAGTTTTTCTCAACATCAACACAACACAGAGGCTAGAGCATCATCAACACAACATTGAGCTGGAGTAGCATCATCATCCTCATCGGCATGAGGCTAAGGTAACATTATCATCATCATCTTCAGCATTAAAGATGAAATATCATCATCATCATCATATTCAACAAGAGGTTGAAGTGGCATCATCATCATCTTCAACAAGAGGCTGAAGTGGCATCATCATCATTGTCTTCAACAAGAGGCTGAAGTGGCATCATCATCATCATCATCATCTTTAGTAAGAAGCTGAAGTGGCATCATCATCATCAACTGCATCAACATGGATTAGTATAACACTAATACATCATCATCATCAATAACAACACAAGGATGATACGACATCAAAAGCAACAATATCATAGCACAAAGGCTGGAAACAAATCGTCACAGCACGAGGCTAGCATGCCATTAGCATGAGGCTGGCATCACAACAGTTAAGCTGGAAACACATCATCGCAACACGAGGTTGGCTCATCATCACAACACAGGGCTGGCACACTACACAACAAGTAAGCTAGAATCACAACACAACAATTAAGCTGGAATCACAACAAATAAATTAAGTTCGAAGCACCATACTAGACTGGATTTACGTCACAAAAATTAAGCTGGAAGAACATTACAAGGCTGGCGTATCTCAATACAACAATTAAGCTGGAAGCATAGTACTAGACTAACTTTATGTCACAACAATTAAGCTGGAATCATAGTACTAGGTTGGTGTATCTCAACACAACAATTAAGCTAGAAGCAGAGTACTAGACTGGATTTACATCAAAAAAGTTAATATGGAAGCACAGTACTAGGTTGGTGTATCTGAACACAACAATTAAGCTAGAATCACAGTATTAGACTGGCTTTACATCAGAACAATTAAGCTCGAAGCACATTACTAGGTTGGTGTATCTCAACACAACAATTAAGCTCGAAGAACAGTACTAAACTGGCTTTACGTCACAACAACTAAGCTGGAAGCACAATACTAGGCTGGTGTATCTCAACACAACAATTAAGATGGAAGCACACTACTAGACTGGATTTATGTCACAAAAATTAAGCCAGAAGCACAGTACTAGGCTGACATATCTCAACACAACAATACTCCCCCTTTCGAGGGAGGTCCTTTCAGACTATACTAATCTTATCTCGAAATTCCTCAAACTTTACACAATATAGAGGCTTGGTCAACACATCGACAACCTATTCATCCATGCTAACATATTGGAGCTTTATGGCTCCTATTTTCACTATGTCATGGATGTAATGATATCGTATTTCTATGTGCTTCGACTTGTCATGAAATACTAGATTATCTATCTTCTTTATGCAGCTCTGTATGTCACATAGGATAGTGGTTTCTTCCATCTCTAGGTTGAATAGACTCGTCAACAACTTTTGAAGCCATATAGCTTCGCAGCTGGAAGAACATGCAACAATGTATTCTTCTTCCGTTGTACTAAGACCAATGCTAGATTGCTTCCTACTCTGCCATGAGATCATGGTTGATCCCAAACTAAAAAAACATTCTAAAGTGCTCTTCCTGTCAGAGACACTTCCATCCCAATTTGAATCAATGTACCCACTCAATGTGAAATCATGATCTCCATCATAATTAAGACCACAATCTAATGTACCTTTAAGGTACCTCATCACATGTTTTGTAGCAACTAGGTGAACATGTCTAGTTTCTACTAGAAACTAACTCAAAGTGTTCACGACAAAACAAATGTATGGTCTGGTGTTAGTCAGGTACATCAACAATCCAATGATCTATCTATACAGCGTGGTATCAATCAATTTTGACGAAGTTTCGACTAGTAGCTTCATCTTTGCTTCCATGGGTGTATTCATGGACTTGCACTCCAATATGTCAAATATCTTCAGGATTTCGACTACATACTTCCTTTGGTTATGAAATATTCTATTTGGGCTTTGGCATACCTCAAGACGTAAGAAATAATGCATTAGGCTAAGGTCTTTCATCTCAAATTCTGCATAGAACTTCTTCTTACTCTTGGTGATGAGATTTTCTTCTCTAGTTAAGAATAAGTCATCCACATACAATAGAAATATCACCGACTCAGCATTCATAACCTTGAATTAGAGGTTAGAATCATATTTTAATCTTGATAAATCTAGTCAGGAAACTGGTAATTCTACCATATCAAGCTCTAGGAGCTTGCTTCAACACATACAGATCCTTCTTGAACTGGCAGAAATGAGTCTTTATATCTTCAATCTTCAAATCAATTTTTCTCATTACATTGTACCAATCTAGTACACTTGCTCAACTGCAACTCAATCTGCACAATCATGTGCTCACTCTATGTGCTTTCTGTAAGGCACTATCTGTCTCACTATCTAGGAGTATGTCCTCTACTCTCTCTTTAACTATTCCTTCTGGAATCTGGGACTCTACACCTGCAACTTCTCTAAGGCTCAGAATGAATTATTCATTATCATTATGGCTGCTAAAATATGAGAGTAACTCCTCTGATTCTATCACAACAACAATTTCATCTGAAACTGAGAGTGGCTCAATAACTAATATTGAAGATAACTCTTCTTCTTTCATGGAGGTAACTCTATCTTTCATTGTAATCATGTCTCCATGACCCAACTAGTGTACTACACCAATTTCCACTCAGTTTTAAATATGGGGATTTCTCCCCGTGCATATCATAGTATATATGAATCATGGTTGTTCTGGTTGTCTTCATAAATACTAGAACTATTTCCTCAATAAGTGTCTCATCATAGTCTTCTCCCTTTTGCTGGGAGAATCCTCTAGAGATACATCAGGATTTGTACATCTGCAAGATGTTTGATCTATATAGATCAATATTGGAAGTAAATACTGACTTCTCTTCTCATAGAATAATCCATATCCTAGACTTCTTTGTCACTGAAACAAGGGAATCTTCCCAGGAGATTTCATATTTCCTAGAAGTTTCTGAAGCTATGATATAGTCTTCTCACGACATTCATCTCCCAGTGATGGAAGTTGACTCTTGATATGATACTTTTTGAGATCAGGCTTACTCTTGATTTCTTCTAAGTCTATAATGACTTCATCATCTATTACATGGTATACTTGGTGTTGAATACCAAGTTGAGTTCTGCTTCCCATTCTAGTGTTCGGTCATTTTTGGAGACTTCTGCTCCTTTTAGTCAATTTTCATATGAAATATTCTGAATCTCAAGAGATAGCTTCTTCTTCATATTCTTTGGTACATGAGTGTATATGGTCATGTACATAGTCTGATTTATGTCTCATTTAATACATTTCCTTTTGCAACCTTGACTATAGCTTCCTCAGGGTTATTACCTATGACCTGAAACAAGGTCAACAAAAAAACAAGCAAGACTAATATCCTTTTGATAATAGTAGATAAAGAAATAGCACGAGTAATCATCACAGTAGCTCCTTTAGAGATATCACTCACGGTTTTTCAAAAGAAAAGATCAAAATTAAGAGATACAATATGAAATGAGGTCAACACTCTTATAGTGTTGTGATCGAACATTCCTTCATGGCAACCTTGAACTAACACATGAGGTTTATCCTCGGACCTAGAGCCTTGTTCTCAAGAATGAGTGCTTTCCTTTCTTCCAAGTCTCCTTCACTGAAGATGATGAGTTCTTTCTTCAACCTGTCTTATGTACCGAGACAATATGCTATCTTGACAGAAGGTTGGGTTAGCAGATAAGCTCTATGATCTCAACTTTTAATCCATCTAATAGCTTGACTCAGAATTTTATCAAAGGTTAGAATGATGGTCATAGCTACAACATGAAACAATGATCAAAATAATGTGATAACAAATAGATGCATATCATAATAATCACACCTCAGTTGCATCATTCCTCTGAATTTGTTGGATCTTGAGATCCTTCTATATCTATGGCAAGAGATCCCTTCTCCTGCAAATACCCTTTAAATCTTAACAGTTTAAACATGTGTGAGTACATACCTCTCATGACATTTGCTGGTAGAGGAACCATCTCGTATCAGTGGTAATGATAAAAAACTCTTAAGAACTTCAAGGGTGACTGCAACTAGAATTGATACTACAACTGGTTCTGAGGCTGCAACTGCAACTTAGGTTTTTTTGAGGAAACCCTAATTTTTCAAACTTCAAATTTTGAAATTTTGATCCAGGGGATAGATGTGTTGAGCTGAGGCGAGTAAGTTAGTGCAGTCGGATTTATGAAAATCCAACTTTTACCCTCTCAAACTTGACCAACGGAGTTCTGGACTGGTGCTTCTAGTTTTCTGGTACTTCTGGTACTTCTGGTACTCTGGTGTTCTAGTACTTTGTGAAAACTAGGGTTTCACTTTCCAAGAGATATAGTCACTAAAAAGTTGCATTAAGGATGACAAAATGACCCTTCTAGAAGGGCACACTTTTCTAGATGGTTTTGGGGCTGAAATACTTCTTCAATAAAAATCCCTAATTTGCATGTACGACAATAGTGACGTTTTTCACTTTCTCTTGTGAAAGATGCTCTCTTCAACTTACCTCTAATACCATGTTAAGGTTTAATCTATTATTAGATTTCTTTTCATTTCACTAGATAACAATAACATAAGATATGATCACTGATAAATACACAATCACAAGAGACACATCATTTATCCTAGGAAACCCTCATGGGGGAGAAAACCCAGCAAAAAATTCCTTATTATAGATGGCCAATACAATGCCAAGAGATAACTCAAACAAATACAGAAAATCCTCTCCCAAGAATGCACCTCTCTCTTTCTCTCTCTTCTCCAACTCCAACTCTGAAACTTTCTCCTCAATAAACAAGTCTGTGTGTTTCTAAGTGAGGTGCTAGCCTCCTTATTTATACATATCTGGCATGTGTGGAGGTGTATTTTCACTGGCAGGGAGGACTTTCTCTTCTGGGTGGTTCTAACGACATTTGATATATATTTTGGGGCTAACTTCTTATTCTACCTATTACAGTTATGTTTTGACCAATCCGTAAAAGGAGATTTGGTCTTTTACAATAGTCGTAATGATCAATCCACAAAAGGGGATTGATCTAATGAATAATGCATCAATAATAATTAGAATACACTTTGCAGTTACATTATTTCAACAATTAGTAGATGATGCAACCGTGACAGCAAAACGGTCACACCCTTCAGCTTTTCTTCAAAGGTTGAAGTTGCGATAAAATAGGGCATCTCCAAGGCATGAAGGAAATGCCACTCCATGTACTTGTTGACAATATCATAGAATGAGTGGAAAATCTTATGAAATTTGTAGCAGAAATCCTGCTCTACTGCACAACTTCTCACACGTGGTTGAATATCTACCATAAGCACAGGTGGATGAGGATCTGATACAGGCTGACTATCCTCAGATGATGGTTTCTCGCTGCCATGATTTGAACATGAGATGAACTGCTCCTCCTTCTTCTCCTCTGGTTCGTCTTTTTGGCTCTCCCAAGGGTCAGAGTCATAATCATCATAGACAGGACCTGTGGGAAATCTCCTTGCTTAAATCTGCTACTCGGTGACTTTTGTGGGCCCAGGATGGCTGATTTCCTCATGATAATCTCCTTTAAGAAAGAGAGGATAAGTCTCTGACGTGTGCTCTTGGATATCCTACATATCCAACTCGAAATTTGATTCATAGTGGTCATATACAGGTTGGTTTCTCCTTTGGTAAGGAAGCTGTGATATGGGGCTCTGTTGTTCTTCTTCAGAATAATCATCAAATATTGATACAACAAGCCCATCAGAAGAATAATGAAGGGCCTCTATGACCATGAAATCTTCAATACTACCCTCATCAGTAGGGCTACCAAGAACATCTGCTTCAAGGGCTGGAAAATCCTCTGCACTTTCTTCGGATTCCAACCTTTCTAGTTTGGCAGAGAGAAATTTTACCAGCTCCATTAGCTCAGTCAGAGAATCTTCTTCCTCATGTTCCCCATCCTTACAGCTCTCCTCAGATGTGGATGAATAGGAAAGAGAAGGAACTAATTTCTGATCCAAGTCATTAGGCTCATCCTCACGGCCCGCGTAAGAAGCAACTCTATCTTGAATACAATCGTTGTATCCCTCACAACAACTATGAAAAATTAAATCAGAGGGATAAAATGTCTGACAATGAGCGTTGAAAGTTGTATGAAATTCTCAGAGTGAAGAAATTCTAGCAGGGGGTAAAGAATGTTACCATTCACGAGCATCCCCTGAAAATGAGAACATGAACATCCTCATTAATACATCCTTATGATGTATCTCCCACTTATACATGGGTTCATGAAACTCTATGAGATGTTGAGCAGGGTTGTCCTCTTTATGCTCTCTAAATATAGGAAAATAATCATTCCATTCATTTGGAGCATAAGCAACATTGGGAAAACCAATAAAAACAAAAAAATTAAAGGGAGAAAACCTTCGAGCCAAGATTCTTTCCATTTCGAACTAGTGGAGTCGCCAAACGGTTCTTCAACCATGGATTCGCCAAGTGAATGATGTGCAGGATGAATGTCTCTAGTCTTTGTTCACCATCAAACACCATATCTGATCGTTGTTGTCTTTGAGGGGCTACCAGGTGTAGCTAGAAGCATCCACACTTTAAAAACGGAGACAAGACACTGGAGTTGCCATAGTGGAGTCGCCATGTGAAAGCACAATATTCAAAGGTTTTGATGTCTGATGTACCTTCAAAATCAGAAGCTCGTCGTCATTCTATCTAGGGAAAATCTTCAATCTTGTCCCTAACAATGGTGCCAGGAATGTTGGCACTAGAATTCACCTCTAGATTGCATCAGAGGTAAGCCTGATACCCATCTGTTTTTGTGGATGTTGGTTTCATATGGATGGAGGTTGATGGCCAAAACTCAAAATATGAATGATGTTCAACACAGAACTGGACACGAAATGTACAGGGAAGTGAGGGCCACATTAACTTCTGTCAGTAAATTGAGTTAAAGAGAGAGAAGAGGGAAGACTTAGGAGAAAGGTTCAAGGAGGTTTCCCTGGGCATCAAGCCTTCTAGCAGCTCAGAGAGGAAAACCTGAACTCAAGAGAATCCTTGAGCTCAAATCAGGACATCAAAATATGCCTACAAGGGACACAATTAGAGTTGCAGTATGATCAAACATCGATCATCCTGAAACTGCAAGAACTCAACTGGATCCTCCATGCTCGATCCATTCAATGTGAGAAGGAAGCATATAGAGAAGGAATGAATAAAGTTGACCGCGATACCACTATAATCAAACCTTCATTCCAGTAGTATAATGATCCTCGATTGGATCATCCATGCTTGAGTGTTTTAAACAACCTTTACAGACAAAAATGAAAAGAGAGAAGTTGACTTCTATTAACATGAAAGTCTCAAGTCGATTACATAACCATAGAAAATCTTTGGCGAGACAATACTATAGATTGGGATCTCTTCTCAACCAAAGACCCTTACAAAACCAACAAAACTCCCTACACATACTCAAAACTCTCATAAACAACAATAGAGGTGTGCTCAAGACGTCGTCTCAGTCAGACTACACCTGCAGTCTCCTCTGTGCATGCCTTCCTCTCTCAGACATGATCTTGACTCCTTCCAATATCTTAGAGTCTCTGCTTCGTCAGACTGTGCACACAATATCCCTACACAAACGATCCTGGACTACTACAGCTGACAGTCCGTCTTCATGGTCATATCGTTCTAACTTATCCATTCAATGGGGAGACGACACTTCAACCACCTCCCATGCTTTCATAACTGTCACATCGGGATCATGATGGTGCAAGTCAAACTTGGCACCTAGGAGGCATGGCAGCCTATCCTTGGTCGTCTCGTGCTCCGTGGAACTTTGCAAAGGGACCTGACTAGCAGATGTGGATGGAGTTGATGGGGCTGAGGAGGTGGGCATGACCAAAAGGCTACTGGGTATGCATGGGAATTAGAGATGTAAAGGAAAAGAGGCGACGTGGAACGGGACCTTGATGTGGAGGTAGAAGAGAGACTGTGGTAGTATGCGCAGTGGGGAAAACCTGCCTAGATGCAGGTGAGATGGAGTACGAGGGAAGAACACATGGCAGGAGGTGGTAGGCAGAAGTGAAGAGGGATATGACATGGAGGTGAGTTGAGGACATGTTTGTTGCAACGAAAGGATGAGGGGGAGCGAGAGAAGTGATAGATGGAGGAGAGAGATGGAGTGGGGGACACATGGAAACAGGAGGATGGAGTGGTAAGCGGGAGTGGTAAGTGGTCTACTCAAAGGGGGGGAGAGTGGAAAGAGGTAAAGGTTGGGGTGGGTCCAAGTTCACAAAGAGGTGCCACGATAGTGGGGTGATTGCACCCATAAACCACCAAATCAGACCCCCCCCCCTCATTAATGGAAGAAAGTCAGGGGGCGGGGGGGCCCAATATGGGATGTGCTCCATATATATGTGCACACCAAGATTGGTCACCCAGATCTGCATACTCCTTAGCAAAGTGCACCAAACCATCAAATCTTTGCCAAAACTTTGGATAAACGCCAAAATGTGGGTTTTTTAACCCTTTTCCTTGCATTTGTTCACCAAGCCACCACTCATAAGGAAAAAAAACCCCCTAGAAATATTATGTGATAACATTAGGCTACATGGGGGATAGATTCCTCCCTGCGAGGCTCTAAGAAATCCTTTGCAGTTCCAGTCACCTTCTATTGGAATATGGAGTTAGGCTTAAAAAACTCTGTTGAGGAATACATGCCAATAAAAATAAAAAATAAACACACATGGGGTCCACAGGAGCTTATTTATGTACAATCCTAAATTAATCAAACTTTACATGGTGTTAGGTGAAATAAAATGTCCATCGTAGCCAATCAAGTAACTTCCCAAACAGAAGCCCCTTCATTCTGTCAGTGACCATTAGTAGATGATGCAACCATGACAACAGAACGGTCACACCCTTCAGCTTTTATTCAAAGGCTGAAGTTGAGATAAAATAGGGCGGATCCAAGGTATGAAGGAAATTCCATTCCATGTACTTGTTGATAGGCTCATAGAATGAGTGGAAAATCCTGTGAAATTTGTAGTAGAAACCCTGCTCTACTCCATAGCTTCTCATAGGTGGCTGAATATCTATCATAAGCACAGGTGGATGAGGAGATGATACATGTTGGATGTCCTTAGATGATGCTTTCTCATTGCTAGGTTTTGAACAAGAGATGAATTGTTCCTCCTGCTTCTCCTCTAGTTTGTCTTCTTGGCTCTCCTAAGGGTTAGAGTCATAATCATCATAGACGGGACCTGTGGGAAAGATCCTTTATTCAATCCACTTCTTAGTGATTTTTGCGGGCCTAGGATGGATGATTTCCTCATGATAATCTCCTTTAAGAAAGAGAGGATAAGGATATGTTGTGTTCTCTTGTATATCCTGCATATCCAACTCAAAATTTGATTCATAGTGGTCATATACAGGCTAGTTGCTCCTTTGGTAAAAAAGCTATGATATGGGGCTCTGTTTCTCTTCTTCAGAATATTAATCAAGGCTTGAGACAACATGCCAATCAGGAGTGGAATGTAGAGCCTATATGGCCATGAAATATTTAATGCTACCCTCATCAGTAGGGCTACCAAGAACATCTGCTTCAAGGGATGGAAAATCTTCTGCACTTTCTTCAAATTCCAACCTTTCTAGTTTGGCAGAGAGAAATTTTACCATCTCCCTCAGCTCACTCATAGAATATTCTTCCTCTTTCTCCCCATCCTTACAGCTCTCCTCAGATGCAGATGAACAGGAAAGAGAAGGAGTTGATTTCTTATCCAAGTCATCAGGCTCAACCTCACGACCTACGTAAGAAGCAACTCTATCTTGAATACAATCGTTGTATCCCTTACAACAACTATGACAAATTAAATTAGAGGAATAAAACTTCTAACAATGAGCGTTGAAAGATGCATGAAATTCCCCCAGTGAAGAAATGCTAGAAGGGGGTAAATAATGTTACCATTCATGAGCATCCCCTACTAACGAGAACATGAACATCTTCATTAATACATCCTCGTTATGTATCTCCCACTAATGTATGAGTTCATGAAACTCTCTGATGTGATGAGCAGGGTTGTCCTCTTTATTCTCGCTAAATACAAGAAAATAATCATTCCATTCATTTGGAGCAGGAACAACATTGGGAAAACCAAGAACATCAATAGAATTAAAGGGAGTAAACCTTCGAGCCAAGATTCTTTCTAATTCGAACTAGTGGAGTCGCCAAATGGTTCTTCAACCATGGAGTCGTCAGGTGAATGATGCGCAGGATGAGTGTGTCTGGTCTTTGTTCACCATAAAAGACCATATCTGATCGTTGTACTCTCTGAGGGGATACCAAGTGTAGCCAGAAGCAACCACACTGAAAAAGTGGAGCTGAGACAATGGAGTCTCCATGTGCAAGTGCAATATTAAAAGGTTCTGATGTCTGATGCACCTTCATAATTAAAAGATCTTTGTTGTTATTCCTAGGGCATCCTCCTTCACCCTTTCTCCTAAGTCTTCCCTCCGATTTGCCTTTAAATCAATTCATTGACTGAAGTTAATGTGGCCCTCACTTCCATGTACATTTCTTGTCTAGTTCTGTGTTGAACATCATTCGGATTTTGAGTTTTGTCCATCGACCTCCATCCATATAAAACCAACATCCACAAAAATTGATCGGCATCAGGCTTACCTCTAACGGAATCCAGAGGTGGATTCTAGTGCTAACAATATATTCCAAATATGTTAAACCCTTTTTAAAAAATATCCTCCATGTGAGTTGTTCACATTTTATAAAATACCATAAGTTTTTACCTTAAGTTTTTCAAAAGAAAAGAAACATGCGAATGTTGAAGAGGAGTCACCGCATCTCTTGCTACCACTGGAATGCGGAGATATTAAAGAGTCTCTGCACCTCCCGATACACTTGGAGTGTGGCTATATTGAAAGGTCTACACATTCTTCCTCAACCCTAAACCACTGTTATTTCAGTATTTTTGCACCAGCGTAAGCCTGGGTAATGAGACGTTGCAACCTTCTAGAGGAGGGACCTACGACGATGTTGAAATCGATGCACCTCACATAGATTTCACTCCTATGGATCCTCTGAGAATTTGAAGGTCTTCAAACCAGCTTTGATACCACTTCTTAGAATTGCAAATGTGAAAAATAGAATTCACATATGCTAATTAACAATCACACAGATAAGAAACACAAGGGTTTCACGTGGTTCACCCAAACATTGGGCTACGTCGACCAAGCATAGGCATCAATTGTCTTATTATTCAGATCATGGATATTATAGTAGACTTGCAAGTTCTCACTATGTCTCTCTCTCTGCCTCTACGGGCTTACATGTATTTATATACATTTACAAGAAACTGATTATTAAATGCAATCCCTTTCCATATTCTAACTTGGTCTATTTAGTTGAAACCAATGCAGAATAATAGGATCTAAATGCATCCTTGAAGAATTCATTGTCACCAACTCCCAACAAACTCTATTCGAATTCCTCAAGTGTTTTCTAGTAGTCCTATCACCGGGAACAAAAGAATGATCGTATGCTCGCTAGAGTTCCTCCTTTGGTCAACTATTTATGAAGACTTCCCAGTTGGAAATGGAATCAATATAGTTTTTGCACAAAGGAAAGGGAAACAATATTTAGTGGATGATACCTTTATGATCAACCAGTGAAGCATACAAGTCATGTCAGAAACTGAGATATCTCATCTCAACATGCCCATTTGCTTCCCTGGATTTTTATTGATATGTAAATATTTCCCCAGTAAGAGTAAAGGTTGTGTTCTTAGGTATGGAGAAAATGTTGGAAATAGTAATTACAATTTGGTGATCTCTTATGTCTCCGTTGATTTGTCATTCAGTCATTTTTTCAGTCTCCAACTACAGTTCATTAGTTTACACTTGCGTTTACACAAATGTAGTCTTTGTCAGTCGGTAAGCAGGGGAGTTATTTAATGAAGTCGGTCTTTATCTTTCTCAAGTCTACTTAAGTATATGAGATTTAGTTCAATTTATGGTTGTATTAATTGTTGAGCCAGTTTTTACTTCTACATGAATTCTGAGTCTTATCTATATATGTTTGAGTCTTTAGTTAGTTGAGATGCAGGTAGAGAGCGATAGACACAGAGTAGAGAAGAAACAATAGTAGTTGAAGGTAGTCAAAGAAGTCTGAGAGAAAAACCTCTATGTGTGTGATTGTAAGTTGCAGAATTCGAAGAAGTCATTGGAGCCAAAGCTCGAATCAGTATTGTATTTTATATTAGTGCACAACGTCGAAGCTTAATATATATCAAGTATTTTGAGAGTTGTCATACTCACGTGTATTTCTGAGTTTATTTTCTAAGCATAACACTGTGTTTTTTTATATGTCATGAAATATTTCATTAAGTGTTTTATCACAGTGCACAATAAATCGTATAGTCTGTGCACTCCATTGTAAATCATGAGTGTTCACCGATTAAGTTTTTTGCTGCACAGTATTTGTCATTGCGTCGTGCACAGTTTCTCTGTGCGTTGTAGATTTGAGATATGGTATGAGAGAAGGTTAATCAGAGCATGTTCTATCATAAAAATTTCAAGAGTAATAACTCTGTTTAAAGGTGAAATATGGACTCTACTTCTAATATGCAACCTCCTACTTTAATAGGAAAGGATTATGAGTTGTGATCCTTGATCATGAAGGGGTTATTTTGGGGTCAATATTTATGGGAGATAGACAAGAATTTCTATGTGGAACCAACACATTAGGTGTTACACATTATTTTGGTCATTCTAATGATGATATCACAGACATATGTTCAAGCTCCCAACATGACTTTTTGCCTGAGAAAAACAACTTCTTTCCTCCTCTACAAGGTTGTTTTTTAGAAAGGGTCCGCAGGCTACTCATACTACACAATGCATAAATATATCATTTTTGTAGGCTGCTCTATGGATGGCCCGTGGGATTTCTGCAGGCTGCTACATAGGCAGGGTGCAACGACATTCGAAAGCTAAAAGAGGAAAGAGGTTTCACAAAGTTTTTAGGAGGGGAATCTTCTAGAATGTGAGGTGGCATCCATGTGGTTGTGATCTTACTGGTTTCTTTGATTTGGTGGGATCATCCTCATCCTTTTAACCACTTCTCCTTATCCTATATAATCGTGGGCTTCTCATGGAAAAGGTTAAGAAAGAAGAACTAAGATTAAGCAGAGAATTGATGAAAGAATAGGCTGAAGACTGTGTGAAGAATCCTGCTCTTACTGATGCTTGAGGACTCCATTTGTATGTGTGTGTTGGAACAAAGGACCACTAAAATGGAACTTTCGACATCAAGGCAATTCAGTTGTATCTTCTACTTTTCATTAATATAATACGGTGGCACGTCTCTTTCCCATAAAATGATTAGTGTTTTATTACATGACTCCTTGATCACATGTTTAGGTTGTCATTGAGTTCTACTATTGTTTCTTTCACGTTGGTTGGTTATGTTGTCATAGATATGATTCTACAAGAGCATTGGAGCAAAGCAGGGACAACAAAGACATAAGGAATTGATTCATAAGGTATGTTATCTATTTCTCTTTGGATAGTAAAATCAATGATTTCAACTTAGGAAAAGCACCTTGTTCCATCTTGTTTTTTTCTAGATCTAGGTGGATCTAGGGGGATCAGTTCATGTCCACATCTACCGATTTGCACAATAATATCAGGAAACATACAATTCCCTCACACAAGATGAGAAGTATGCTTTGAAATATCAAAGGAAGAAGGATTTAAAGGCGATGTTTTACATACATCAAGCCATGCATGAGAACATACTCCCAAGAGTTGCATTAGCAAAGAAATCCAAGAAGGCATGGGACATATTACAAACCTCTTATCAAGGTATGGATAAAGTCAAGAATTCAAAAGTACAAATTCTTAGAAGATATTTTGAAACTCTATCAATGAAAGAAATAGATTCAATAGATTCATTTGACACCAATTTTATTGGCCCAATAAATCACGTTAAGTCTCATGGTGAAACCATAGAGGACATAAAAGTTGTTGAGAATGTACTTAGGATTCCTCCTCTTAAATTTGATACCCTTGTTGTGACTCTAGAAGAGAGAAAATAATTGAGATAGTTTCATCTAGATGAACTACAAGCTTCCCTCATTAATCATGAACATGGATTGAATAGGTCAAACATGTCATTAGAGAATGAATTTTATACGTAGTCACCTATAATGTGTCGAAGAGGAAGGGGGAGAGATAACTCTAGAGGAAGAGGAAGAATTTTTGTCAAAGGTGGATGCAACAAGAGGCTTGCAAACAATGGTGGAAGAGGTCAACACCAAAATACCATTCAGCCAAGTAGTTAGAGAAATGAAAAATCAAAGATTCAGTACCATTACTGTAAAAAGTATAGTCATTATGCATATGAGTGTAGGAAGGGACAATATAATCAGAACAAGCAAAGTCAAGATCAGTCACACAACACAAATAATCCCTCTAGTCCTATGCTTATGGCCTACGCTGAAGCAATGACTATAGTCTGGCCAATTGAATGCAATGTTGTTCAAGAAATTCCTTGTGATATATGGTATCTAGATTCAAGCTACAATAATCACATTACAAGAAAATTAGAGTTGTTTTCTAGTTTGGATAAGACAACCCAAACCAAAGTTACACTTGGAACAAATATTGAAGTCATTGTCTTAGAAAAAGGCAGTATAAAATTTTTAACTAAGAAAGAAGAACAACAAGTTATGCCTGATGTATATTATGTTTCTAGTCTAAAGCATAATTTGATGAGCACAGGACAATTGTTACAGAAAGGATAGAAAATCTACATGGAAGATAATCATTATGTTATTATGGATAGATATTCAAGAAATCAACTTATTTCAAGAATCTAGATGGCAAGTAATAGAATGTTCCCATTAACATTGAAGCGAACCAAGAAGAGAAAAATAGTACAAGTCGTTGGTAAAGAAAAATATGCGTAGTTAGACACTGCATTTACAGCAGAAAGTGCATGCAGTTTAAATGAGGAAAATAACTCATGCAATATCAAGAAAGAAGAAAGTAGTGCAGAGATACAAGAAACATTCCAATGTGAAGTACATGATGATTCCTGGTTATGGCATTTCATATTTGGGCATTTCAACTTTGGAGGTCTGAAGCTACTACACACAAAGGATATGGTAAAAGGTTTTTCATTAATTGAAAAACCATAAAGAATATTTGAAGGTTGTATTTTTGGACAGAAGTATAGAGAATCATGTCCAATTGGTAAGTCATATAGAGAAAAATATCCACTCAAAATTGTATATTCATACATTTGTGGACCAATGAAAACTCCATCTATAGGAGGCAATACTTATTTTCTGACATTTATTGATTATTTCTCAAGAAAGACATGGATTTATTTTGTAAAACATAAATCTGATGCATCGGGCTGTTTTCAATAGTTCAAATCAGTTGTGGAGAAGCAGAGTGGTTATTACATAAAGTTTCTAAGAACTGATAGAGGAGGACAATATATTTCAACAGAATTTAAGAACTTTTGTAAAGTTGATGGAATCTACAAGAAATTTATTGTGCGGTATACACCACAGAAAAATGGTGTCATAGAGAGGAAGAATCGAAGCATCATGCAAATGTTTCACAGTATGTTGGAAGCCAAACATTTATCAAATCAATATTTGTTTGAGGAAGTAGCAACTGTAGTATACATTATGAACAAATGTTTGACAAAGAGTGTTAAAATTTGAGTTCCTGAAGAAGCATGGACAAGTATGAAGCATAATGTGGCACAGTTAAATTTTTTTGGTTGTGTCACATACACACATGTTCTAGATGAGCAGAGAAAGAGGATGGACAACAAAAGACATAAATGCATATTTTTTTGATAGTCTGAACATACAGAAGCATACAATTTGCATGATCCTATTGCAAGGAAAGTCATAATCAACCATGATGTTTAGTTCATGGAAAATGAAGCATGGGATGAAAGTATAGAAGAAGCAATCATAATTATTGATGAGATTGAGAAAGATGATACAAAATATGAAGTGGTTCAAGAGCCAACCATAGGACAGTGCACAATCCCTTCTACATCTTTCACTACAACACAAAGCATGACACAAACTCCTTTAGTAAGATCAGTAGGTGCACAGTCTACACCTAGAGCGCAACAAACTCCAGCAAGCATTCCAATTAGTTCTACATCTCCATATCCAACATTAGAAATTTTTCTAATAATAAAGACAATAATCCTATGCGACATCTATAATGAGGACACAACAAGCTCATTTTTTTTCTTTGTTTTCGAAAATAAACGATCCATTAACTTTTGAAGAAGTTGTCAAAGATGATGTATGGGCTCAAGTCATGGATGAATAAATCAGATGCATAGAGAACAATAAAGAATGGAAGTTGGTAGATGTACCTAAAGAAAAGGATGTGTTAAGTGTCAATTGTAGTTCTAAAACGAAGTAAGATGTAGATGAAAATGTGCAGAAGCATAAGGCAAGGTTAGCTGCAAGAGGTTTTACACAACAACCAGGAATTGATTTCAATGAAAAATTTGCACCAGCTGCATCCATGGACACAGTTAGAACTGTGATGGTCATTGTCGTGTAGAACATATGGCCAATTTATCAAATGGATGTAAAGTCATCATTTTTTAATGTGCATTTATAAGAACAAGTGTATGTGGAACAACCACAAGGCTACGAGGTTCCAAGAAAAGAATACAAAGTGTACAAATTGAAGAAGGCATTGTATTGGTGATAGAAAGCTCCTAGAGCTCGGTACAGTCACATAGATTTCTACCTCATTGAGAATGGATTTCAAAGAAGTGAATGTGAGACAACATTGTACATCAAAACAAATCAACAAGGTAACATATTAGTGGTTTTATTATATGTGGATGATTTGATTTTTACAGGTGATTTTGGCATAGAATAATTTAAGTCAATCATGAAGGATGAGTTTGAAATGATTGGTTTAGGACTTATGAGATATTTTCTGGGTATTCAAGTTCACCGATACAAATTTGGTATATTTATATCACAATCTAAGTATGCATATAAGATTTTGAAAAGATTCAACGTGATAAATTCCAAATCAGCCCCAACACCTATCATAATAGGATTGAAGTTAAGCAAAGAATATGAAGGGTCCAAGGTGGATCCCACACCATTTAAAAGATTGGTAGGCAATCTTATGTATCTAACAACAATAAGGCCTGATATTATGTATGGAGTGAGCCTAATTTCAAGTTTCATGGAAACTCCAAAAGAATCACATTGGAAGGAAGGAAAAAGAATTATGAGATATGTAAATGGAACAAAATATTTTGGCATTAAGTATTCTCCTTAGGATTTAAAACTTATCGGTTACACTGATAATGATTATGGAGGAAGCATAGATGATAGGAAAAGTACCTATGGGTACACATTTAATTTTGGAACAGATATAATATCATGGGCATCAAGGAAGAATCCCATAGTGACTCTTTCTTCAGTAGAAGAATATTACGTTGCAGCTACATGCGCTACTTGTCAAGAAGTTTGGATGAGAAGAATGTTAAAATATTTGTTGCAGGAACAACAATGACCAACAACAATATTGTATGACAACAATTCATCCATCATGTTATGAAATAATCATGAGTTTCACAAGAAAACCAAGAAAAATGATACACGGTATCATTTTATCAGAGAATTGGTTAATAAGAAAGGGATATGTTTAGAATTTTGGAGGTTAAAAAAAAAAATTCGCAGATATTTTCACAAAATCCTTAGAGAGAGATGCATTTCAACATCTACGCAGTAGTCTAGGAGTCTGCACAGTAATAGATGAGTGACAGTAAATGGGGTAAAACCATGAAGATTTTATTTAGAAGTTCTTCAACTTTCGGCATACAAAAGTATTTTTTTTTATTTAGAATTTCACTTTATAGTAAAAACAAAACTTGTGAATAATTTTGTTAGCTTTGCAATGACTATTTTTCAATTTTGTTTTATCACGATTTGATATGACCTATGGATTATGAATATATTTTTTTCTAAATTTTTCACAGTATATTTTTAGAGATGCCTATATTTCATTTCATCGAATCATAACATTTGCTGAAAATATTATGCAATGATTTTTTTAAAAAGTTAAATAAAATTAGATAAAAATAAAGAAAATGAAAACAAATTACAGGAATTGAAAGTAGATTCAATTTCGGAAATGATGGTGTTATTTTTGAAACCAAATTCTTAGTATTTGCAGGAGTCCGCAACCTCTGAAGTTCAGGTAAGCTCAGGGAAATTCTCTGGTTTTTGTTTTCAGTCCCAATTTATTGTTTTCGGTTGAAATAATCTTTTCGTTGAAACCTAGATTTTAACGGAATACGTTAAAAATAAACGTTTCGGTCAAAAAGTCTTTCGGCCAAAATATTCTTACCACAGGAAAATAATTCATCCAAAAAACATTGTACATGAATTTCGAGGGCACCGTCAGGGCGCTGTTCAATTTGACGTGCAAATTTTTGGCGGAACGTTTTTTCGGTCGAAAAAAATCCTAGCAACATTTTTTCGGCTGAAAAATTGCCGCTAGGAATTTTTGAGACCCGATTGTCCCGAAAGTGTTACCGATCTTCATGATTTTACCTAAATGTCAATTCAATTTTTGATGTAAATTTTTGTAATCCCACCTACTTATAATTAAGGGGGAGTGTTGGAAATAGTAATTAAAATTCGGTGAGATCTTACATATACACCTATATTTTTGTCAATCATTTTGTCAATATGCAACTACAGTTCATTAGTTTACACTTGCGTTTACAAAAAAATAGTCTTTATCAGTGGGAAAACAGGGGAGTTATTTAATAAATCCAAACTTTATATTTCTCGAGTCGAGTTAAGTAGATGAGAGTCAGTTGAATTTATTGTTGTATTAATCATTGAGTCATGTTTTACTTCTTCAGACATCCCCTCCATTACGACAACAATAGTGATGCACAAAAGGTAAATATTTTTTTTTCTTCGCATTAGGAATTTAAATCATCACAACATAAATTAATAGCATTACAAGAGACACATAATCAAAATCAATAATGACACAAAGCCAATGAATTAACATAAATAGCAATGACACATGATCACACATAGACATAAATAGCGACATAGTTCAATACATCACAATCATCTAAAGAAAATACATAAATAATGATCAACCACATCACTGAATATAAATTAATATCCTCCCAACCTATCCTGCATGGTTAGGACCTCCAGGACACATAAGAAAATCTCAATCCCATGATTCATCCGATTGATTTTGATCACTTAAGGTCTCAGGGCTAGTGACTGTTCTGAGGAAAAATGAGGTATCTAAATCCCCTTAATCAATTACAACTCATAACTCCATACTAGATTATCAATCATATATCAACATTAATTTCATGTCGCAAATAAATCTAATTACTTAATCAATCTTAAATCAACATCATATTAATGGTGCAATAAAATCCAATTACTTAATCCATCATACATCAATTTTAATTTCATGGCGTAAGAGTAATCATCAATTTTATTTTCATGGTGCAAGATTAAGCATCAACTTTATTTTCATGGTGCAAGAGTAATCAAATTACATATCCAATCATACACTGTGTTAGATTCATGGCGCAGGAGAAATCATCAATCTTCTTCATGTCGCAAAAGTAATATATTCATATAACCAATCATACATCACATTAAATTCATGGCGCAGGAGTAATCATCAACTTTTTTTTCATGGCACAAGAGTAAAAAAATTGCATAACCAATAATGCATTGCATTAAATTCATGGTGCAAGAAAAATTATCAATTTTGTTTCATATGCACTGATTGTATTAACGAAGGGTTTACTTATTTATAATAATTCTTCTTGATATTTAAAAGATAATTAAACGTGTATAAGTAGTCCCCCTCGGAAGTCAATATTAAAATTTATTCCATACAGGTTTAGGATATCACAACTTTAAAACATGTGAGGATGAGTCAATGATCCTCTTAAGAAACCATAAGGAAGTCGATCTTCTTTAAGCAATGCTTGAGAATTCACTACTACTTGAGTATCTCTTAAAACCTTAGCAATATCATTCATTAAAACAAATGAAGGATTTAAGGTGCTTGTGAATCAATCTAAGAGAATTTAAAGAAGGTCATCACCTTAGAGATGCACTAGGATTCCAAACCCTAAATTAAAATTAAGAAGAAAAATATCTTAAGGACATAGATATAAGAATTCATTCCTAACTTAATTTCAATTTTAAAAATTTAAAAGAAGGTCCCAACACT
>JZKD02S2167067.1:574669-609189 GCA_000966675.3 Picea glauca | reverse complement strand
TGCCCTTCAAGACGCACTCTATGCTCCAAGGGCGCCACTCGCCTATGAATGGTTTTGGTAGTTTTCCAACCTCTAGAGTCAACACTCCATTCAACCGATCTTCTGAGAGACTAAGGGATTCTAAAGAATAAGGACCATGCCTTATTGCATGCCCCCTTAGAAATTTTCATGAGTGACTGTCTCAGTCTACCCTCACGACATCAGGGACCTATTGAACTAGGTAATCGTTAACCTACAGTTCGAGCCATGGAGGAAGTGCTAGTAGGATGTGACGACGACTCTGCCACACCTCTCCCTCAATATATGGTCTGTGTGCATGGTCCCTTTACTCTATATGTGATTCATATTAGCAACAAATCATCAACCTACATCCATCAATGAAACATTGTCAATGATCCATATACAAAATCATACTATAATCGATCATATGTCACATATGCATAAATGAAATACTTAAAGCAATACAATCCACTCCCTGACTCAATCTGGAGTCGAAGGCGGTCCATCGATGCCCTCAACATCCACAATCCATCAAGTGTCATGTACACTCAGGGAAACTCGTCAAGAGCATCTGTAAATATGCATATAAAAATTAACATAAAATCATAATCCATCAACATCATCATAAGAGTCCATAAGCAAAAAAATAACCATGTACTATAACCGGATCATTTGCAAGCAAGTGTCCTTAAAGAATAAGTCAATAGCATGTGCTCCCAAGAGACGGATGTTACATACACCCCCTCTTGTTTTAAACTTCATCCTGAAGTTGTACAGTATATAAAATGAAATAATAAAAGTATTTGACAAGATTTATATCTAATCTATCAAATAACTAAGGAAATTGTCGGCATATATCGTATGAGTCCTCCCAGGTAGCCGAGTCTGGACTATAATGGTCCCACTAGACCTTGACTTGATCGACTGTTCGATGTTGTAGTTCTCGAATGTGATGATTAAAAATGAAGATTGGATCTTCCATGAGTGCACCCTCATCTGAAACCTGCAAATAACTCTTGTCATTCACATGTGTAGGATCACTAACATAATATCTCAAAATAAATACATGAAAAACATCGTGCATATGCCTCAAAGAATCAAGAAAGGCTAGTCGATAAGCCATGGGTCCTTTCTTTTCCACAACTTTGAAAGTCCCCATATACCTAGGAGAGAGTTTATCTCCCTTCCCAAACTTGATCGAACTCTTGAGCAGTTTCACTCATAGGAAAATGCGGTCACCAACTTCATAATGGCGATCAACATGATGCGCATCAACATAACTCTTATGTTAATCTTGCACTTCTTTAATCCCTTGTCTTATCATTTTCATTTGTTCTTCCATTTCTTGTATCAATTTTGGTCCGACTAGGACCCTATCCTCAAGTCGATCCTAGCTCAATGGCATCCAACACAGTCGCCCATAAAGAAACTAAAACGTTTCCATATTAATGGTACTTTGATAGTTGTTGTTGTACACAAACTATACCAGTAGAAAGAACTCTTCCCAACCTTCTGCTGGTCCATCAGATACATACACAACATATATTCTAAATTTTGGTTCATTATTTTTGTTTTCCCGTCAGTCTCAGGGTGATATGTTGTACTAAATTTAATTTGTGTTCCCAAGGCCTCTTGGAAACTAGTCCAAAATCATCATGTAAACACCAATCCTTGATCGAATATGATCCTTCTTGATACACCATGTAAACTTACAATATTGATGATAAAAACTCTATCTATGTCTTGTTCTTGATACGTCATATGTGCAGGAATAAAAAGAACACTCTTCATCACAGTGTCAACTACCACTAAAATCGAGTCGTGCCTCCTTTATGTTAGTGGAAATCCAACAATAAATTCCATCGAAATGACCTCCCATTTCTATTCCATAACAATGTATGTTTGTAGTAATCCTACCGGATGTTTATGTTTGACATTCACTTGTTAACATTCTAAACATCTTGCCACATAGATAACTATGTAGGACTTCATTTCTTTCCAAAACAATAAGGTCTTAAGGTGTGCCCTCACCTTAGTGACTCCTACATGAGCCATGTACATTGCTCTATGAGATTCTCTTAAGATCAAACTTCTTAATTTGTCATTAGGAGGTACATAAATCTGGTTATTATACCTCATCAATCTGTCACTGTCCAATGCATATCCTTCAAACTTTGGTACCATCATAGTGTCTTGTCTAATATTTTCCTTAACCTATTTATACTAGTCATCGTCAAAATGTATAGTTAGAATATTTTCTTGAAGATTTGTTTGAAGATGTATCACCGAGAATATGTGTAGTCTCTAATTCAACACATTTTCTACTCTGTTCACTATTCCTTTTATGTAAGTAATCTCAAAATCATACTCGCTAATCAATTTTGACCAATGCCTTTGTCACGCATTCAAGTCACTCTGCCTAAATATGTGCTGCAATGCGCAATGATCTATTTCTAGTTCAAAATTTCATCCTATCAGATAGTGTCTCCACACTCTCAAGGCATACACGATGGCCAATAAATCCAAATCAAGTGTTTCATAGTTCTCCTCATGATTTCTTAATTTCCTTGATATGTAAGTGATCACTCGGTCGTCTTGCATCAAGACTCTGCTTAAGCCTTCCTTGGATGCGTATGTGAATACCAAGAATTCCTTTCCATGTCGGGGAATTTTAGTATCGATGATATCGACAAAATCCCTTTAATCCCTTTAAATGATTATGTGCAATTCTCGTTCCATAAAAACTTCTTGTTTTTTTTCTCCAATTCCGTGATCAGATTTTCTATCTTCAAAAAACCTTCAACGCACCATCGTTGATATCCTACTAAACCCATAAATTTGTGTACTTTTGGTATGTTTTTCGGTGCATGCAATTCCATAATAGCCTCTACCTTTTTTGGATCCACAACAATTCCTTCGTCAGATAGAACATGCCCTAAGTAATGAATCTTCGATTGGCAGAAGGAACATTTCGACTGTTTCCTGTATAATTTGTTTTCTCGTAAACACTGTAGTACTAATATTAAATGTTCGTCAAATTCTTCCATCGCCCGAGAATATATCAATATGTCATCAATGAATACTTAAAAAAATGTTTCCAAGTAGTCACAAAACACCCCATTCATCAATGTCATGAATATCCCTGGGGTGTTTGTCAGTCCAAATGGTAAAATGTTAAATTCCTAATGTCTGAACCTCATCTTGAATGTGGTCTTACAAATGTCTTCCTCTTTAATCCATAACTAGTGATATCCTGATATCAAGTCGATCTTTGAAAACACTTTTGTGCCTTTCATTTGGTCAAATAAATCATCTATTGTTGGCAATGGATATTGGTTCTTTATCGTTTCCTTGTTCAGTTAACAGTAGTCAATACAGAGTCTCCAAGACCCATCCTTCTTTCTTATGAAAATAACAGGCACACCCCAAGGTGACACACTTGGATGTATAAGTCCCAGGTCCAACAACTCCCATAATTTCATTTTCAACTCTTGTAACTCAAGCGTTTACATCTGATAAGGTACTCTTTGTATCGATTCAGTTCTATGTTTTAAGTCGATTATAAATTCCATTTCTACTTTGGGTGGAAAACCTGGTAACTCTTTTTGAAACACGTCATCAAAATCTCGTACTACCAAAAGGTTTTCTAATCCTCCCACCTCACCCTTGTAATTTAACGTTAATATTGCATATAACTTACATCCTTTGTGCAAGATCTTCTGTAGCTATGGGGAAGAAATGAACCTCAAGGAGACTCCCTGGTTTCTTCCTACAATCACTCTTCTTCACCCCTCATCATTAGTCAAACTCAACCATTTTTTCTTACAGTTGAGTATTGCATCATGTGATTCCAATCAGTTAATGGAACAGTCTGCAACCTTTCCTCCAACCTTTTGTTTGGCACTCGAAGCCATTTCTACATATCTAAATTCATTCAGCTAGACTGCCTTTACCTTAATTAATTTTAGTTCTACACCATAAACAAATTACTCTATAGCAACTGAATCTATCAAAATACTAAAATTTGGGTCGGCAACAGTACATGATGTCTCGACCATAGTGGACTAGTGGTCGGCCTGGCAGTTATTCACCGCAACATGAATCTTGTGGGCCTTTCCCAAATCTCCAACCATAGTGTGTCATGTTGATCTAGCTACTCTAGCCTTCTAAATGGGATAGTCTCATTGGTAATGTGGATCTCCACATTTCCATCATCCAGTCTTCGGTCCAGTACCCCTAGTCCCTAAAGTAGAAGTTGTTGGCCTACAATCGTGAGATCCTGGTCTATTCTATTGAACATGCCTAAACTGTTGGTACTGCAACCGAAACTATTTCTAATGTTGTGTTCCTCTGTAGGTAGTCCTATACTAAGGATTCATTCATCATGGTGTCATAACATGGATCGTCTTGATGTATGTCGATATCTTGATGTCTTCCTAGATGGTTTCTGATGTTGATGCACACCTGATTTCATTTGTCCAGCCAGTCTTGCAAGAGTCTTTCCCTGACCCCCATTGTTCAACTCTTCCTCATCTATGAGGGCCTTCTGGATTGTATCATGCAACGTATGAGGCACTAAGATCCTCACCATCACATGAATGTTGAATTTGAGGCCGAACATAAACCTTTTGACCTTTAGCTTCTTGATGTTCATATGTTTAGCGTACCTAAGAAGCTCCATGAATCGGGCCTCATACTCGGGCACTGTATGAACACCCTTTTGTAAGGCATTGAACTCATTGAGATGGTTCCCAATGAATTCCTCTGATAAATACCTCTCTTGGAACTGCTCCTCGAACAGTTCCCATGACACATCTTCGACGATCATGTCTACCTGGGGTAGGAGCCTCATCCACCAAACAAGAGAACTCCCCTTCAACTGAAAGACATCCATGCAGACTTTCATGCTGGAGGTGTAGTCGTGAAGTGAAAATCACATCACCATATTCTCCAAACATGCCTCGGTGGCTAAGCCATCCATGGAACCCATGAACTTGGGAATCTTAACCTTCTCGAGTTCTCTCTAAATGCTACCACTGCTAACTGGAGTGTGTTGTGAACCCTCATTGGGTACAGGCACCCTGGACTCATCTCTATCTATTAAATTAATCAAGGCCTCTCACATCCTCTGAAAGAATCTCATCAAACCAACCACATCATCCACAACAGTCTTCTCCATCCCAATGACTTTTTCTTCTCCTTGGGGGTTTGACCCCTCTGGCATGGATGCTACTGTAAGAGTCACACCTCCTCCCCTAGCACCACATCGTCTACCTCCACGACGTCCTCTAACTATGATTACATGTAATGACACATTTCAATTTAAATTAGAGATAATTTATTAATCAAATGTTTAACAGATTTGAAGGTGCAATGATCCCAAGTCACGGGGTTAAACCCACTCCGATACCATATGTAATCTCCCCTCTGTTAAAACAAAAATAATGATGCACAAAAGGTAAATGATTCTTTTTTTCTTTGCGCAAGGAATTTAAATCGTCATGACATAAATTAATAACATTACAAGTGACACATCATCGAAATCAATAATGACACAAAGACAATGCATTGACATGAATAAAAGTGACACATGATCAAACATAAACATAGATAGCGACATAGCTCAATACATCAAAATCAATTGAAGCAGATACATAAATAATGATTAACCACATCGTTAAATATAAAATATTACTTTCCCAACCTATCCTGCATGGATAGCACCTCTAAGACACATAAGCAATGCTAAAGACAAGGATTCATCCGATTTATTTTGACCACTTAAGGTCTCACGGATGGCGATTGTTTTGAGGAACAAGGAGGTATCTAAATCTCTTTAATCAATCACAACTCATAAATCTAGACTAGATTATTAGTCATATATCAACATTAATTTCACGGTGCAAATAAATCTAATTACTTAATCAATCTTACATCAACATCATCTTAATGGCGCAAGAGAATCCAATTACTTAATCCATCATACATCAACTTTAATTTCATGGTGTAAGAGTAATCATTAATTCTATTGTCATGGCGTAGTAGTAATCATCAACTTTATTTTCATGGTGCAATAGTAATCAAATTACATATCCAATCATACACTGTGTTAGATTCATGGTGCAAGAGAAATCATCAGTCTTGTTCATGGCGAAAAAGTAATCTAATCATATAACCAATCATACATCACATTAAATTCATAGTGCAAGAGTAATCATCAACTTTATTTTCATGGTGCAAGAGTAAGAAAATTACATAACCAATTATACATCGCATTAAATTCATGCCGCACGAGAAATCATCGATTTTGTTTCATATCCAATTATTGTATTAATGAAGGGTTTACTTATTTATAATAATTCTTCTCTATATTTAAAAGATAACTAAATGAGTATAAGTATCCACCCTCGGAAGGCAATATTAAATTTTATTCTAGGCAATAGTAGGCTATCCAAACTTTAAAATGTGTGAGGATGATTCAATGATCGTCTTAAGAAACCATAAGGAAGTCAATATTCTTTAAGCAATGCATGAGAATTCAATATTACTTGAGTATCTCTTAAAACCTTAACAAAATCATTCATAAAAACAAATGAATGATTTAAGGTGCTTGCGCATCAATCTAAGAGAATTTATGGAAGGTCATATCCCTAGAGTTCCACCAGGATTCCAAACAATAGATTAAAATTAATAATAACAATCTCTTAAGGCCATAGATATAAGAATTCATTCCTAACTTAATTTCAACTTAAAAAATTTAAAAGAAGGTCCCAACCCTTTTAAAAAAAAAGAGAGAACTCAAGGCCTTGTTCCTTGCAAATCCAATTGACAAAGGGGTCAACAACCTATTGGACAAACTCTAAGGAAATCTCACCCCCTTCATATCTATATACAAACTATACGAAGTTGTCTTAAGTTTATGAGAATCATTGGGCATATTCCAGACAACAAAAACACAAAGTAATTAATGAAATAGCTGAGTGAACACCCATGTCAAGAACATCTTAAGTTATGATATTCGTTGAGCATATTCTAGGCAAAAGAAAATGCAGAGTAAGTAATAAATAGCTGAGTGTAAACCCAATCAAATTGCAGCTTAAGTTATGAGATTCGTTGGGAATATTCTAGGCAAAGGAAAGCACAAAGTAAGTAATGAATGGTTGAGTGAAAATCCATGCAAATCAAAACATAAGTTATGAGATTCTATGGTCATATTCCAGGAAAAGAAAACACAGAGTAAGTATTGAATAGTTGAGTGAAAACCCAAGAAAATTGCAGCTTAAGTTATGATTTTCACTTGGCATATTGTAGGTAAAGAAAACACAAAGTAAGTATTGAAATAGCTGAGTGAAAACCAAAGCAAATCACATCTTAATTTATGATATTCGTTGGGCATATTCCAGGAAAGAAAATGATGAGTAAGTATTGAAATAGTTGAGTGAAAACCCAAGCAAATCACAACTTAAGTTATGACATTCATAGGGCATATCCCAAGAAAAAAAAATGCAGAGTAGGTAAATGAATAGTTGAATGGAATCCAAGAAAACCGCATATTAAGTCTATGATAATCGTTGGGTATAATCAAGGAAAAAACACTGAGCGGTTTTGATGGAAAACAAAGAGAATACTCCAGGAACAATAGCAAGGTAGGATCATGTTAAAACCTAGAGAAAACACTAGGAATAATAGCAAGGTAGGATCATGTTAAAACATAGAGAAAACTCGAGGAAGAATCACAAGGTAAGATCATTGTAAAACATAGAGGTGTTGGTGGTTGATCCAATCTAAAAGAAAAAGTTTAGGGAGCAAGCAAGTAGTGATTGAACAGTAAGTAATTTGGTTCGATGCATCGAGGTATCAATAAAAAAAATGAATTAAAAAGGGATAACATAGATTAAATTTTACATACATTGGTTAGAATTTAGATAGTAGCATTGTTAAAAATATCCCTTCCACATCCCACAACCATCCATTGAACTCACAAAATTTAACATTCATAATTTAATACAGTTTTTGCAATAAGACTCTATGTATATGTAAACCAAACTATTACATCCAACTTAGATAAGAAATATCGTAACATCTGTGACACTCCTTCCAATCTTCCGCTTTCTAATCATTGAGACTTCATCGGTACATCCCAACAACCACTAGGGGTACTCCTCATCCCCCTTATACCCTCTAGCTGCAAAGGAGCCTCACACTCACACAACCATAAATCCTCTAGCTCCCAGCTCGCCTCACAAGGTGGAGCCACCTCTCTCTCTCAAATTGGGTATCCCAATTGTCACAAGTAAAACTAGTCAAAAATTCTGCAGTGTAATCTTACCCATAACCAGTGTGATCCATTTCTCATCTACACCATTTGTTTTATAGAATTTCTCTATGACACTTATCTACTTTCACAATTAAATCACTTTTTAAATAAATAATTTAGAATTATTTACCCCTTACACTTGTAATCCTCCCCCCCAAGTTGCACAAGTAATTTCACAGTTTATTTTAATAAAAGTCAATTTCACTCTCCCTTCCTAAAAGTGCTCCCTAAATCAATCATATTTGTCTCTTTATTCCACTTATTTCCAATTAATTACTGATGCCTTATTAAATCTGAGTTAATTTAAAATAGGAATCTTCCTCTTGTTAGACCAGTGTTAACTAGACTCTAGATATCTTTCTATGTGTACACATTCTTTCATCTTTATTTCTTTCTTATTAAAAACAACCTTCTTTTTACATTTCCTTGCACACATGTGCCTTAAGTCAATATTTAAATATAATTCACCCCCTTTTATATTCTTAAATTATTTTACTTCATTCCCTTTTCATTTAATTTATTTAAATTAGTTTATAATTTAGTGTTAGCTTACAACAAGAACTTAGGATTAGGATTAAAGTTGAATAGGCTTAGACTTCATTTGGGGTTAACAATTAATAAATTCATTCTTTAATTAATTTATTAATTAATTAATTTGATACTGATGAAGATTTTACAAGGGTTAATTATTCACTCAGGGTTTTCTAGGTCCCCTATATTCATTGACTCAAATTTTATTTACGCGATGTGCACTTCAAGACGCACTCTGGGCTCCAAGGATTTCACTTTCCTTTGACTGGTTTCTGTAGTTGTCCAACCTTTGGAGTCAAAACTCGATTCAGGCGACCTTGTGAGAGACTAATGGATTCTAAGGAATACGAACCCTTCCTTATTGTGCAACCCTTAAAATATTCACGTGAGATTGTCTGAGTCTGCCCTAATGACATTGTGGACCTCTCGAACTAGGTAATCATCAACCTACAATTCAAGCCACAGTGGGAGTGCTAGTAGGTTGTGACAGGGACTCTCCCACACCTCTCCCTCAATATCTGGTCTATGTGCATCGCCCCTTTACCCCTTATGTGAGTCATATTAGCAAGTAATCGTCAACCTGCATCCATTAGCGAAACTCTGTCAATGATCCATATACAAAATGATACTATAATCGATCATATGAAACATATTCATAAATGAAATAATTAAAGCAATACAATCCACTCCCTGACTCAATCCAAAGTCCAAGGTGGTCTATTGATGCCCTCGGCATCCATAATCCGTCAAGTGTCCTTCACACTCAAGGAAACTCATCAATAACATATGTCAATACACATATAAAAATTAACATAAAATCATAATCCATACACATCATCATAAGAATCCATAAGCTAAACAATAACCATGTACTATAACACGATAACTTGCATGCAAGTGTCCTCAAAGAATAAGTCAATAGCATGTGCTCGTAACAGCGGGATGTTACACTTCTACATGAAGTCACAATATTATCTATATATGTCTCAGTCTTTAGTTAGTCGAGATGCAGGTAGAGAGAAATATACACAAAGTAGAGAAGCAACAACAACAACGGAAGGTCGTCAGAACTCTGAGAGCACACACTTTATGTGTGTGATTGTAAGTTGCAGAAATCAAAGAATTCATTGGAGCCGAAGCTCGACTCAGTATTGTATTTTGTCTTAGCGGACAACGTCGAAGCTTAATATGTATCAAGTATTTTGTGTTTTTTCATACTCACGTGTATTTCTGAGTATATCACTTTGTTTGTTTATGTGTCGCAAAATTGTTCATTAAGTGTTTTATCACAGTGTGCATTCAATCGTACAGTCTATGCAATGTGCCGTAAGTCCTGATTTTTCCACGAAGAAGTATTTTAGCGCCCAATATTTGTCACTACACCAGGCATAATTTCCCGTATGGTGTACATCCGAGAGAACATTCTTTGTCCTTGCAGGTCGTGATTTGGTTGCCTCGGTGCATGGTGGCAGCTCTCGGCATTGGTGTCTCTTAGAATTTCGGGTAAAATAGTTGACGTTTCTCCTTGTTTGTTAAAGGATGGGTTAGGTTCCTTGGTGAAGCCATAGTGCCCAAAGCCCAATATGATTCTACTATATATATATATATATGACTGTTGGACTCATTATCTTTTTGTTGGAGCTTTCAAATTGGGGTTATGTTTCTGGTAGGGTTTTTGATGTATGCACGGTCTTGTTTTTGTCCACAGAGTTCAAATTTTTTCTTTCATTCTGATTATGTTGAAGAAAAAACTGGACTATGTTGAATCCCAATCTAAGGTTACAGGCGTGATGACCAGTACTCTGTTTAGCAGGTTACTAGAGGAGATCTCTTGAAACGGTTGTTGGTTGTGGATGATTTTGTCTCCAATAACAATTTAATATAATTTTCGGTCAATTTGGACACGTTCACCGAATTTGCGGTCAATTTGGACACATTCAATGCTTTGTAATGAGCTTCATTTCGATTGGTTTATATGCTTGTGTTCTTTGTATAATGTTTGATGAATGAATAGTTTGGGTTATTTGTATAATGCTTGATGAATGAACAATTTGTTTGTAGTTGCATCGGGTTAGAGCTAAAAGGAAAAAAATATGTTCTCACTAGAATCAAATAATAAACCATGCATTTTATCAAATCAAATAATAAGCCACACATTTTAACAAGAGGTATACAAAAATAGTTTATAATTTGGTTTATAAACCATGCATTTTATCGAATCAAATAATAATCCACGCATTTTAACAAGAGGTATAAAAAATGGTTTATAATTTGTTTAGAGTTCGGTGGTAAAAAAATGGTTGAAACACTCTATTAGAAGTCTCAATTTTAATAATTAATATTGTATTTATTTAAGGGTGTTTTGTCTACCAAATTGAAATTAAAATTGTTGAAAGGAAATTATATTACTACTAAATAAATGTATGGATATCCACAAGTATGGTCATTAAATGTATGGATATTCACAAGTATCATCATATTAATGTATATTAAGTTAATTTGTTCAATAGAGAACAATAGATACAAGGGAAAATAATAATAATAATAATAATAATAATAATAAAAGAAAAATAAATAGTTAACTAAATTGATAAAAGAAATAATTATCACACATTTTTTTCATGAGAATAATGTAGGTAATATTGAATGGTTAATCCACATAAAATCTTTCAATTCCATCTAATTATCAAAATTCACAACTCTCATAAATTGGGGTTTCTTTTTTCCCTTATCAAGGTAAGTGACTCAAATATTTGTAATCAAACAATTAATTGAACATCCAAACAATACTATAAACAATGAAATGATTTCTACCTTTAACCTTTGGTAGTATTCATGAAAAATTCCATCTAATTATGAAAATGCACAACTCTCATAAATTAAGGTTCTTTTTTCCCTAATCATGGTAAGTGACTCAAATATTTGTAATCAAACAATTAATTGAACATCCAAACAATACTATAAGCAATGAAATAATATCTACCTTTAACCTTTGGTAGTATTAATGACCACCCTATGGTGCTCAATTACTAGAGTGATAATAAGGGGGAAATTTTGTTCCTCCTTTAATAAGGGGGAAATTGTGTTCCTCCCACCAAACAAATGAAACACTTGAACCGAGCTTATGAGTGTGGAGTTCAAAGAAATTCGCATTAAATACTTAAGACAAATAACATCACCTTTACCCAACAATCACTTGAAAGAGGGCATGAGCTATACCACCTCATGGGTTTATGGTGTGTAGGAATACTCACTCTAGCTCTAGATGTAGAGTTACTTTGTAAGGAGTATACTATTCCACTCTATCTTTCAATTTATATCCATTGGTTAGGTACACTTATAATTGTGGAGTTTGGAGGACCCAAAATCAATTGTAAAACTTAAACAATAGACATTATTATTCTCAAGTGGTAATTCCCATTCAATTTACTAATTCCACAAATTTCATTATAAAACAAAAGAAAAAACTCATAATTGATTTAAAATCTTATAACCCCTCACATATAGGAAGCATCTCCTATTCTAATATCTCACTATGTAAGTGTTAAACATATGAAGCATCTCTTATTCGAATATCTTATTATGTAAGTGTTAGAATTAATTCTTACATGCTTATTTCAGAGTTGGTTTGGATTTTTTAGATCTAAATAGTTGTGAGAGATCTTCTCCAACTTTCAGACTCTATTTATGTGTTTGTGGTGGAGAAATTTCCCCATGAATTTATTATGCTTTTGAGAAAAACATCTGATATATACTTTTCTATGTTGGTATCAGAGTAGACTCCAAAACTCAACCCGAATCTCTCATGAGAGGAGATGAGATCATGCCAATGTCGTAATTACGCCGTCCCCCTATTAGAATCAATGGTTTAATGAACCTTTTAATTACAAATTCCTATATTGTGGCCAACAATTAAAGATGCTAGCATATTATTCTTAGTCGCTACAAATCAACGAATAAGATTTAATTTTATAACTTCCTTACATTTATGAATGTATAGGTCTTCCTTGTTTACTTTTTCAAATTTAATTAATAATATTAAGAAATTAATGCCCTTACCACTAATTTCCACGTTTAACTCTTTAGCAAATATTAATGTATAAAATGGCTCATTACCACACTTAACTCTTTTGCTTGGATTAATTCTATGAATAACAGTGGCCACATTTTTATGAATGTGAAAAGTGTTGGTGTGGTAATGATCGATACCATGTTTGGCCTACCTTTAAATTAATACATCCGTGGTTAAGGTGGCATGGTTAAGATGGATGCACGATTGGCCTTCCTTTCAATTAATGCACCTTTAAATTAAAATATTCGTGATTAAGTTGGATGCACGTTTGGCCTGCCTTTAAATTAACACACCTTTAAATTAACGCGTCTGTGGTTAATCTGGATGCACGTTTGTTCTGCCTTCCAATTAACACATTCGTGTTTAATATGGCATGGTTAAGCTGGATGCATGTTGGATTTGGGTGGTTTTTCAAATTTTTCCCAGGCCTTGGGACTAATGGTCAGGTGGTTATTTAAACACTCACTTCTATACGAACTCGGTTTATTTGTTTCTTTGAACCTAGTATATGGAAATTAATATGGTACAATATTTTTTTGAAATTTAGATTTTAGGTTTTTAAGAATTTGGATTAATTTTTTGAAATTTAGATTTTAGTTTTTTTTAAGAATTTGGATTGGGAATTAATTTATCTGATTTATTGATTAGATTTTTATTTGTAGGCATAATCTATAAGTTAACGGGATTTGAGTATTGGCAGGTAAAGTATCGACCGGGAAGGAAGAACTTGGCAGCGACTTGAAATCAAGTGAAGGCTTAAATTGAAAACAACAGTCCCGAAGCGTGCATGCCCTATAATATAACAAGGCGTGCATGCCCTATAATATAACAAGCACCCGACCCTGTTCAAATGAATATACGATTGAGTACAGTGTCTCTGTTTAAACTACCAAACGCAGGCCCGAGCAGGATCAATCACGGCCCGACGATTCTTTCACTCTCGGGAGCCGAAAAGCATTCTAACTTCGTCATATTAGGGGGATTTCTCAGACGTATCTAACATAACATCATATATGTTTAAACGTAAGGGTGTTGCATAACATAATTGAGGTGACCCATGTGTTTCATGAGTAACATGAATCACATACCTCCTGTGACAGTGCATGTATCCAATGGTTTGGCTTAGCTATGCCTACTACATCTAAGTCTCTTATTTTAATATAAAAAAATTATTGGGGAATTTAAATCTTTATTTTCATCTAAACTTAAATATTTGTGCCTATATCTAATGGTTTGGTTTTTGGATGAAATCTTTTATTTTAATTTAAATTTAATTTTTTTCAAAATATCAATCTTTGTTTTAATGTTACTCTGAAGAAACTTAAATTTTTAAGGAAAATCCAAATCTTTTATTAATATAAATCTAAATATTTTATCTTTATGCGAACTCGATATTATGTCTATCATTCTACAACATACAATATTTGGATTCAATTCCATCCGTATACATGCAAAGAAAATAAATGTTATGATATTGCTTCTCAATAATCAATCTCAAAGCTTTTATATCTAGTTAAACAATGCACCCACTTTAATCTAAATTTAATTCTTTTAAATCTTTATTTTAATTTTTGAGCCTAATCTAATACTTAATTTTTGTCCACTTTATATTATACTTATCATTCTACAACATATGTATTTAATCTAGATCTGAATACATGCAATGAAAATAAATGTTTTGATGCTCGGTTTGAATAATCAATGTCAAAGTGAATAATCAATGTCAAAGTAAGTGATGCACACACTTTTTATCTATAAATTTATTTTTGGGTCGTGTGTAGGTTTGACATAAGTTTTAAATGCATACAGAAAAGTCAAATTAAAATGGAATGCATTTATTATTGAAATGAAAAAGGATTTGAAGGTTTGAACTAGCATTGGATGGTTGAATGTTAATAATGTTTAATGTCAAAGTTTGATTGTGCATAATGTTAATGTTTGTAAACAATTCATAGAATACATTTCAATATGGACAAATATGTGCAAGCCAATGCCCAAAGAAGAAAATTGAAGAAGTTGGCATGAACGCAAGGAAGAAAATTGAAGACGCATGCGTGAACCCAATGAAGAAAATTGAAGTCAGCCGGAAATTGAAGTATGCGTAGAGTGACTTTCCAAAAAAAAAAGTGGAAACAACAAAAATAATTTCTTCTAATGTTTATTAGGGTTAGGGAAATGATCAAAATACATTGCATTACCAATGCACAGTTAGAATGTTAAAGAATTTACTAAGATGGTGTGGGAGAAAGAGTCGAGTCAATAATATATTAAAAAAATAAATTGAATAATTCATGGTAAATGTTTTTACTATATTTGGAAAACTTTAATTTCAATGTACTATATTTATTATTAAAAACAAACATTGTACTATATTTATATTTACTATTAAAAAAAATATTTATGATAAAATATTTTTGAAAATTTTAATATATTTTCACTATTTATAAAAGAGATATGAGTTATTAAGAAGATATGAAAGTAGTCATTTTTAAGGAAAACAAATTTTAACATTGATCTTTTAATTTTGAATAAAAAATGAATTCTAAAATTAATTATAGAAGTGTCTGTGCTACCATTAATCCTTTAATTTTGAATAAAAATTGAATTTAAAAATTAATTGTAGATATGTATGTGGTGGTGAGTGCAAAAGAGTTTGTATTAAGACAACCTTTCTTTATGAGAGCAGAAACTCGTGTACTATGGGCCCACATTAGGGGTTATTGTAGTATGGGCCATTCATTTGTCTCACCAATCCACAATAATAATAGGGGTAGAGTTATTTCTATTATAATTTGTATTAGGGTTACTAATAATAAATTATTGTATTAAGAAGTGATTATATATTATATTATTAATATTAAATGTTAATGTAATATCAAAAATTTATTATATTAATGATTATTAGTAATATTTTTAATGGCTATTAACAATGGTCATAATTAATATAGGGGTGTCCCCGAGGTGTAGGACAGTCGGTGACAAAGTGTGTTGTTAAGCCACTCTGGTTTGTTAAAGTCACCGGTTCGAAACTTGCGGGGACAAAAAATCCAACCATGTTAAGGGTTGGTGTGGCTCAAGCCGGGTGCAATCTCCAGGTGATTTTGACGACTTAGATGCCCCTGAGTCGCGGTTTCTCAAGCCACAGGTTAATCGCGTAGCCAACAGGTCCCGCACAAATTAACAAAAAAAATAAAATAATATAGGGGTATTAGTTATTATTAATATATTTATTAACTATATTATAAAAAGGGTACGTTAAGGGTATGTATGTATATTATACATACATACCCTATATACAATAATTATTAATTACTATAAATAATTAACAATGTAAACAATAATGTATTAAAAATATATTAAGGATATATTAAGGTCAATGCAGTTAGGGCTATGGTTATTATGCTTATTAGGGTTAGGGTTATTAGGGTTATTATGGTTAGTGTTAACGTCATATTATAAAAATACTAAAATTTGGTCCACATCAAGCTCAACCATGGTTAACCTTAGTCAACCATTGAAAACCATACTAAAGAATGGGAAAACCATACTCAAGAATGGGAAAACCATACTCAAGTTTATTTTCTATCAATGTCTTTAGAAAAAGTAAAAATCATTATCTGTAAAGTTAAAGCTGATTTTCTATCAATGTCCTTAAAACATGTATGATTCTAAGTTTCCTTGTATGTAATACATCACATCACTACAAAGTTCCTATCTTTGTGAGAAAGGAAACACCTTGTAATATTTTTTGAAAAAGATTGGACAAAACTTCCTTTTCAAAACATGTCAAACATAAAGCAACCTTGTCATGTGAAAAAAATAACTCGATGTTGCCATTTCATGAGAAAAACCAAATGTTGCAACATGAGGAACTTAGTAATGTTGCAATTTGACAAGCATAGTAATGTCACAATCTAGAAAACATAGTAACATCACAATGTCGCAAACATGGCCCTGTAATCGCAATGTCACGAACATATCCCATCTGTCACAATGTGATGAACATAGCCATATTGGCGCAATGTAACGAACATAGTAGTGTGACATTATGACAAACATAGTAACGTCTCAATGTGACGAACATAGTAGTGTCATATTATGACAAACATAGAAACGTCACAATGTGACGAACATAGCCCTATCATCGCAATGTGATAAACATAGCCCTGTCATTGCAATGTGATGAACATGCTGATACTTTGTAATATTTTTTGAAAAATCTTGGAGAAAAATTCCTTTTCAAAACATGTCAGACATAAAGAAACCTTGTCATGTGAAAAAAATAACTCGACGTTTCCATTTCACGAGCAAAACGATGTGTTGCAACATGAGGAACATAGTAATGTTGCAATTTGACTAGCATAGTAGCGTCACAATCTAACAAACATAATAACATCACAATGTCACAAAGATAGCCTTGTCATCGCAATGTCACAAACATATCCCATCTGTCTCAATGTGGTGAACATATCCATATCGTCACAATGTGAAGAATATAGTAGCGTCAAATTCTAATAAACATAGTAATGTCACAATCTGGCAAACATAGCCCTATCGTCGCAATGTGACAAACATAGCCCCATCATTGCATTGTGATAAACATGCCCATATTTTCTCAATGCGATGAACATATCCTCATCATTGCAATGTGATAAACATATCCTCATCACCGCAATGTGTGGTTTACTCAAATGTTTCAACATGAGGAACATAGTAATGTTGTAATATGACGAACATAGTAGAGTCATAAGTTGATAATCATAGTAACAATGTAATGTTAAAAACATAGCCTTGTCATCGCAATGTCACGGACATATCCCATCTGTCGCAATGTCATGAACATATCCCATATGTCGCAATGTGGTGAACATAGACTTATTGTCGCAATGTGACGAACAAAGTAGCGTCACATTCTGACAAAGATAGTAACATCACAATGTGACGAACATAGCCCTATCATTGCAATGTGACAAACATAGCCCCATCATTGCAATGTGATAAACATGCCCATATTTTCGCAATGTGTTGAACATATCCTCATCGTTGCAATGTGATGAACATTTCCTCATCGCCACAATGTGTTCTTTACTGAAATGTTTCAACATGAGGAACATAGTAATGTTCTAATATGTCGAACATAGTAGAATCATAATCTAACAATCATAGTAACATTGCAATGTTAAAAACATAGTCTTGTCATCGCAATGTGATAAATATATCCCATATGTCGCAACGTGACAAACATATCCATATTTTTGCAATGTGATGAACATAGTAGCATCAGATTCTCACAAACATAGTAACATCGCAATGTGACAAACATAGCCCTATTGTCGCAATTTGAAAAACATAGCCCTGTCATTGCAATGTGATAAACATTCCCATATTTTCTCAATGTGATGAACATATCCTCGTTGTTGCAATGTGACGAACATATCCTCATTGCCACAATGTGTGGTTTACTCAAATGTTTCAACATGAGGAACATAGTAATGTTGTAATATGATGAACATAGTAGAGTCATAATCTGACAATCATAGTAACATTGAAATTTGTTAAAAACATAGCCTTATCATTGCAATGTGATGAAGAAATCCCAGTCATTGCAATGTGACGAACATAGTCATATTGTCTCAATCTATTGAACATAGTAGTGTCACATAATGGCAAGCATAATAACGTCGCAATGTGATGAACATAGTCATCTCATCGCAATGTGACGAACATAGCCCTATCCTCCCAATATGATGAACATAGCCTTGTCGTCCCTATGTGATGAACATAACCTCATTTTCTCAATGTGACACAAATATACAGACGTCCTAATGTGAGAAACATTTCCAAATGTCACAAAGTGTCTAATATAACACTTTGTTTTAATATGATGTATGCAACTCAATATTTCAATGTGACAAACATAGACGAAAATTGCATGACATGACCATTTCCCCATGTCGTAATGTGACAAAAATAACCCACAGTCAGAATGTGAAAAGAAAAAACCATAGCCTCATCGTCACAATGTGATGATCATAGCCTCATCATCGTAATGTGACACAAATATACTAAGCTTATAATGTGAGAAACATTTCCAAATGTCACCTGTTGTCACAATTTGATGAAAACACACTAATCAACATTGTCATGTGATAGTTCCATAGTAAACCATGGGGAAACATAATCAACATGGTCTAGCATAATCAACTCCACATTGTCTATGAAAGTCATCTATGGGCATGGTCATGCATAGTCAACCATGGTTAACCATAGTCAACCATAGTGAAGGTGAATCATGACCAACCATACTAAAATTTGGTCCACATCAAGCTCAACCATGGTTAAACATAGTCAACCATGGAAAAGCATAGTCAAGCATGGGAAAACCATAGTCAATTTTATTTTCTATCAATGTCTTTAAAACAAGTATAAACCATCATCTGTAATGTTAAAGGTGATTTATGATCAATTTCCTTAAAAGAAGTATGATTCAAAGTTTCCTTCTATGTAATACATAACATTAGTTCAAAGTTCCTATCTTTGTGATAACTGAAATACTTTGTTAGATTTTTTGAAAAATCTTGGACAAAACTTCCTTTTCGAAGTGTGTCAGACATAAACCAACCTTGTCATATGAAAAACATAAATCAACGTTGCCATCTGATGAACAAAACTAGATGTTGCAACATGAGGAACATAGTAATGTTGCAATTTGACAAGCATGGTAGCGTCACAATATGGAAAACATAGTAACATCGCAATGTCACAAACATATCCCTCACAATGTGACGAACATAGCCCAATTGTGGAAATGTGATAAACATAGCCATATTGTCACAATGTCATGAACATAGTACCATCACATTTTGACAAATATAGTAACGTCGCAATGTGATGAAAATAGCCCTATCTTCGCAATGTGACAAACATAGCCTCATCATTCCAATGTGATGAGCATGCCCATATTTTCGCAATGTGATAAACATAGCCTCGTCGTTGCAATGTGAAGAACATAACCTCATCGCCTCAATGTCTAGTCAACCATAGTGAAGGTCTACTAAAGTTAACCATGGTTATGGCCAACCACCTTTAACCATGATCATGGTAATCCAAGGTCAACCACAACTAACCATTGTCATGTTCAACCATAGTTATCCATGTTCATGGTCAAGAAAGGTCATAGTCAACAATAATTAACCATGTCAACCATAGTCAACCTTTCCTTCCCAAATTCAACCAAGGTCTACCAAAGTTACCCATGGTCATGGTCATTGTCATGGAAAACCTTGGTGATGATCAACCATAAGTCATGGTAAACCATAATCAATGATTGTCATTGTCAATTAATGTATTAATGTATTATTTATGTATTACTCTATTAGTTTATTAATACTTTTGCAATGTATTAATTAATAATATATAGTTAATTAATACATTACATTATTAATCTATTAATACTCTAATAATATAGTATTATTGTATTCATGTATTAATATTTTGTTAATGTTTTAAAGTGTTAATACTTTAGTAAGGTATTAATTAATAATTTTTTATTGTATTAATTAATTAATACATTAAAATATGAATTAATGTATTGATGTCATTCATAGGCATGGTCAACCAAGGTCATGGCCAAACATGGTCATCTCTACAAAAAAAATTGAAACATGGCTAACCATTGTCAACCATGGTCAACCTTGGCCATGGTCAACCATACTGAAGGTCTACAAAAGTTAAGCATGGTCATGGTGAACCATAATTAACCATGTCAACAATAGTGAACCTTTCCTTCCCAAAGTCAACCAAGGTCTACCAAAGGTAACCATGTTCATGGGCATCCATACTCAACCACGGTCATTTTCAATTAATGTATTCATGTGTTATTAATTAATTACTTGATTAGTGTATTAATATTAATGAAATAATGTATATAAAAATAATACTTACTGTATTATTTTTTTATGCATCATTAGTATAATAATGTATTAAATTAATGTATTACTTTATTTGTGTATTCAAACTTTAACAATGTATTAATTAATACTTTAGCAATTTATTAGTCAATAATGTATTTAATAATGTATTTAATGTATGAAATAATTAATAAATTACATTATTAATGTATTAATACTTTGATATGTTACATTATACATTAATGTATTAATATTTTAATAATGTTTTACTAAATACATTATTTTTTAAATGTATTATTAATGTAATACTTTATTAATGTATTCATCAATTAATACAATAAAATATACATTAATACATTAGTGTATTAAAACTTTATTAATGTTTTAATGCATAAACACTTTAGTAATGTTTTTATTAATGCATTTAGTATATGATATATATATTTTTATGCATTATAAATGTAATAATGTATTAAATTAATGTAATAATTTATTTGTGTATTAAAACCTTAGCAATGTATGTTCCTGAGGTGTAGGACACTCTTTACGGAGTGTGCTACTAAGGCACTCTCTCATGTTAAAGTCAGCTATTAAGGCACTCTGTGATGTTAAAGTCATCGGTTTGAAACGTGCGGGGACAAAAAATCCAACCATGTGACGGGTTGGTGTGGTTGAGGTCGGGTGATGTAGGAGCATCTCTCCATGCTAGCCAATCAGCCACATCAGCGGGCACTCATGCAGGGCTGAAAGGGAGGCACAACCTCATTTTGAATTTGAATTGAATGTAAATAAATGTCTTAGGCTGGTGAGCCATGAATGCCATGTCTTTGCGCAGGCTGTAGATAAGATAGGCATTTATTATAGATCGGYTGAGATCTAGTTCTGGATAGCAGACTAGACAGTCCATTGATTGTAAATCAATAGGGTAGGTAAATCCTGGAGGGAAGTGCTCGATTGAGCCGCCTCATGTAAAAGAGATTTGGAGATCTCATTTGAGAGAGTTGGGTAGTAGAATCTTCATGTAGAGAAGAGGAGCCAAGAGAGAGCTCAGGGAACACCTTATAAAATATACAGGCATTCGCCATTATTAAAATAGAGCAGTTTTTCCTGCACCAGTCTGTCATTATATGCATGTGTGTATGTGTATGTTCTTTAGATGCTGCAATTGTGTATTGTTATCATGTAATTGCAGGGAGTGTGTTTGATTTCATGTTTGATAGGTCTTTGAGGTTTCATGCCATGAGGGCGTGACAGAGTGTTGAGACTCTGAATACCGGTGCATAGAGGGGTCACTTCTGAACTCGTGAGGAGTCAGACAGAGACGTGCGGAAGTACAAGCCTGGAATCATCAATTCAGAAAGAAGGAGGACTTTGGGGTTAGTGAACACCTCAATAGTCAGAGTAGTGTTACTGAGTCACTGTTGTGGACAGAACCTCTACTGGGAGTTCTGTAAGAGCTCTACCAAGAGGGTATTGAGCGTATATGAGGAAAGAACTCTGCTGTGAGTTCAGAAAGACCAGAATCCTGTGATGATTCTGAGGGGCTCCGTCTGGAGGACATTGAGGAAGGTTGTAGACAGACACGATGAGGAAGGAACTCTTTGAGTTCTATCATCTGAAGGAAGCATCCACTGAGGGAGATTTTACTGGGTTACTGAATACCCAGAGTACTCAGCAATAGGTGGCTTGAGTTGGAAGACTACCAGGGATACTGTATTCTCCATTTGAGGGAGAGAGAGGAAGATAAGTTTCAATTGTTTCTCAGTCTGAGCCAGGAGATTCCTGCATAAAGTGCAGTTGAATTCCTCCGCATAGAGTGTGTTGAGGAGGCTCACAGTTAAAATCTTATTCTCATCGACCCAGAAGTCGAATTGGGTTGCTCGTGTCTTGCAGGTGGAGTGCAGACCGAGGTTGAAATCTCAGCAGTAAATCTGAGAAAAGAAAGGCGTGGGTTATTGTCACAGTGAGTGCACATAGTCTGGAAGAACTCAACACTTTGATAATTGTTGAAGTCCGAGCGTGAGTAGGAGGCAAGTGAAAAGGTATCTGAAGAAGTCAGAGAAAATTAAGCTCAGGAGGGATAGTTCCGTGGTGAAGACTTTGGGAACAGACCCAGGAGGAGCGCAAATTGAGAGAAGCTTTGGAGCGGGAGATCTCCAAGAGGAAGAATCAACAGACAGGATTCGCAGAGGAGAATCATGAAATCTCAGGGATCGTTAGATCATGGAGAAGCTGGAAGGAGTTTAACCCTTGGGCGGAGGAGAGAACCGGCCATCGAATTTCGGCACATCGGGGTTCGGGCTTCGGTGATTGCAAAGGCAAGAGGTTCATTTCCTTTTGAAATCGCGAATAGCGATTTCCCAATTTAACGGGAGCCATCGATTGTGACGAGGATAGGTGGCACGCGATCCCATCATATCGAGGTTCGGCGTTCGGAGTTTCCAACATCACAAAACTCTTACATCGTGGATCCACGATCCGCGAAGTCTCGAAGAGGACGTGGCAGCGTGGGACCCCAAGTACTAGTGGAAGACAGGTGGCGCGATCTCGGAGAATCGACACCTCGACACTCGGGGTTTTGAAATACGGAGTGTTGACATCGCAAAGGGAGATTTCCCGATAGTGCAAGTGGAGGACAGGCGTTAGGGCGTTAAGCCATATGAGGAGGCATTGAGAAGTGGCATTAGCTCAAAGATAGGGAAACCCTCAATATGCGAGGACGTTGACCCTTTGACCATCGGGATTTGGGGAAGTGAAAGACCCGATATCGTGAGCGTTGAACTTGCGAACTCGTGAGTCCTGAGTTCTGAAGATAGCGACATCTGTGGGTCAGGAACTCCCGAGAGGAGTTGGAAGAGTCTTAGACTCTTCGGGCCTGTGAGAGAATGAGAAGGTCCTGGTGAGAGCAGGGTGGAACTGTGACGGTTTAGAGCATCGCTCTACGTCAAGTGGTATCAGAGTCGAAAATTCTTTCTTGTATATTTCAGGCAGGAAGAGATAGAGGAGCGGAAGAAGACAAAGTTACTGAAGACTCTGTAGGCGATTGCTTGCAGGTAAGCAGCAGTCCATAGACAGTCAACAGGACTGTAGGAGGATGAAGCTGAGCACTCAGGATTGCTGGAGTGACAGCAGCAGATCTGTCGAGGGAACAGATAGACACAGCAAAATGGCTACTGAAGGCCATAGGAAGGAAAGAAAGGCATAAAAGCTTGCAGAGGAAGCACAAATGACTAGAGACCTCTATGAATTAAAAGCAGACATAGAGAAGATGGAACTGTGGATGCGGTAGGATAGGAGGAGGAGACAACTGCACGAATTGCAAATGGAGAAGGCAAAAGCGAAATGGCCAGTCAAGCAGCTCATGGTCATAAGACAGCGTAGGCTGTTGAAAAGATGGCGGAGGTATGCTGAGAACCTCAGTGCCACAGAAGAAGACATGATTTTTTACTGTTGGCCAGAGACAGGACAAAGTCTCGATGGCGATAATGATGATGATTGGAATAAATTGGAATCAGCTGATGGTTTCAAATACTGCCGATTGGGCAGAAAAGAAGAAATTCCAGTTTGCCAGGAGGGAAATGAATTGGGATCAGTTGAGGATATCAAAGACTCTCGTGAGGACAGCCAAGGAATTTCAAATGGCCAGCTGGGCGTTGATCAGAGATCTCTGCGAGGTATTGAAGACTGCCATGAGGGTAGTGAAAGCATTGAAGACTGCCAAGAGGGCACTGGAAGCGTACTAAGCTGCCTAGAGTGCAGGGATGAAAAACTGAGACTGTCTGAGAGTCTCTTGGACTCAAGGGAGAGTTCAATTCAGCAAAGGTTGCTGATGAAGATGGGATCGGTTGATCTCATAATATGCCAGGGAAGCGGTGGAAGCATCCCATATTGCCAGGTGGGCAGGGATGAGAAGATAAGACCATCTGTGGGTCTTAGTAACTCAGAAGTGAGTTGGAATCAGCTAAGAGAGCTGACAGAGCAAGTGGGCTCAAGGATGAATGTGGATCAGCAGATGCAGCTGACAGAAGAGGAAGGTTAGAATGATATTCTGATGGTTGGGGGAATACAAGTATTCCTACCGTCTGCCCAGGAGGGGGCAGAAAATTCAGTTGCAGATATAGCAGTAGCAGCAGAGCAGTCATCGCAGGAGATGACTGTCAGAAAAGAAAGGAAATTGGAGCAGGTATCTGAGACTACCCAAGTCGATGAAGAGAAGAATGAGTGTTCTAAGGAACAACTCAACAAATTCAACCAGCAAGTTGAGCAAGCTGCATCATTTGAGCTGACAGCAAAAGAAACAGAAGAAGGAAACAAGCATTTCAAGGAATGGCTCGACATATTCAGCACTGGAGCTGAAGAGACTGCAATGTGGGGGTTTGCAGCAGAAAATGAAGAAGGTGAGCATTCGGTGGAATGTGTCAGTGATTTCAGCCAGGAAGCTGGAAGAGTTGTAGCACTGAGGCTAACAGCAGAAAAAGAGGGGCATTCTAAGAAATGGCTCAGCGTTTTCAGCCATGAAGTTGAAAACAATGCAACAGAGGGGGTTGCAGAAACAGTGAATGAAGACACAGACAACATATGTCTTGCAGAGTTGTGGGAGTAGATTGAAGCCCTAGAAGACAGGGTGAAAGTGCAGGGCATGCACATCCAACAGGTGAGGTTGGAAACAGATGAGGATGGAATGGGAGATCATGATGATCAGTCACATGGACAAACATTTTTGCAGCTGTGGAGATTGCAACAGAAAAACCAGCCACTGGAGAAGCTGGATGAAGAGATCAAGGAGATCATGGAGCTGATGTTGAAATCAGCAGACACTTCCAGCAAGGAGATATTGAGCAGAAGGAAAGAAACAACAACGCAGCGGAAGCGGCAGCAACAACAACTGAATGGAGCAGGTGAAAAGCTCCACAGACTTGTTTGGGACCCAGGTGGATTCCAACAATTACAAGGGAATCTCATGAGCATGAGCTCATGATCTTTGCAGCTGTGGAGTATGATGCAGGAGCATCTCTCCATGCCAGCCAGTCAGCCACATCAGCGCGCACTCATGCAGGGCTGAAAGGGAGGCGCAACCTCATTTTGAATTTGAATTGAATGTAAATAAATGTCTTAGGCTGGTGAGCCATGAATGCCATGTCTTTGCGCAGGCTGTAGATAAGATAGGCATTTATTATAGATCGGCTGAGATCTAGTTCTGGATAGCAGACTAGACAGTCCATTGATTGTAAATCAATAGGGTAGGTAAATCCTGGAGGGAAGCACTCGATTGAGCCGCCTCATGTAAAAGAGATTTGGAGATCTCATTTGAGAGAGTTGGGTAGTAGAATCTGTGTGTAGAGCAGAGGAGCCAAGAGAGAGCTCGGGGAACACCTTGTAAAATATACAGGCATTCGCCATTATTAATACCGAGCAGGTTTTCCTGCACCAGTCTGTCATTATATGCATGTTTGTATGTGTATGTTCTTTATATGCTGCAATTGTGTATTGTTATCATGTAATTGCAAGGAGTGTGTTTGATTTCAAGTTTGAGAGGTATTTGAGGTTTCATGCCATGAGGGTGTGACAGAGTGTTGAGACTCTGAATACCGGTGCAAAGAGGGGGCACTTCTGAACTCGTGAGGAGTCAGACAGAGACGTGTGGAAGTACAAGCCTGGAATCATCAACTCAGAAAGAAGGAGGACTTTGGGGTTACTGAACACCTCAATAGTTAGAGCAGTGTTACTGAATCACTGTTGTGGACAAAACCTCTACTGGGAGTTCTGTAAGAGCTCTACCAAGAGGGTATTGAGCGTATATGAGGAAAGAACTCTGCTGTGAGTTCAGAAAGACCAGAATCCTATGATGATTCTGAGGGGCTCCGTCTGGAGGACGTTCAGGAAGGTTGTAGACAGACACGAGGAGGAAGGAACTATTTGAGTTCTATCATCCGAAGGAAGCATCCACTGAGGGAGCTTTTACTGGGTTACTGAATACCCAGAGTACTCAGCAATAGGTGGCTTGAGTTGGAAGACTACCAGGGATATCATATTCTCCATCTGAGGGAGAGAGAGGAAGATAATTTTCAATTGTTTCTCAGTCTGAGCCAGGAGATTCCTGCATAGAGTGCAGTTGAATTCCTCCACATAGAGTGCGTTGAGGAGGCTCACAGTTAAAATCTTATTCTCATTGACCCAAAAGTCGAATTGGGTTGCTCGTGTCATGCAGGTGGAGTGAAGACCGAGGTTGAAATCTCAGCAGTAAATCTGAGAAAAGAAAGGCGTGGGTTACTATCACAGTGAGTGCACATAGTCCGAAAGAACTCAACACTTTGATAATTTTTGAAGTCCGAGCGTGAGCAGGAGGGGAGCGCAAAGGTATCTGAAGAAGTCAGAGAAAATTAAGCTCAGGAGGGATAGTTCCGTGGTGAAGACTTTGGGAACAGACCTAGGAGGAGGACGAATTGAGAGAAGCTTTGGAGCGAGAGATCTCCAAGAGGAAGAATCAACGGATAGGATTCGCGAAGGAGAATCGCGAAATCCCGGGGATCGTTGGATCATGGAGAAGCTGCAAGGAGTTTAACCCTTGGGCGCAGGAGAGAACCGGCCATAGAATTTCGGCACATCGGGGTTCGGGCTTCGACGATTGCAAAGGCAAGAGGTTCATTTCCTTTTGAAATCGCGAATAACGATTTCCCGATTTAACGAGAGTCGCCGATTGTGACGAGGACAGGTGGCACGCGATCCCATCATATCGGGGTTCGGCGTTCGGAGTTTCCGACATCACAAAACTCTTGCATCGTGGATCCACGATCTGCGAAGTCTCGAAGAGGATGTGGCAGCGTGGGACCCCAGGTACTAGTGGAAGACAGGTGGCGCGATCTCGGAGAATCGACACCTCGACACTCGGGGTTTTGAAATACGGAGTGTTGACATCGCAAAGGGTGATTTCCCGATAGTGCAAGTGGAGGACAGACATCAGGGCGTTAAGCCATATGAGGAGGCATTGACAAGTGGCGTTAGCTCGAATATAGGGAAACCACCGATATCCGAGGACGTTGACCCTTTGACCATCGGGATTCGGGGAAGTGAAAGACCCGATATCGTGAGCGCTGAACTCGCGAACTCGCGAGTCCCGAGTTCCGAAGATAGGGACATATGTGGGTCAGGAACTCCGGAGAGGAGTTGGAAGAGTCTTAGACTCTTCGGGCCTGTGAGAGAATGAGAAGGTCCTGGTGAGAGCAGGGTGGAACCATGAGGGTTTAGAGCATCGCTCTGCATCACCGAGTGTGATCCTCGGGTGATTTTGACAGCTTAGATGCCCTTGAGTCACAGTTTCCTAGCCACAGATTAGTCCCACATGTCACGGACAAACTAACAAACAAAAAAAAAAATTTAGCAATGTATTAGTCAACAATATTTTTAATGTATCAATTGATTAGTTACATTATTAATGTATTAATACTTTGATATATTTCATTATACATTAATGTATTAATATTTTAATAAATAAATTAAGGTCAATGTATTAGTACTTTATTAATGTATTATACATTAAGATATTAATGTATTAGTATTTTAATTTATACATTATAGTAATGTAGTAATGTATTACTAAATACATTAAGGTGAATGTATTATTACTTTATTAGTATATTTATACTTTATTAATATATTTACTTTATTAGTGTATCAATATTTTAATAATGTATTAATTAATAATGTATCCGTTTATTACTTATTGTAATACGTTACATTATTAATGTATCAATCAATTAATCACAACTTTACATGTAAATTAATATTTTAATTTATACATTACATCAATACATTAATAGACAATTAATTTATATACATCAATTCATTAATATTAATTTGTTACATTAATTCATTATCATTATTATATATTATGTATTAATGAAATAAAATTAATACATTAATGGTCTTCCTCAAAGCATGTCGACCGTCAACTAGCAACAACCAAATAATTATTTAATTATTTGATTATACTAGATTAGTGGATTTATTGAGTAATTTTAATTATTTCAGTAATTTTTCAATTATTTATATATACTAGGTAAGTGTATTTTTGGTTGTTTTGGTTGAGATATCATCGCCCATTGCCACCAGTTCGAGGCCTCTTTGTAAAGAAAACGAAATCATCAAATCTGCAGATCTGTGTGGCTAGGCTCCAGGATAAAAGAGAGACATCGACACATACATCCACAGTCGTTCCACATCGTGTTGTTTTTCCCAGTGTTATCACTCCAAAAGTCACCCTAGACTGTAATCAGGTGATCTTGGTAACATCAAACTATTTGTATATGTAAATGAGTTTCTTAAAAGGTCAAATGGACAAGACTTAGAATAATAAGGCTTTAACTCAGAAATATGAACTAATCATGCACAAGCAAACAAGGTCTTGACTAAATTCAATCAGTAAGTGGGAGTAAAATGTGAACAGAGGGAATACTTCAGTGAGAGGAATGTAGAAGTTTTTGTAAACATCAGGTCTACGGACAACCTAAGGAAGAAAAACCCTTAACACAAGATCTTCTTGAGTTCAATGTTTAAGGACACTAAAGAAATAGGATGATAATATTACAATCAAACATACATCATAATATCACCACAATAATTCATGTGAGTCATTCAAATCATGAACACTTTAGCATCAAAAGCAAATAAGTTGGAATAAGAAGTTGATTTCTATTAACCAAGATGTCTCAAATCCTATACATAACTAGTTCACAATATCAAAACATTACAATTTGGGAGCCTCAACTCAACCATTCCAAAACTATTCTACTTTTGTACCATAAAATATATAGCACCACAGGTCCTTTTCATCTTACCACTTTGAGCACCAACCCCTTTCCCAAAATAGAAACACTTACAAACAAAGAATGACATGTTTTAACTCATTTCCTGCTTTTTAGGAGGTGAAATTCTAAAAAATTGGCTTCAAAATGCCACTTGTAATTCTCAAAATACAACAGCTGTGTAAAATTTGAGAAAGTTTTTTGTAGATAAGCTCGTTATGAAGAAAAACCTCTCTCGGGTTTTTTAAATTCATCTCCAGCTGGCTAAAACAGGTGTGAGAAAAACATGTCTCGAACGAGAAAACATAAAAAACTGAAAACATAGGGCTCAGAGATTCTTTCGAATCTCTCAATCCATGACACCTGTGTGAAAAATGAAAGAGGTTAATGTTCCTCGTTCTATTATTGACAATAACCTCCTTTGGATTTTTAAAGAAGTCAACTGGTCAAAATTTGTGAGTTTAGCAGTCTTAAAAGAGAGTTTAAGCCCCATGTTTCGTAGCACCACTTCTATGTCAAATAAATCTATGACCATAGCACATTTTAAAAAACTGAGAGAGGTTTTCGTTATTTGGTATGTGATGAACAAAATCCTCCTCCTGTTTTAAAAAAATATTCCCATTTGATCATAATCTAAGTTTCAAGTTAATGAATAAAAAATGATAAAATAACTTTGCACAATTCGTTTTATGCCAAAATTTAGGTAGAAAATTTAGGTAGCATCATTATGCGTCTGTGTGCAAATTTTAGGTAGCCCAGTAAAAAAACACAACATCTCTAACTTGAATGTGTTCAGAGCAAGTAATGACTTTGCATAGTATCAAACCCACCATCTTTAGGTGACTATAATGCTTCGATGATAATTCATCAATGTTCCCAAGCTGCAAAGAGAACATCAGTGATATGTTCAAGAGATTTGGCAATTGATGTTATGCAAAAACATCATACACACATCTGAAATAATAATATCATTCACCAGGTTGCACACAACCAACACTGCCTCTCATTTATATTCATGTCATTTACATTCATCATCTAGTTTCCAAAACCTCATAACAAGGATGTCACTTCTCAAGATGAGGTGAAGATGTATCAGGTATAGTGAGCCACTCCAGCAATGGAATTTCACATGCTCTTTATATATCTTCCAAGTTCTCATAGAAAAACTGAACAATTCTCCCACAACAAATTTCTGTGGCAACATAATCTCAACAACATGGATTCCCACCAAATGAAGTGATTGTAGTGTGGTATGATTGTGGTGTGGTACTACTTCAACCTCCAATGAGTCCCATTTTTCATCCATCGGGCCATCATTGCCACTAATGTGGAGGTTGCTTCTACTATGACAAATATATTTTGGTCGATTAATTTATTCACCAAGTGCAAGCCCCTAGAAACTAGAGAATTGAGAGATTCATGAATACTGAATGGCAGATCCAATTTAATGCATGACTATGCTAGTCGAAAAAAACCCCTTGAACATTGCAGTTCTGGCACCGAATGACTTATTGCATACATACTCCATTGATCTTCATTGATATGCCTCATTTTCCATGCCAAGTGTCCTGTAGAGATGGTAAATTGTTATTATGTTGCCAACTACTATCTCTGCCATTATCCACATCATCAACCACCCAAAAGAGTAATGAATTTGAACTCCTTGATTCCAAGTGCCAATAGGTAGCGCCATTCTGGTGTATCTCTGTGCAAACTTTGACTCTGCTAGAAATTTGATAGCGAATTTAGGTAGCGCACTGTGGAATACACAATGCCCAAGAGAGTATGTAGCACCCAGGAAATTTACAGTACCGAAGAGAAAACGCAGGGGATCTAGGGGATTTGGCAAAAGGGTGGAACAAGCAAGAAATGTGGAACATAATCATATATATCATGGATACTTTTAGTTCTTCAACACCTGTAAAATCTTTAAACAAGCATTGACGTCTCACTGCATTGACCTCTCATCATGTCACCTGGTGTATCGGTGAGCACCAAACAACTGGAATGTTGGCTTAATTTATTGCTTGACTTTGAGTTGAATGCTGAGCTAGCATGTAGGATGGTATGACATGTAAACATGACTCGAAATTGACATATGCGATAAAGCTTAGATGTGAGGGAATTTAAAAATAAGACACTTAAGGGTAAGGGAATTTAAAAGTAAGACACATAAGGGCACACGCCCTTTTTTATTTTGTTTTATTAAATAAATATATATAATAAACATAATTTATAAACTACAAAATAGTTTAGAAAAATATTATATATATATTTAATAATAAAAGTGTTTTTATGAAAAACTTATCATAAAGATTTGACACATTTCAATAAGGATTTCTAACCATTTATTTGTAGGTAAAAAGGATGAAGCCAAAGGATTTCTTAGGCAAAGATATCAATAAGAACTTGTCAAAACAGATGGGGAATTTGAGGTTTGGACATTGGCAAACACTCAAAGGGATTTTGATAATTTCAAGATAAATACGCTGAAGACGCTCTCAAATATATTGGAAAAATTGAGTGCTAACAGCAGCACTATTACAACTTAGTTCAGAGGTGATGTCTAATAAAAAGGTGTCTGCTCAAACGCACGTAAGCGAAAGGAAGACTGCCGCATTGACTTTGGAGCGATCAATATAAGTGGTTTTGTTTTATATTAAAATATGTTTTTGCTTACAAGGTAAATGGAGGCAATTTTTTTGCAGTGATCTGTGTCTTGCTCAAGGTATTTCCAAATAATCAAACCACCGTATTTTAGACCTGTGTTGAATGAATCGCGTGGTGAGCAGTGAAGTTTGTATCTTCAGTGAGATCCAGTTCAGTCGGTGCAGCATCAATGTTTCAGTGAGATCCAGTTCAGTCGGTGGAGCTGCAGCATCAATATTTTTGATGTTGGTGTGTGGATTTTTTATTTATTTTTTATAATTTTTGGAGTGCAGAGTGTGAAAGTACATCGTATTATAAAGAATCAATTATAAAACAGAGTAACATAATTCAGGATGGTAGTTTTTTGAGTTTTTTTTTTATGTCAAAAGAATATTTCACTGATTTGATTTAAGTTGTATAATTGATTGTGGGATACATTCAATATTAGACTACTTTTCTATATAGTTATTAAAATATACATTTGTTATATTTTCACATATGAAAGTATGTTTATAGAGTGATTCAGTATAGTTGTCAATAATCTTTTAGTAATTATATCTTAAATGAATGGAGTGGTAGTTAAAAGTTGATGGTTGAGAAAGAGGGCAGTCTATGAGATTTCACAGTAAGTAGAAATGCCCACACAAGAAGTTCAAAAATATTTTTGAGTGATGTCAGTATTGTTATTTGTAACTTCAAAAATATTTTTATGTGATTTCAGTGTTGTTATTTGTAATGTAAGCATTAATTGAGGGTGTTTAGAATTAACCCTTACATGTTTGTTGGTTAAGAGATTTCCTCATAAATTTGCTATGGTATTGAAAAAACATCTTCTATAAATATATATGTGATTGATTCAATAATAAAATAGAAATTTAAATATGCAATCTGCTTTGTTTTTCTGTATAATAACTCTCCTCAATATTTAAAATTTAACAATCAAAACAATTTTGAAATTTTTTTAACTTCGTGACGTCAAATTCCTTCCCTGCTCCGGGGTTCGCATCATTACTAACGATTATTTTAAAATATCTGGTCGACGACATTATGAAAGGAACTCTCATCTTAGTAAAGGTTCAAACCATTTAACTATCATAATCATTCAGAAGACATTTTGCTCGACTACCGCAATGTAGCGTGATTATAATACATTGACTCACAAAAGTTTGATAGGTATTCTTCCCTGACTTGTTCTGCAGAGAAAGAATCAAACACTCTGAGCGGCCCTCAAGTAAAATACCGATACGATAAACTCAAACCAACCAAAAGTTTAGGCTGTTTGCGAAAAGTTTATGTTTTATATCTGTTAATATTATGGTTTGTTTATACACCGTGACAATGATACAACATAGGAATTTTACTCATTATATTTTGATTTTAAATTGAATATAAGAAACCTGTTATCTGTATTGGAATAATTTCGATGGTTGTCTTATGCTATTTTCGAAATTGTTTGCTACTATTTACGTTGAATATGGGTCACTATCTTTATCAATATAGTACCGAATACTTCATGTGTTGCAACAAATATAAGATTTTTATCAATATAGTACTTAATGCTTCATGTGTTGAAACAAATATAAGATTTATATTACCGCAATTGTCCACGAAAGCTTTCAAAATAGTTTTTTTCGGCCATTGACAAAGTACAGAATACCAATGATACATTCACACCATTTGTATTTCATTAACGAAGTACTGCAGTGTGATCATCTATCCAATTTGATGATCAGTGCCCAGAAACATAGGATGATTGTGATATACAGTGACTGTACAGTGTTTTGGCGATATACGTTTTGGCGATGAGCATGCGTTTAAATGAATGGACAACGCTATGAATAATTTGAGTCTCTCATATTCTTATATTCACGATTAAAGAGAGGTGGAAATATGCTTTAATATGGAAAATGTAATAAATGCATAAACATCAACGGCCATTAAGTTTCATTGTACGTTTCCTTACAGAGCAAAGGCCATTTAGTTATTTTCATGTGCGTTTCAGTCGATCCTTTGATTTACCAGCTGTTCATTTCACGTAGAAGGAAACTGTGAAACGCAATGTAATGACACAATCGACATTTTTATTACCAACAGTAGACATAATTTTAGGCATTGCATGAGAATAGCTGCACACGACAGGATCTAAGAAGATTGGCAAGAATTGACTCGTTCCAAGACGATCAATATGATGATGTTTTCGTAGAAGCCAAAACATACATACTGTACTCGAACAGTTCCTA
>JZKD02S2167067.1:530084-547390 GCA_000966675.3 Picea glauca | reverse complement strand
CTGAGAAATCTGACTCTCTTTTGTTTTCCATAAACACAATGCTCACAGAAGTCCAAATCAATTTGTTTAAGATCTGGCAACAAATTTCTTTTGTAAAGTATCTGCATACCCTTCTAACTCATGTGTCCCAGCCTATGATGTGATAGTGTTGTATCCACTCCAGTAGAAGATAAAGATATAGAAGAGTCAATATTACTAGTACATAAATACAATGTACCTACCTTGTCTCCTTTTGCTATCACCAATGATCCTTTGATGACCTTCCACGTCTTATCTGTAAATATGGATATACAACCTTCACTTTCCAAATGCCCTATTGAAATTATATTTTTCCTTAAATATGGAATATGTCTTACCTCTTTCAACAACCATTGGTTTCCATTGCGTTTCTTTATTTTTATCTTTCCCATTTCAACAATTTTTCATGGTGCATCATCACCCAAATGAACCTGTCCATAATCACCTTGAAAATAATCTAGAAAATGTTTCCTATGAGGCGTGGCATGAAATGAAGCCCCTGAATCTACTACCCAATACTCAGAAATATTATCTACAGAAAGAATCAAAGCATCTTGTAACACATCACCTGTTACATTTGCTTCCTAATTTCTCTCCTGCTGTCCATCTCTTTGGTTATTTGGAGCTCTGCAGTCTTTCTTCAGATGTCCTTTCTTTCCACAATTCCAACACCTTATCTTTCCAAGTCTAGATTTGGATCTACCCTTCCTAGAATTCCCACAGTTCCCTGAGCCCTTTCCACTATCCTTTTGTCTTCCCCTGTTCTCCATGTTCAACGCATTACCTGATGTCTCACCTGTGCCTTTCTGTCACATTTCCTCACTAAGGATAACACCAACAACATCATCAAATTTTAAAGTATTTGAACCAGTGAAAGAGTTCCTTACAACCATGATGAAGCCATTCCAGCTTTCTGGCAATGAGCAAAAGATTAGAAGAGCCCTAACCTCATCATCAAAGTCCACTTTTATAGAACTTAGTTGATTAGTAACCGTATTATATTCATTTAAATGATCTACAAAAAACCCACCTTCCGACATCTTCATATTAAATAATATCTTCATTGGAAATAACTTATTGGATGCCAAGGGTTTTTCATACAATTTGGCCAACGCATCCATCAAACCCTTCGTTGTCTTTTGTTTCGAGATATTGAAAGCCACCGATGCTGCCAGGATCAGCCGTATCGTTCCTAAGGATTTTCTGTCAAGAATCTCCCATTCTTCGTCCTTCATGGCCACCGAATTCTTTGCTACTCCACTCAATGGTAGGAATAGATCCTTCTAATATAAATAATCTTCCATCTACATATTCCATAACTGGTAGTTTTGGTTGTTAAATTTCTCGAACCTAAACTTTCCATCTTTTGACATTGCTCCCACTCGAACCAGGAACCCTCTTTTCTTGCGAGTTAACTTATGCTATGATACCAGTTGTTATAAAAATAGGACCGCAGTGCAATAAAATAAAACAAATGCGTAAACAAAACACAGAAGATACACAATACAAGAGAGACACAGATTTACGTTGTTCACCTAGTGTGGGCTACGTCCACCAGAGAAATTTCCAGGTCCTTTCTTTGTTATTATCCAACAAAATGAAGGGATACAACCTATAGAAAAACTCACTGTAACTTCCTCTTCTTTCTCTTAGAGTCTCCTCTCTCAGAATACAATACTCGCCAACATACATAGCCACAATACATTTCCCTCATAAAAGAGGGTTGCCTTCTAGGGAAAAAAAACCTAACATAATCTCTATCGTTAGATCTTTGACCTTATAACGAACGGTCTAGATTTACAATGAAATTACAATATACTTTTACAAGGCAATTTTTTCTTCGAGGGATTTTCCCCCAAACCCCTGTTGGGGGCCCGCTTGCCCCCAGACCCCCTCGACCCCACAGAGGGGGTTCGCCCCCTCCGCACTCCCCCGCATGGAAGAGTGTACATACTTCTGGGGTGTAAATACTTCATGGGGTATAAACATGGCTGAAAGTAAAAGACCTCTAAATCAGGAAGATAATTAGGCTCCACAACCAACATTGACAAGGGGATAATCTGAAGGTAGGAAGGAATGAAGAAAGAATTAAGTAAGGAATGGAGGGATTGTAGATGTAGAGAAATGAAGAAGGTGTATTATAAGAAGAAGATGAATTTTCCATACTCTATAGCGGAAGAAGATACAAGAGATTGAATTTTGGGGTTGATAAAGAGGATTCGCATAGTGAGTATGAGAGGAGAGAACCCTGCACAATAGTTCAGATCATTGAAATACCAGGAAAAAAAGGAGAGGGATAGGATCCTTATTTAAGTTATATATTAGAAGAGTCATTAATTCCTATTGATATTGGATCCTGCATGGAACTCACGACCCCGTGTGTGTCACCTGGATCTGAGATAACATTTTAATATTTGTCAAAATAACTTGTAGTTAGTAGAGGAAGTCAAAATAGTGGTAGTCAGATAAATGTAAGTAGTGCGTCAAATCAGAATCAACCAACAACATCGAGGGGTGGTACTATGGAAAAACACCATGGTAGGTTAGATAATACATTGAGAATTCCTAAGTTCCAGGGAGTTGGGTCACAGAACCCCAACAACATTTATTTGTATGTGAGACAATTTGGAGTGCTAAGAATGTCTAGGATGAGGCTAAGAAGATTTCCTGGCTAGAAACAATGATTAGAGGCCACACATTAGTCTAGTACATGAAATTGCAGGGTACTACACCAACAGGTCAAGCGAGAGCATCGACATAAATTCTACAAGAATTATTAAAAGAGTTCAAGAAGCCAAAATCTAAGTCACAATATGTTATCACATAAAGCTGTCATGGGTCATATGTAGCTGTTGTTAAGACCTAGGTCTACACCTCTTTCATGTCTCTCTCTTTTCTTCATACCTTCCTATAAGTTTTTCCTCTTCTGGTTGATAAATTCAGGCAGATTAAGTATGTTGTATACACAGGGAAAAACCATGAGAAAAATGGAGCATTCATAGCTGTCCATTTCAGGCTTGAAATACAAGCAAACAGACAAGTTCAATTTTGAACGGTGGAGATCCCATGTGTAGTTCATATTAAAGGCTCTCGTGCATTTGGAGTTTCAAAGTCGCGCAAGGATTAACGACCAAACAAAATCCCCGAAGTGTCGAAGTCCCGAAGTAACAAGAGACTCCAATGTCAACTGGGATAAAGTCACTTTGGGAGATATTCATGCCCATGTTCAAAATCTTCCGAAGCCCAAAGCACCGAAGTAAAGAGAGGTTTCCAGGACAACCGGGAGAAATTTACTTCGAGATATATCGATCCAAACATCCTGAAGCCCTGAAGTGCCAAAGTAATGAGAGGGTGCCACATAAACCAGGAGAGAGTCACTTCGAGAGATATTCATGCCCGTGTTCAAAATCTCTCGAAGCCTGAAGAAACGAAATAACGAGAGGTTTCCATGTCAACCGGGAGAAAGTTACTTCAAGATATTTCCATCCAAGCATCCTGAAGTCCCAAAGAGCCGAAGTCCTAAAGTGACATCAAACTAACACGTCTCTTAAATCCCTGCCACTCCATGGGTTTTTTTCAATTCAACACATGGAACTTATCCACCGAGGATGCATATAATTAATTTTAGACTACCACGTCACTTTGGACATGTACCACTCCAAGAGTTTTTCATTCTTTTCAATCCAAAACTCCCGAAGCCCGAAGTGTAAAAGTATCAAAGACACATGGTTCTCATCCATCAATAGTTGTTACAACACAATGATGTCAGGTTACCACATTATATTTGAGAGATCGTCCTCTGGGAGATATTCTTGCTCAGCATTCAAAGCTCCCAAACCCCAAAATTGGCTCCATCTCTAAACATCGTTGAAAGGATTCTAGAGTTGGCAGATGGATAAATTTTAGTGAGGGCGGTAAAATAGAAGGGTTACCCAGATCATATATTGCAATAGATCGACGACCACACTTCATTGTTGGGATAGAAAATACTCGAACGTTAAAATTCTAAAGCAGTCCCACAATCAAAACCATGGTATAGCGAAAGAGGTACATAGCAGTTGGTGGCGGATTGCGAGGGTCGAAGCTGTGTGGACCCAAACGTCCCTTGACAACTTCTGCAATCACATGATGATGTAGGGTCCATCCCAAAGCAACAGGTGGCAACAAAAGCAGGGCCTTCCCATATCACGGATTGTGACAATATCGACGACCACACTTCATTGTGAGGACAAAAAGGGATCAAATGAAAAAGTATTAGAGAGGTCCTACAATCGAGACTATGGTATAGCTAAAGAGGTACGTGTCAGTTGGTGCTAGATTTCAAGGGTCAGAGCAGTGTGGATCCAAACTTCTCTTGGAAACTTCCACAATCAATTTTTTATATAAGGTGCAATTCGAGAGTAGAATGTGGCAGCAAACTAGGCGTTAGGCCTCATCCTGATCCCAAGGACAAATCATTTAATGAAATAAGGACTGGTGGTTGAACAATTGACTACCCCCTTATATGGAAGCATGGAGGGTCTGGTCGAGGATCCAAAAAACTATCAGCACGAAGTACCACAGAGGGCAGTTTTTCTTGGAGGCCCATACTGATACGAGTTTCCTTCTAACTGAAGGAAAAAGAAAGACAAGAGAAGACACATGACACTGGTAAAGAAGATCCCAAGAAACAATACTTTTCATTCATTTTTGGTTGCCAACAAGCTCCTTGATTTTAGCAATTTTTTAGATCTATTGGTACAGATGCTATACTTGTAGTTTTTTGTGGAGAATCCTAGAATAGGAAGGGCATCTCGCACTCCTAGCCATTGTATTCTATTTTGATTATAAATACATATGATGAATTCTATAAGTAAGGGTGGTGGGGGGGGGGGGTTCGGCCCAAGACTGGAGGGGGTTTTGAGAAATGGAATGACTATATATTTCAGTTTGTAAGCTAGAGGGATGTGTGGCTGTAAATTGTATGTTATTGAAGATTCATATTAGTTGTTTCATCAGATTTGTCTTCTATGTTCTATTCTTCATCTTGTTTGAACGTATTGTTGATTTTAAGGATTGAAATTTTCCTCTGATTGATATATTCTTGATGTAGTAGAGGATTTGATGTAAGCTTCTCTATTTATCATTATTTACTATTCAAACACATTTAAATTATCTTTGCAGAGAGGATCTCTACTTAGCGAATATTCGTATTTATGTTAATTATCTTATTATTCTCTTCATCATTATACAAATCTTTTTTCTGATAGGGAGCTTAAATGCCTTCAATGAGAAGTATGTTTATGACTCCATAGCCCAATGGTCCATCACTGATCTGCAGTGAGATGTGTTGTCTTTTCCTTTCTTTAAAGTCTTGTTCATCCATGATCTGGAACAAAAATAAAATCAATTTGTATGTTACCAAGATTACTCCCATTTGTAGTCTGGGGGTGACTCTTAGAGTGACAACATTAATGGTGTCACCACCAAGGAAGGACAAGATTTGAAATGGACAAGATTTTAGCTCAAAGGTATTCTTTCTATGTTTTTTAAAAAATAGTTGGTTTCCATAATCTAGAGTTGAGTAGAGATGAATGGGAAAGTATCCTTCCTAAATTTCGAGGAGAAGAGTGGGAGGTAGAAGCTGAACATTTGATGGATTTTCATGAATTTATTCATCAAATTCATATCATGCATGAAGATATTCAGATTAAGATTTTTAGGTATTCATTAGGGGGGATTTCTCGTGATTGGTGTCGATCTCTTACCATTACAAGAATCAACTCTTTGATAGGTTTTCATGCAGCTTTCAATTCGTTTTGTAAAGAGTATTTTTCAGCTCAGTATCTTTATGAAAATTGTTGTGATGAGTTTTCTTTGATTCATAAATATTCGTCTAGTCATGAAAACCAGATTTGTGATGAAGCAGTTATTATGGAAGAAAGAATTTGTCATGGATATCAAGAGGTTTTGAATGATATTCATTATGATAGAAATAACATAGAAACATCTGGCATCATATCAAATGTATATGTTGTTTTAAATGTTTATGAAGATCAACATGTCTCTTTTGAAGATTCTGATGTCGAAGAGAAAATTTATACATCAATAGATATTTCTCCTGACTATGAAGCTGAGATAAATGATACGTTAGTTAAAAAAAACTAGGGAAGATTCCTCTGTATTTTTTACTAGATTTTCATAATTGAAGGAAGATTTTGTTTGTTTCTCTCGTGAAGAAAATCTAGAGGATATGTCTGTTCTTGAAACATATGTCTTTAGAAACCCTTCTTATGATGAATAAGTTGTTTCAAATACTGACCAAGAACAACCAATATTTGATGAATATCCCAATGAAGATGAGGAAGAGGACTGTTTTTTCATAGCTTCTTTGGAACCTTATAGCATGGTTCCTATATATGATAATTATGAATTTGATCCTTGGGAGAGCGATGCAAGAGAAAATGTAGAGATAAATGTGCATCTTATCTCATGTCAAACACTTATAAATGAGTAGATATCACTAGGGATTAGCAAGCGTGCATCAATCATTTATCCACATGTAGACGCTCAGAACATCAAACAACATGTGAGCAATGGTTAAATAAAGGAGGTAACTTTTTACCAGTTTAGCATGTATGATTATAAATTTTATGACCCTATGGGGTTATATATGGATTTAAACTTGTTATAACTAAGAGTCTTCCTCATACTGGAAGAGGATAAGCCCAGTACCCATCAAAATGTTTGGTGGATGTGATTTTATGAGTGGATGTCAAATGGACATAACTCAGAACAAGAATATTTTAACACAGAAACTAGACAAGAAATGCATAGGGAAATGAGGTCCTCATTAACTTCAGTTAGTGGTTTAAGGTTAAAGATGTGCATAAGGAAGACTTAGTGAGAAAGGTGAACAAGTCTTCCATGAGCATCCGACTTTCAAGCAACCTAGTGAAGAAAAACTCGGGAACAATAGCACTCTTGAACTCAAGTTTCAGACACTGAAATATATCATAGTGACATAATAATCAAACCTCCATTACCATGCAACTACAACAATTCATCTGTATATTTCATGCACGAGCATTTCATCACAGGAGGAAACAAGGAAACAAAGAAAATATTGAAACAAGTCATGTTAGCATTATAATCAAACGTGGATTACAAGACAACTACAACGCTCGTATGGATACTCCATGCACGAGTGTTTCAACATAGATTAAACAAGATGATGAAAGAAGTTGTCCTCTGTTAATGTGAAAGTCTCATATCTCATACAAAACCTGAGAACAATTATGTTATCAAAATATTACAAAATAGGGAGCTTTGCTCAACCATTCGACCACCTTAAAAAAATATTGAAATGATCTATTTATAATCAGATCAAATCACAACTGCCAAGAGTGATCTGGCCATTCCATTCAAAGTCTTTCCTCTGTGCCTCCTTTTGTCAAACTGTACGTGTTTCCTACTGTGAGATGCAAACTCATATCAGTATGGGCATGTAAGAAGAAACCATCTAGTTGGTACATTGGGATGAAAATTTTGTCTCCTCGACAGTAGCTTTCGAGATTCCTACTTATGGATCGAGCTGAGGTTTCAACTACTGGTCCTTTTCCATTAACTGAATCCTCCTCTGGATTGGATAAGCAACCTAAATACTAGCGAGAGACCACCTGTTGTTGTTGGAGTTGGGTCTTGTATATAAATAAACTCGTGTGTAATATTTTCAGTTTTCCATTTTATTTTAGTATTTGAATAAGTGACCCCATAGCCCTAGGATAAGACATTGAAGCTTCTTGTTCTTGGAAGCTCACAGAAAGAATTCAACCCCATGTGGAGCGAAATTTTATCGCATAAAGTCGTCATGGGTCATACGTAGTTTTTGTTAAGACCTAGGTCTACACCTATGCATCCTCTCTCTTTTTTTTTCATACCTTCCTATAATATTTTCCTCTTCTGATTGATAAATATAGGACGATCAAGTATGTTGTATGCACAAATAAAAACTATGAGCAAAATGCAGCATTCAGAGTAGTCCATTTCGGGCTTGAAATACAAGAAAACAGATAGGTTCAATTTTCAATGGTTGAGATCCCATGTGTAGTTTAGATTAGTGAATCTCGTGCATTCAGAGTTTCAAAATCATGCAAGGATTAATGACTAGATAGAAGCCCCGAAGTGTCGAACTCTGAAAGTCCCAAAGTAGCAAGAGACTGCCATGTCAACCGAGAGAAAGTCACTTTGAGAGATATTCACAGTGGCGTTCAAAATATCTCAAAGCCTGAAGCACCGAAGTAACGAGAGCTTGCAACGCGAACCGAGAGAATGTTACTTTGGGAGATTTCCATCCAAACATCTTGAAGTGTCTAAGTCCTGAAGTCCCAAAGTATCAAGTGGATGCCACGAAAACCGGTAGAAAATCACTTCGAGAGATATTCATGCCTGCGTTCGAAAGCTCCCAAATCCTGAAGAGTCGATGTAAGGAGAGGTTGTCACATCAACCGGGAGAAATTTACTTCGAGATATTTCCATCCAAGCATGCCGAAGTCTAGAAGAGTTGAAGTCCAGAAGTGATGTCAGGATGACACATCGCTTCAGGCCCTACCACTCCACGGGTGTTTTTCAATTCAACACATGGGACATATCTGTCGAGGATGCATAACATTCATTTCAGAATACCATGTCACTCCAGGCCCATACCACTACAATAAATTTTCATGATTTGCAATCGAAAAATCCCGAAGCCCGAAGTGTCGAAGTACCAAAGACACATGGCACTCATTCATAAGTAGTTGTGACAACACAATGATGTCAGGTCACCACGTCAGATTCAGGAGATCGTCCTCTAAGAGATATTCTTGATCAGCATTCAAAGCTCCCAAATGCCAAAATTGGCTCCATATCTAAACATGATTAAAAGGATTCTGGAGTTGGAAATAGATAAATTTTAGTGGGGGTGCTAAAATAGCAGGGTTACCCATATCGTAGATTGCAACAGATCGACGACCAGGCTTCATTACAGGGACATAACATGCTTGAACATTGAAATTCTAGAGTAGTCCTGTAATCGAAACCATGGTATAATGGAAGAGCTACATGGTAGATGGTGATGGATTTCAGGGGTCAAAGCGATGTGGACCCAAACCACCCTTAAAAAATTTCGCAATCACATGTTGGTGTAGGGTCCATTCGAGAGAAGCGCATGGAAATAAAAGCAAGGCCTTCCCAGATCGTGGATTGTGATATGATCAATGACCACAATTCACTGTGGGGACATAAAGTGATTGAATGTTAAAATCTTAGAGCGGTACCACAATCAAAACCATGGTATAGATAAAGAGGTATGTGGTAGTTGGTGGTGGATTGCGAGGGTCGAAGCAGTGTGGATCCAAACCACCCTTGGAAACTTCTGCAATCACATGCTTATATAGGGCTCAATCTGAGAGCAATGCATGGAAAAAAATTAGGTGGTGGGCCTCATCCTGATCCTAAGGAGAAATCTGTTAATGAAAGAAGGATCGGTGGTTGAACAATCGAATACGTCCTTAAATGGAAGCATGGAGGGTCTGGCTGAGGAGACATAAAATTGTCAGCCTAAAGTACCACAGAGGGAAGTTTTTTTTGCAGACCCATACTGATAAGAATTTTCTTATGATAGAAGGAATAAGAAAGAAAAGAGAAGACACAAGGCACTAGAGAAGAGGCCCCCAAGAAACAAGACTTGTCATTCATTTTTTGTTTCTAACGGGCTCCTTGATTTTAGCAGTTTGTTAGATCTACTTGTACTGATGTTAGACTTGTAGTTTTTTGTGGAGAATCCTAGAATAGGAAGGGCATCTCGCACTCCTAGAGGGGGGTTCGACCCAAGACTAGAGGGGGTTTTGAGAAATGGAATGAATGTATATTTTAGTTTGTAAGCTGGAGGGGCACGTGGCTATAAATTGTATTTTATTGAAGATTGATATGAGTTGTTTCATCAATTTTTTCTTCTATGTTATATGTTCTATGTTCTATTATTCATTTTGTTTGAACGTATTGTTGATTTTCACGATTAAAATTTCCCTATGATTGAAATATTCTTGACACACTACAAGATCTATTGTAAGCTTTCCTATTTATCATTGTTTATTGTTCAGACATATCTAAATTCTGTTTGCAGCGAGGATTTATTCTTAGAGAATATTTGTCTTTATGTTAATTCTCTTATTCTTATCTTCATCATTATACAAATCTTTTGCCTCATAGGGAGATTAAATGCCTTCAATGAGCAGAATATTTATGACTCTATAGACCAAAATTCCATCATTGATTTGTAGTGATATCTATTGTCATTTGCTTTCTTTAAAGTCTTGTTGATCCCTGATGTCAAACCAAAAGAAAATCAATTTGTATGTTACCAAGATTACTCCCATTTGCAGTATGGGGGTGACTCTTGCAGTGATAACACAATACATTACAGAGTTGAAGAAAATCAAACAAGTGTAGACTGACTCTGTTTGGGACTACGATCAAAGATATAAGGATTTGATGGGTAGATTGACATTCCAAATTATGGATCAACATCATAGAGAATGGTTTATTGAAGTACTATTGCCACGCATTCACTAACCATTGATAGAAAAAAAGGTTGGGCCACAACCTGAAGGTTTTAAGATTGTGATGAATATGGAAACCTCTCCTTTAGGGGATGGCGGGGGGATGGATCTGGTCCATAAAACATTAACAAACTTGACAACCCAATTAGCATAGCTTACATAAGGAAAGGAGAAGAGAGAGTAATTTTGGTGCATCATGTGTAGGAATGAAGGCCACCATAAGGACGAATTCCCAGAATTTGCATCGTATTTGGTGACTAAAGCACCAAACCCATTACTAGGAGGAGGGTACCGTGAAATATGTAAGACATGGGGACATTATCCGCCTAATTTTCCATTACTGCAAAAATACCATAATACACCCCATAATTTATTTTGTAACTTTTTCAAGTTAGTAGGGTATGAAATGAAGGACTATCGTGCATTCAACCTGATGAGAGAGAACACTATAGATATGTATATAATTAGGAAGGAAAACATCATGACAGAAGCAGGCATTTTGCTATATAAAAATCAAAGAGGCTTTATTCGTGGAGGATGAGGAGGATTTCATAGATGTTGGAGAAGAGGGGGATTTGGCAGAGGAGGGAGAGGACCAATAATTTTCTATAATTGTAATCAACCAGGACACTTAGCTCATGACTTCTCGAATCCTTGTACAACTTGCACGTATTGTAGAGCATTGGATCATGCGATGGAATATTTTCCCCAATTACTTGCAAAGTGGTAGAGAAGAGGGAAATAGAACCAAAACCTGAATCAGAACATGTAGAAGATATCAATAGAGAAGAATGATGAAGGGGCTAGAATAGGAGTTTTCATGCATAGAGAAGATAAGACCAGGATTGATGCGACAAGTAAAGGGATGTAGATTGAGCATTGGGTGAGGAAATTAGTAGGATCTATTATGGAATTTGGACCACTACAAGAAAAAGAGACATATCAAGAAACAAGGAAGGAGATAATAGGACTGGATTGGACAACATCGACATCATCTGCAACTCTTGTGGTGGACTTTCCTTTAGTCTATGATCGTACTCTCACGAATAGGTTGATTCCATAGGTAAGTACTTTGAAATAATTTCTCAAAATTTGTTTAGAATTGATGAAATATGAAACTGTGTTGAATTCATTGTGTGGAATGATTGATCGTTGCATGGAAGAAAGGGAAGTTCCTACCACGAAGAGGGTAGTGAATCAGGTATTGCGCAAAAAGAGGACAAGAGGAGAGTTTAGACTAAGTGTGTATATTGGGGAATATGACATGGATAATGTCATTTTAGACTTGGGTTCTAATGTAAATGTTTTACCTAAAAAAACAAGGGAAATGATGGGGAAGCCAAATCTAATACCATACACTAGTGCCAAACCATCAAATCCTCACCCAAACTTTGGATAAACGACAAAATGTGGGTTTTTTAACCCCTTTCCTTGCACTTGTTCACCAAGGTTCCGCTCATAAGGAAAAACAACCCCTTAGCAATATTATGTGATAACATTACAATCCATGGGGGATATATTCCCCACTGTAAGGCTCTAAGAACTCCTTTGCAGTTCTAGTCACCTTCTATTGGGCTATGGAGTTAGGCTCAAAAAACTCCACTGAGGAATACATGCCGATAAAAATAAAAAATAAACACACATGGGCTCCATAGGATCTTATTTATGTACAATCCTAAATTAATCAAACTTTACATTGTTCTAGGTGAAAGAAAATTTCCACCATAGCCAATCAAGTAACTTCCCAAACAAAAGCCCCTTCATTCTGTCAATGATCAGTAGTAGATGATGCAACCGTGACAATAGAACTGTCACACCCTTCATCTTTTCTTCAAAGGATAAAGTTGAGATAAAATAGGGCGGGTCCAAGGCATGAAGGAAATTCCATTCGATGTAAATGTTGACAGGCTCATAGAATGAGTGGAAAATCCTGTGAAATTTGTAGTAGAAAGCCTGCTCTGCTCCATAGCTTCTCACACATGGTTGAATATCTATCATAAGCATAGGTGGATGAGGAGATGATACATGTTGGATGACCTCAGATGATGGTTGCTCGTTCCTAGGTTTTGAATAAGAGATGAACTTCTCGTCTTGCTTCTCCTTTGTTTCGTCTTCTTGGCTCTCCCAAGGGTTAGAGTCATAGTCATCATAGACAGGACTTGTGGGAAAGCTCCTTTATTCAATCCACTTCTCAGTAATTTCTATGGGCCCAGGATGGATGATTTCCTCATGATAATCTCCTTTAAGAAAGAGAGGATAAGGATCTTTTGTGTGCTCTTGGATATCCTACATATCCAACTTAGAATCTGATTCATAGCGGTCATATACAGGCTGGTTTCTCCTTTGGTCATCAAACCGTGATATGGGGCTCTGCTACTTTTCTTCAGAATATTCATCAAAGCTTGAGACAACATGCCCATCAGGAGCGAAATGTAGGGCCTTTATGGCCATGAGACATTTAATACTATCCTCATCAGTAGGTCTACCAAGAACATCTTCTTCAGGGGTTGGAAAATCCTCTGCACTTTATTCAGATTCCAACCTTTCTAGTTTGGCAGAGAGGAATTTTACTAGCTCCCTCATCTCACTCATAGAATATTCTTCCTCCTGGTCCCCATCCTTATAGCTCTCCTCAGATGCAGATGAAAAGGAACGAGAAGGAGTTGATTTCTAATCCAAGTCATCATGATCATCCTCAAGACCTACGTAAGAAGCAACTCTATCTTGAATACAGTCATTGTATCCCTCACAACAACTATGACAAATTAAATTAGAGGGATAAAACTTCTGACAATGAGCGTTGAAAGATGTATGAAATTCTCCTAGTGAAGAAATGATAGTAGGGGGTAAAGAATGATACAATTCACGAGTATCCCCTATTAATGAGAACATGAACATCTTCATTAATACATCCTCATGATGTATCTCCCACTGATGTAGGAGTTCATGAAACTCTTTGATATGATGAGCAGGGTTGTCCTCTTTATTCTCTCTAAATATAGGAAAATAATCATTCCATTCATTTGGAGTAGGAACAACATTGGGAAAACCAAGAACATTAGAAAAATTAAAGGGAGAAAACCTTTGAGCCATGATTCTTTCCATTTCTAACAAATGGAGTCGTCAAATGGTTCTTCAACCATGGAGTTGCTAGGTGAATGATGCACAGGATGAGTGTGTCTGGTATTTGTTCACCATAAAAGACCAGATCTGATCGTTGTGCTCTTTGAGGGGCTACCAGGTGTAGCCAGAAGCAACCACACTGAAAAAGTGGAGCCGATACAGTGGAGTCACTAGGTGCAAGCACAATATTAAAAGGTTTTGATGTCTAATGCACCTTCAAAATCAGAAGCTCTTTATCGTTATACCCAAGGAAACCTCCTCCACCCTTTCTCCTAAGTCTTCCCTCTGCTCTGGATTTAACTCAATTTATTGACTGAATTTAATGTGGCTCTAACTTCCCTGTACATTTCTTGTCTAGTTCTGTGTTGAACATCATTCAGATTTTGAGTTTTGTCCATCGACCTCCATCCATATAAAACCAACATCCACAAAAATGGATGGGCATCAAGCTTACCTTTGTTGCAATCCAGAGGTGGCTTCTTGTGCTAACACTATATTCCAAATATATTAAACCCTTTTTAAAAAATAGCCTCCATGTGACTTGTTCACATTTTATAAAATACCATAAGTTTTTACGTTAAGTTTTTCAAAACAAAAGAAACATGAGAATGTTGAAGAGAAGTCAACGCATCTCTCTATACCACTATAGTGCGATGATCTTAAAGAGTCTCTGCACCTCCCGATACACTTGGAGTGTGGATATCTCAAAAGTTCTATGCATTGTTCCTAAACCCTAAGCCACGACTATTTCAGTATTTTTGCACCAGCATAAGTCTGGGTAATGAGACATTGTAACCTTCTAGAGGAGGGACCTACGACGATGTTGAACTCGACATGCCTCACATAGATTTCACTCCTACGAATCCTCTGAGAATTTGAAGGTCCTCAAACACAATTCACGTATGATAATTAACAATCACACAGATAAGAAACATAGGGATTTCACATGGTTCACAAAAACATTGGGCTACGTCCACCAAGCATAGGCATTGATTGTCTTATTATCCAGATCATGGAGATTATAGTAGACTTGCAAGTTCTCACTCTATCTCTCTCTCTGCCCCTATGTGCTTACATGTATTTATATACATTTACAGGAAACTGATTATTAAATGCAATCCCTATCCATATTCTAACTTGGTGTTTTTAGTTGAAACCAACGTAGAATAGTAGGATTCAAATCCATCCTTGAAGAATTCATTGTCACCAAATCCCAACAAACTCTATTTGAATTCCTTGAGCATTTTCTAGTATTCCTATCGTCGGGAAAAAAAGAATGATTGTATGTTCACTAGAGTTCCTCCTTTGGTCAAATATTTATGAAGACTTCCCAGTTGGAAATGGAATCAATATAGTTCATGCACAAAGGAACGAGAAACAATTTTTAGTGGATTCTACCTTTATGATCAACCAATGAAGCATACAAGTCATGTCAGAAACATGGATATCTCATCTCAACATGCCAATTTTATTCCCTGGATTTTTGTTGATATGTAAATATTTCACGAGTAAGAGTAAAGGTTGTGTTATTAGGTATGGCGAACATGTTGTAAATAGTAATTAAAATTTGGTGAGCTCTTATGTGTCCATCAATTTGTCATTTAGTCAGTTTGTCTATCTCCAACTACAGTTCATTAGTTTACACTTGTGTTTACACAAACATAGTCTTTGTCAGTCGGTAAGCAAGGGAGTTATTTAATGAAGTCGGTCTTTATCTTTCTCGAGTCTACTTAAGTATATGAGATTTAGTTCAATTTATTGTTGTATTAATTGTTGAGTCAGTTTTTACTTCTACATGAATTCTGAGTCTTATCTATATATGTTTGAGTCTTTATTTAATTGAGATGCAGGTAGAGAGAGATGGATAGAGGGTAGAGAAGAAACAACATTAGTTGAAGGTAGTCAAAGAAGTCTGAGAGAAAAACCTCTATGTGTGTAATTGTAAGTTGCAAAAGTCGAAGAAGTCATTGGAGCCGAAGCTCGACTCAGTATTGTATTTTATATTAGTGCACAACATTGAAGCTTAATATATATCAAGTATTTTGAGAGTTGTCATACTCACGTGTATTTCTGAGTTTATTTTCTAGGCATAACACTGTGTTTTTTTATATGTCGTGAAATATTTCATTAAGTGTTTTATCACAGTCCACAATAACTCATACAGTCTATGCACTCCATGGTAAGTCATGAGTGTTCAACGATTAATTTTTGTGCTGCACAGTACTTGTCATTGCATCGTGCACAGTTTCTCTGTGCATTGTAGATTTGAGATCAGGTATCAGAGAAGGTTTATCAAAGCGTGTTATATCATAAAACTTTCAAGAGTAATAGACTTTTTGAAAGGTGAAATATGGACTCTACTTCTAATCTGCAACCTCCCACTTTTATAGGAAAGGATTATGAGTTGTGATCCTTGATCATGAAGGGGATATTTTGGGGTCAATATTTATGGGAGATAGACAAGCATTGCTATGTGGAACCAACACATCAGGTGTTACACATTATTTTGGCCATCTAATGATGATATCACAGACATGTGGTCAAGCTCCCAACATGACTTTTTTCCTTAGAAAAACAACTTCTTTCCTCCTCTACAAGGTTGTTTTTTAGAAAGGGTCTGCAGACTGCTCATACTACACAATGCGAAAATATATCATTTATGTAGGCTACTCTATGGCTGGATCGTGGGATTTCCGCAAGCTACTACATAGGCATGGTGCGACGACATTCGAAAGATAAAAGAGGAAAGAGGTTTCATGAAGTTTCTAGAAAGGGAGTCTTCTAGAATGTGGGGTGGCATCTGTGTGGTTGTGATCCTATTGGTTTCTTTAATTTGGTGGGATCATCCTCATCCTTTTAACCACTTCAACTTATCCTATATAATCAAGGGTTTCTCATGGAAAATGTTAAGAAAGAAGAACTAATATTAAGAAGAAAATTGATGAAAGTATAGGTTGAAGACTGTGTGAAGAATCCTGCTCTTAATGATGCTTGAGGCATCCATTTGTATGTGTTTGTTGGAACAAAGGACCACTAAAATGGAACTTGCAACATCAAGGCAATTTGGTTGTATCTTATACTTTTCATTCATATAATACGGTGGCGCGTCTCTTTCCCATAAAATGATTAGTGTTTTATTACATGACTCCTTGATCACATGTTTAGGTTGTCATTGAATTCTACTAATGTTGCTTTCATGTTGGTTGGTTTGTGTTGTCACAGATCTGATTCTACAAGAGCACTAGAGTGAAGTAGGAACAACAAAGACATAAGGAAACGATTTATAAGGTATGTTATCGATTCCTCTTTGGATAGTAAACTCAATGATTGAAACTTAGGAAAAGCGCCTTGTTCTGTCTTGTTTTGTTCTAGATCTAGGTGGATCTAGGGGATCACTTCATGTCTGCATCTACCGATTTTCCCAATGACATCAGGAAACATAGAATGCCCCCACACAAGCTGAGAAGTATTGATCCGGATTATTTTCGGCACGAAATGAGAGCGGAGATATAATAAATAAATGCACAGAGATATCACGTATATCCAGTAATATAACAGAAATATATCAGAGATGCAACCATAAAC
>JZKD02S2167067.1:494365-527410 GCA_000966675.3 Picea glauca | reverse complement strand
ATGTGGGCCCCGTTTGGGTAAGTTGGTGCATCAACTTCCCGGGGTCGTAACTTTTGCATACGATCTCCGTTTTAGGCGTGTGATAGCTCGTTGGAAAGGTATCATCGGGGAGATTCATTTTGGGGGCTCAATCGTGCCTTCGATGATAATTGAGAACCTTGATCTCGAAAAAACTTCATTTAGGCCCTCAAAATGGCCCCGGAAGTGAAAACCTGCTAAAAATAGTAAATTGCCAAAACGGCCAGAAAACTGTTTTGAGCCATTTGGAAAAGGTGGGTGGCCCCCGATATCCACCTGGATCAAGTATGCTTTGAAATATCAAAGGAATAAGGATGTAAAGACGATTTTTTACATACATCAAGCCATGCATGAGAGAATACTCCAAATAATTGCATCAACAAAGAAATCCAAGAAGCCATGGGACATATTAAAAACCCCTTATCAAGGTATGGATAAATTCAATAATTCAAAAGTGCAAATTCTTAGAAGATATTTTGAAACTCTATCAATGAAAGAAATAGATCCAGTAGATTCATTTTACAACAATTTTATTGGCCCGATAAATCACATTAAGTCTCATGGTGAAACCATAGAGGACATAAAAGTTGTTGAGAATGTACTTATGATTCTACGTCCTAAATTTGATACCCTTGTTCTGACTCTGGAAGAGAGAAAATAATTGAGATAGTTTTGTCTAGATGAACTACAAGCTTCCCTCATTAATCATGAACATGGATTGAATAGGTTAAACATGCCATTAGAGAATGAATTTTCTACATAGTCATCTATAATTTGTCGAAGAGGAAGGGGGAGAGATAACTCTAGAGGAAGAGGAAGAATTTATGTCAGAAGTGGACACAACAACATTCTTGCAAACACTGGTGGAAGAGGTCAACACCAAAATACCATTCAGCCAAGTAGTAAGAGAAATGACAAATCAAAGATTCAGTGCCATTACTGTAAAAAATATAGTCATTATGCATATGAGTGCAGGAAGGGACAATATAATCAGAACAAGAAAGGTCAAGATCATTCATACAATGAAAATAGTCCCTCCATTCCTATGCTTATGGCCTGCGCTGAAGCAATGAATATAGTCTAGCTAGTTGAATGCAATGTTGCTCAAGAAATTCCCTATGATATATGGTATCTATATTCAAGCTACAATAATCAAATTACAAGAAAATTACAATTGTTTTCTAGTTTTGATAAGACAACCCAAACCAAAGTTACACTTGGAACAAATATCAAAGTGATTGTCTTAGGAAAAGGTAGTATAAAAATTTTAACTAAGCAAGGAGAACAACAAGTTATGCCTGATGTATATGATGTTTCTGGTCTGAAGCATAATTTGATGAGAATAGGACAGTTGTTACAGAAAGGATACAAAATCTACATGGAAGATAATCATTGTGTTATTATGGATAGATATTCAAGCAATCAACTTATTCCAAGAATCTAGATGACAAGTAATAGAATGTTCCCATTAACATTGAAGCGAACTAAGTAGAGAAAAATAGCACAAGTCGTTGGTAAAGAAAAATATGCGTAGTTAGACACTGTATTTACAGCAGAAAGTGCACACGGTTTAAATGAAGAAAATAACTCATGGAATATCAAGAAAGAAGAAAGTAGCACAGAGATGCAAGAAACATTCCAATGTGAAGTACATGATGATTCTTGGTTATGGCATTTCATATTTGGTCATTTCAACTTTGGAGGTCTGAAGCTACTACACATAAAGGATATGGTAAAAGGTTTGTCATTAATTGAAAAACCATAAAGAATATTTGGAGGTAGTATTTTTGGACAGAAGTATAGAAAATAATGTCCAATTGGTAAGTCATATAGATCAAAATCTCCACTCCAAATTGTATATTCATACATTTGTGGACCAATGAAAAATCCATCTATAGGAGGGAATACTTATTTTCTGACATTTATTGATTATTTCTCAAGAAAGACATGGATTTATTTCTTAAAACATAAATCTAATGCATTGGGTTGTTTTCAACAGTTCAAATCAGTTGTGGAGAAGAAGAGTGGCTATTACATAAAGTTTCTAAGAACTGATAAAGGAGGACAATATATTTCAATAGAATTTCAGAACTTTTGTAAAGTTCATGGAATCTACAAGAAATTTATTGTGCGGTATACACTGCAACAAAATGGTGTCATAGAGAGGAATTATCAAAGCATCATGCAAATGGTTCATAGTATGTTGGAAGCCAAACACTTGTCAAATGAATATTGGGTTGGGGAAGTAGCAATTGTAGTATACATTATGAACAAATGTCTGACAAAGAGTGTTAAAATTTGAGTTCCTCAAGAAGCATCGACAAGTATGAAGCATAATGTGGCGCAATTAAAAATTATTGGTTGTGTCACATACACAGATGTTCTAGATGAGTGGAGAAAGAAGTTGGACAACAAAGGACATAAATGCATATTTGCTTGATAGTCTGAACATACAATTTCATACAAGTTGTATGATCCTATTGCAAGGAAAGTCATAATCAACCGCGGTGTTCAGTTCGTGGAAAATGAAGCATGGGATGAAAGTATAGAAAAATCAATCATAATTATTGATAATATTGAGAAAGATGATACAAAAGATGAAGTGGCTCAAGAACCAACCATAGGAAAGTGCACAATCCCTTCTACATCTTGCACTACAACACAAAGAATGACACAAACTACTTTAGTAAGATCAGGAGGTGCACAGTCTACACCAAGAGCGCAACAAACTCCAGCAAGCATTCCAAGTAGTTCTACATCTGCATATCCAACATTATCAATTTTTTTTAATAGTAAAGACAATAATATTACGCGACATCTATAATGAGGACACAACAAACTCATTTTTTTTCTTTGTTTTCAAAAATAAATGATCCATTAACTTTTGAAGAATTTGTCAAAGATGATGTATGGGCTCAAGCCATGGATGAAGAAATCAGATGCATACAGAAAAATCAAGAATGGAAGTTGGTATATGTACCTAAAGAAAATGATTTGATAAGAGTCAATAGTAGTTATAAAACAAAGTAATATGTAGATGAAAATGTACAAAAGCATAAGGCAAGGTTAGCTGCAAGAGGTTTTACACAACAACCTGGAATTGATTTCAATGAAAAATTTGCACTAGTTGCATGCATGGACACAGTCAGAAATGTGATAGTCATTGTCATGTACAACATATGGCCAATTTATCAAATGGATGTAAAGTCATCATTTTTTAATGTGCATTTATAAGAAGAAGTGTATGTGGAACAACCACAAGGCTACGAGGTTCCTGGAAAAGAAGACAAAGTGTACAAATTGAATAAGACATTGTATGGGTGAAAGAAACCTCCCAGACATCGATACAGTCACATAGATTTCTACCTCATTCAGAACATATTTCAAAGAAGTGAATGTGAGACAACATTGTACATCAAAACAAATCAGCAAGGTAACATATCGGTGGTTTTATTATATGTGGATGATTTGATTTTTATAGATGATTTTGGCATAGATTAATTTAAGTCAATCATGAAGGATGAGTTTGAAATGATTGGTTTAGGAATTATGACATATTTTCTGGGTATTCAAGTTCATCAGTACAAATTTGGTATATTTATCTCACAATCTAAGTATGCACATGAGATTTTGAAAAGATTCAATGTGATAAATTCCAAATCAGCCCCAACATCTATCATAATAGGATTAAAGTTAAGCAAAGAAGATGAAGGGTACAAGGTGGATCCCACATCGTTTAAAAGATTGGTAGGCAGTCTTATGTATCTAACAACAATGAGGCCTGATATTATGTATGGAGTGAACCTAATTTCAAGTTTCATGGAAACTCCAAAATAATCACATTAGAAGGAAGGAAAAAGAATTATGAAATATGTAAATGGAACAAAATATTTTGGCATTAAGTATTCTACTTTAGAGGATTTAAAACTTATTGGTTACATAGAAAGTTATTATGGAGGAATCATAGATGATAGGAAAAGTACCTCTGGGTACACATTTCATTTTGGAATAGATATAGTATCATGGAAATCAAGGAAGAAGCCCATAGTGACTCTTGCTTTAGTAGAAGAATATTACGTCATAGCTACAAGTGTTGCTTGTCAAGAAGTTTGTATGACAAGAATGTTAAAATATTTGTTGCAGGAACAACAATAACCAACAACAATTCAACCATCATGTTATCAAATAATCATGTGTTTCACAAGAAAACCAAGCAAACTGATACAAGGTATCATTTTATCATAGAATTGGTTAATAAGAAAGAGATATGTTTAGAATTTTGGAGGTAAAAAAAAAAATTCGCAGATATTTTCACAAAATCCTTAGAGAGAGATGCATTTCAACATCTACGCAGTAGTCTAGGAGTCTACACAGTAACAGATGAGTGACAGTAAATGTCAATTCAATTTTTGATGTAAATTTTTGTAATCCCACCTACTTATAATTAAGGGGGAGTGTTTGAAATAGTAATTACAATTGGGTGAGATCTTATGTCTCTAGGGATATTTTAGTCAGTCGGTTTGTCAATCTGCAACTATAGTTCATTAGTTTACACTTGCGTTTACAAAAAAATAGTCTTTATCAGTCGGCAAGTAGGGGAGTTATTTAATAAAGCTGAACTTTATATTTCTTGAGTCGAGTTAAGTAGATTAGAGTCAGTTGAATTTATTGTTGTATTAATCGTTCGGTCATTTTTTACTTCTTCTAATGTCCCCTCTGTTACGACAACAATAGTGATGCACAAAAGGTAAATATTTTTTTTTCTTCGCATTAGGAATTTAAATCGTCACAACATAAATTAGTAGAATTACAAGAGACACATAATCAAAATCAATAATGACACAAAGCCAATGAATTAACATAAATAAAAATGACACATGATCATACATAGACATAAATAGCGATGCAGTTCAATACATCACAATCATCTAAAGAAAATACATAAATAATGATGAACCACATCACTAAATATAAATTAGTATCGTCCCGACCTATCCTGCATGGTTAGGACCTCTCGGACACATAAGAAACTCTCAATCCCATGATTCATACGATTGATTTTGACCACTTAAGGTGTCAGGGTTGGTGATTGTTCTGAGGAAAAATGAGGTATCTAAATCCCCTTAATCAATTACAACTCATAACTCCATACTAGATTATCATTCATATATCAACATTAATTTCATGGAACACATAAATCTAATTACTTAATCAATATTAAATCAACATCATATTAATGGTGCAATAAAATCCAATTACTTAATCCATCATACATCAATTTTAATTTCATGGTGTAAGAGTAATGATCAATTTTATTGTCATGGCGCAAGATTAATCGTCAAATTTATTTTCATGGTGCAAGAGTGTTAGATTCATGGCATAAGAGAAATCATCAATCTTGTTCATGGCGCAAAAGTAATCTATTCATATAACCAATCATACATCACATTAAATTCATGGTACAAGAGTAATCATCAACTTTGTTTTCATGGAACAAGAGTAAAAAAATTACATAACCAATCATGCATAGCATTAAATTCATGGTGCAAGAAAAATCATCAATTTTGTTTCATATGCAATGTTTGTATTAATGAAGGGTTTACTTATTTATAATAATTGTTCTCAATATTTAAAAGATAATTAAATGAGTATAAGTAGTCCCCCTCGGAGGGCAATATTAAAATTTATTCCATATAGGATTAGGATATCACAACTTTAAAACATGTGAGGATGAGTCAATGATCCTCTTAAGAAACCATAAGGAAGTTGATCTTCTTTAAGCAATGCTTGAGAACTCACTACTACTTGAGTATCTCTTAAAATCTTAGCAAGATCATCCATTAAAGAAAATGAATGATTTAAGGTGCTTGCACGTCAATATAAGAGAATTTAAGGAAGGTCATCACCTTAGAGATGCACCGGGATTCCAAACCCTAAATTAAAATTAAGAAGAACAATATCTTAAGGACATAGATATAAGAATTCATTCCTAACTTAATTTCAATTTAAAAAATTTAAAAGAAGGTCCCAACCCTTTAAAAAAAAAAGAAGAACTCACGTCCTTGTTTCTTTCATATCCAATTGAAAACCGGATCAAGAACCTATTGGAAAAACTATAAATAAATATCTCCCCCTTCATATCTATATACAAACTATATGAAGATGGCTTAAGTTTATGATAATCGTTAAATGCAGAGTAAGTAATGAAATAGCTAAGTGAAAACCCCTGCAAAGAACAACTTAAGTTATGAGATTCACTGGGCATATTCCAGGAAAAATGAAATGCAGAATAAGTAATGAATAGCTGAGTTTAAGACCAACCAAATCACAGCTTAAGTTATGAGATTCCATGGTCATATTCCAGAAAAATGAAAATGCAAAGTAATGAATGACTGAGTGAAAACCCACACCAATTGAAGCTTGAGTTATGATATTCTCTGGGCATATTCTAGGAAAATAAAATGCAGAGTAAGTATTGAATAGCTTAGTGAAAAAAAAAGAAAATCACATCTTAAGTTACGATGTTCCCTTAGCATATTCCAGGAAAAGAAAACAAAGAGTAAGTATTGAAATAGCTGAGTGAAAACATAAGCAAATCGCAACTTAAGTTATGAGATTTGTTGGGCATATTACAGGAAAGAAAACAAAAAGTAAGCATTGAAATATTTGAGTGAAAACACAATCAAATCCAAGATTAAGTTATGAGATTCGCAGGGCATATCCTAGGAAAAAAAAACCAGAGATTAAGTAAATGAATAGTTGAGTAGAATCCAAGCAAACTGCATATTAAGTTTATGATAATCATTTTGTATAGTCTAGGAAAAAAAGATGAGCGATTTTGATGGAAAACACAAAGAATACTCGAGGAATAATAGAAAGGTATGATCATGTTAAAATGCAGAGAAAACTCTAGGAAGAATAATAATGTAGGATCAAATTAAAACATAGAGAAAACTCCAGGAATAATCATAAGGTAAGATCATGGTAAAACACATAGGGTGTTGGTGGTTGATCCAACCTACGAGAAATAGATTAGGGAGAAAGAAAGAAGTTATTGAACAATAAGTAATCTAGTTTGACGCAACAAGGTATCAATAAAAACCTTTGAATTAAAAAGGGAGAAGATCGATTAAATTTTCCATACATTTGTTAGAATTTAGCTATTAGAATTGTTAAAAATATCCCTTCCACATCACACAACCATCCATTGAGCTCGTAGAATTTAACATTCATAATGTAATACATTTTTTGCAATAAAACTCCACGTATATGTAAACCAAACTATTAAATCCAACTCAGATAACAAATACCGTAACAACTAACATCGAAGTCAGAGTGGTTCTTCCACTGCGCCACTCCTTTTGATATTTTTGTTTCTAATAGTTGAGACTTCATGTAATAAAACTCAAATTTACCATACAAGAAAAAAACTTTTATGATCATAAACTCTTCAAATTTCGTTTGCAAAGATTACTTGGTAGAAGGAAAGATCCCAACCAAATATTGTTATATAAAAACTGAGGTATAAATGCTAAGCTCGACTTACTACAAATGTTATACCTACAACATCTTAACTCAGTTATAATAGAAAATATTATAAGGGTAAACTTCCAAGGTTCTAGCAATTTCCTTCTGCCTTCATTCTATTTACTTATATGTATCTGTAGGTCTATGCAGATAATATTCGAATTCAGATTTCAATGTTATAATTCACTCTTTAACATAAAGACTTCTATTATCGCTCATTCTTTAACATGAAATCTCTAATTTCATGTGCATGTCCACTTAAGTAAATTACTCTCGGGGAGCAATATTTAAATTCCATCTATATAGCCATGAGGGCGATCATAGTGAATGTTCTAGCCCAATATCAAAGGAAATTTGATAAACAAGGGTTATGCTAACTCTTGTTACCCCGAATTAAGGTGTTCCAATGAAGATTTAACTTGGTCGGAGTGCTAGTTAAAACTAACACCACAAATTTGAAACGGGATTTGACTCTTGTTGAGCCAAGGAGGGGGTCTAATCATGAAATTCTTTAAGGAAATGAAAGGTCCACTGTCAGGGGTAGTTAAGACTCCGTACCCACCATTAATGGCAATCATGTGAGTGTAAGTTACATGGTAAATCACTTGTCTTTTCAACCAACGTGTCATGTCATTTATGACCATATCACATGGCTAACTATCCTTTGTACCCTTCACATTTAATCTGAGAAAATAAAGTCCCTCTTAGGGTTTCATGGGCTTACAATTTTGCATTATTGAGTTCTGCAAAGGGGCTCTCCGTATCATTTCTTAGTGGTGAAAACTATTGTTATGGAGGTCGTTCCACCGATGCATCCGCTGGCATGGACCAATTCCATGGTAAGTCTTCCTTAACCATAATACCATAGCTGAGTAACTTAGGTGGAGCAATTCGGGAAAGTCAGTATAGTGCTGCTATAATTGTCCTACAACTGTTGTTATGTTTTCTTTCTTTTTGTTGAACCCTTATCCTATTATTGCTTCTCTGTAATACTTCCGTAGTCATCGCATACTTTGGGAAATGATTCCCTTTGAAGTTATCGATGTTTCCCCTAACTTTTCTTAGAGGGAAGGTAATCCATTCTTCATTTGTCCATACTCTAGGGTATAGGTTTTCATATCTCTGCTAATAATGGGGTTTCTTACCGACCCTCTAGTAAGATGCTCCGAGACTTGAGTCAACTATTGTACAATTGGGTTGAAAGTCCTAAATAGTCTTATCTTATTCTTTTGCCTATCTTAAATTCTCTAAATCTAGAGTTTTGGTTGGTATCGAAATGAATTGATACTGCCACCAATGTTGAACAGTCCAATGATGGTATCCTAAGGTTCATTATGATCCTTACTTATAATAGTTATTGTATTTATCGTGGTCTAGTAAATTGGATTCAAAAGATGGGGCATCTCGGTATCGTTTGTCTCCTTAACACCACTATATGCCATTTGGTTCCGAACGGCTCTGTGTAGTTCCAATTTAGTTAGAAATTTTATACCATGTTTTCACACAGTATGTCTTAGATTATTTATGCATTATAAAGATTTGATACTATGGATTAATACATTCCATTAAAATCATCAATTGTTGTGTAAATATTTCCTTAATGTTGGTTTTGTTTTGTTTCCAAGGATTTGTATGAGAACTAACGATGGGCCCTGTTGATGTGAGGGTACCCATCAGGGGTTAAAGCACCATCCACTCTTGGCCTAGTGTATATCCATACAGAGGGCGATGCGACGAATAGAGGAAGAGAATGAGCCTACTATTGCACCTCTTTCGTCACCTTAGTGAGCAAAATAGAGGTTCTTGCAAGCTCAGTTGGGTCTGCTGAGTAGGAAAACTGCAAGGAAAAGAGTTAGGGAAAGAAAAACTAAAACTACAATTAAGAATTAAACTAAGAGATGCAATAAAAATCAAATTCATGAGCATAGGGACATAGAAACAAAAAGAACCATAAGACCTATGTCACCAATGTTGAATCTTATCTATTAGTGAAACAAAGCACCAAGAAGAAAGGGGACTATGAGTCCCTTCTTCCTCCAAAGGAGGGCTCTTTGACCCCCACTAGCTAGCTCTTCTTACAACAAAAGAAAATTGGAAAATGATGAAAGAACTCTTTACAAATCCATTGAATGGGTGAAATGGATTGTCGAATGCAATGGTGCCAATATGCTCTTGACAAGGATGGATTCCTCAAGACAATAGAGGCAGGATAACATTACTTTCAATTCCTTGATAAAATGAGGTGCATCCATGGATTTTTATAGTATTCCTTTCGGTTATTGTTTAACTACTTTGTAGTGTGAAAAGAGGCCAATTAGGGCATTCCTAGGTCTTTGACCAGCCCACCAGTCAAATCCAATCCATATTTGAGGGTAAAATCAACTTGGGAGATGAACCATAAGTGGGTCGAAGGCCGACCACTCTCATAAATGCGTTGTTTAGAAGGTGCACGGATTTTTGTGATAACAATCGTGCATCATGTGCATGTGCGCGATTTTTGCGTTCTTGTTTCGCACATGCGCGCGTACCCAATGTCTGCATAGCGCTCTTCAATTTTTCACTACTTTGTATAGTTTTTTGACCTTTTTATGAATTATTTGGTATTAATTCAGGTCCATGGATGACTTCGTCACTGTTTTATGATGCTGAGTTCCTGTAACCATGTGCGAACGAAATTTTAGTGATAACAGATGCCCCCTGATGGATGAGGTTAGGAGCATATGTATAGCCGAAATCCATCAATGTTTCTTCTACTGAGAATGTTTTTGTAAGAGAGAGCAATAGTGGGATCGTCCAGAGCGATCCGTTGGAGGGAAAAAGGAACTGGTAGGACCCGACCTTCCATGAGGTGTGTAAAATAGAAAACTATGTACAAACGACGTGGGCATGCCCCATGCTCGTGTCATGTAACTCTGAAAAAGATGAATGAAGTGTTGGTGTAGATAACTGCAGCACCCTCGAGGGCAGTTGTGATAAAGGCAGAAGACAATTCTACAAATAAACATACTCTGAATAGTAGGCAGTGATTGCGGTAATAAGTAGCAGTGATTATGTGGGCATTGATAGCCCCTCCAAGTTCAGAGGTCTTTGGCAAATGAAAGAACTAACTGTAATAGTCGCAAAGTAAGACCCATCGTAACATGAGAAAGTGTTGGTGTCGAATGTTATGGGGGTCAATGACAACAGGGAGTAATGGTGTTTCACCCTGTGTCGTCCAAGATCTCTCATTGAGTGGATAATGAGAATCAAGATACTATTTTCCTTCTGGAAACTGTGGTGATGTCGACAAAAAAGGGGGACGCGACTCCCAAAAGAAAATGGCTTCGTGAAATCAAGATGTGGGAAGACTCAATACTGCCCTTGGTTGGTGTATTGGTGAGATAAAAAGTGGTCGCAACCATTCAACGAGGTCGAGTGTCAGGGGGACGACAAGACTGGGTATAAGTTGTGCCAGAGGCGAGACAAGGTGAACAAATGAAGAGGGCAGAGGTAAGTGGCTTGTGGGGTACTCTGAAGATATGGATGATGCCAGCAAGGGTAGATGATAAGTACTGCTCCAACCAAGGGTGACATGGGTTGCGTTGGCCAAAAAAAGGGAAGAAGGTCACCAAAGGTGACGACAAAAAGGTAATGTAACTGCTGGAAACAAAGGCATTTGTACAATAAATAAAGAATAATTTGGGATAAGTGTACAAATACAGAAACGAGTGCCCCAATGTGATATGGTTGGCCTAAGTAGGTCATAATTTTCTCGGAGAATTGATGGAGGGTGGGGGCCCCATGGGTGGGTTTCTGTACGAGGTAGGCGAAATGAAGGGAAATTTGCAGATGGGCAAATGGATTGTGGATGAAACTGAGAGTTCATGATACTGCGAAGGTGCAGTCCAAAAATAGAACTGTGAAGAGATAATCTGGGAGTCCATTGGGAAAGCTAGCAAAAATGAGGAGAAGGAGTATGTGGCTTATTCACGACATGATGTAAGACTATTGGGACTCCCATCCCTAAAGGGTTTTTGAAAAAACAACATGAGTGTCAAAGGTGCAAACGGGTGCTATGAATCGGACAACTCATATGGGTAAGAGTGATATCGGGTGACAGTACCGAAGATGCAAATGGAGGTGTTGGTACTGCAGAGCCGGAAATGGGGATCCTAGAGGTAAATGTCAGAGGGTGTGACTGGAAATGTAAGTGAGATTCAGAGGGAATGACTACATGCCAGTAATGAGTATATACGTAAGGGGGTTGTGTTGATGTATGATGACCAGGTACCTGCACACATGGAAACCAAATACTCGACGTGAACAATATCTGAAGAGAATCGAACATATGAGTATTTATTTGATAATTTTGAATATGCGCATGTGTACCTGAGTGTGTCATGGGCAGATGCTCCATCAGGAAAATAGGAAAATGATCACCAGATGGAAATGTTTATATAAGAGGCCGAAGGTGGTTCATAAGATAGAGCTTATGGGCTCGTTTATCAAAAAATGAAAGTGGGAAAAGGGATTAGATATGGATGGTGGGTCCATAATGCGATCCCAGTGTTACTGACACTATGGACGATCAGGCGGTAATTTGGGGGGAGGACATGTACCTCCCCTTTGCTCGAGGAATGATGAATAAGTATAATGAATCACATTCATAGGAACATTGGTATGGAGTGTCAGAGGAAACTTAGGAAGATATGTGTGGCGTGTCACGGCTAATGTGTGGTGGACGTATGGGATAGATGGGCAATGGTGTGTATAATGGCTATAATCTGAACATATGGCGCAAAGTAATTTGGTGTGTAGCCCTTTGCTACTTGAGTTAGGGGAGGTAGCGACAGTACTTGCTATAGTGGCGAGCGGTGATGGTGTTGGATTGAGGGGAATTAGGTTTTGTAACTCAAGTATAGATGGCCATTTGTGGTTTGGGTGTCCATATTTCTCACATAGCGTGCAAGGAGGTTTTATGCATGGGGGGAGTGGAGCTGTGGGCTCCTTCTTCTTTCAACTGCCCCCAACTATGGCAGGGAGGTTAGCGAGTGGGGGTGTAGAGGGTATTGTGGGAGTAAGTATGTGAATCGTCATGGGGATTCTGTCCATTTGGGGGGGGAGGGATGGTTGAGGAACCATCTGTGGTGGCTGTAAATACCAAACTGGAATTGCCAACACCATATTAGGGAGAGTAAGCGTTGTGTCTACTTGGAAAGATTGTATGCCTAATGGAGGGTAAAATAAGGGGGTTTGAGTAATGGCTTGGGGAACTGTCTCCCAAATTGGGATATCGCTCTGGGGAGAGCTGAACTTGTGAACTGGTGGAGTCGACGAGTTCGCAGGAGGCTCATGAGGGGGGAGCTCTGCGACTAGTGGGGCATCAGATATGATAGAAGTCATTCTAGGAGGAAGGGTATCCTCCATGTCAGTTCCTTTAGAGGAAACTACACACACTTGTGCTGAAAATGATGGGTTTAGGAATGGCGGTGTTCCCTGACAAGTGTCCAACAGGGGTGGGTCTTGGAATAATCTAGGGCAATTGTTGGCAACTGGAAAATCATTTGGGCTAACATGAACAAGGGGGAGGATGTTATCGATGTTGGCGGAATGTTTAGGCTCATAATGTGTAATTTGGTCGATGGTGACAATCTTCCCATTATGGGGGAACATCATTGTACAAAACACAGAAGAGGCAGCTGCCTTCATAGCATACATGTAGTTGCGTCTGAACAGGATATTGTAATCACGCTGGGCATCGATAACTTCAATGTCACTGAGGATGGTTTTTCCCCCAAGTTCTATGGGGACATTTCGACAAAGCCCTGTGGAGGATGTTGGTCGACTGTCATAAGATCGAAGGGTGATGGTAGAGGGTACTAGCTTAGGGAAGCAAATTGTCTGCCATACGTCTTTAGACATGATGCAGGTGGATGCACCTTCATCAATGATACATTGATAAACTGTGGTGTTCCAGATCTTAACTAGTATCTGGAAGGCTACTTGGGAGGGAAGACGTGGTTCTCCGTTATCTGAATCAAATGTGATCAGCTGGGTGTCATCTATGTTGATTGCCCCCAAGGAAAAAAGCAAGGATTTTCTCTGTGATGGGCAGGTTTGGAGGACCTCCAATATAGATATGGTTGTGGGAGACTAGGCTAAGTCATCAACCAGACTATAATTATGAGCATCCTTAGCATGAGGGTTATGTACATTCTGTCGTAAAGGCATACGTGGTATGCTAGGAATGGGTTTCGCGTTAGGACGTGGAATCATCAATGGTTGTCCTGTGGTAACTGGCCATTTTTATGAGGTTGTTGGGGTAGAGTCGGGAGGCATACCATATTGATGATTGTGATTTTGGAGAAGAATTTCCCAACTGGTGAGGAGGATACTGTGATCAACCAAATTCTTGGGTTAAGGGGCACCCAGGGTTGCATATTGCCCCATTTGTGGTGGGGCAGGGTTGATCACTTGTTGGGTGTTCATCATACCTTAGTATGGAATGGGGTTCTGTAGTATGGTTGGGGGGGGTTGTTGCACGTATTGTTTTGGGGCCTGCCAAGGGGCAGTTGGTGTCAGAGGGCCCTGTGAGTGCATGGATGCCCTCATCCATTGGAGTTCAGGAATGTGGGGGCAATGATGAGTGTAATTTCCATACTCATTACATATGGTGCAAGGAAAGTTAGTTCAATGATTGTTGTTCTTCCCTTGGTGTGGTATATTGGTATTCATTCCCCCTTGGGGGTCTTGGTATTGGTTGCCCCCATTAGGTTGGTTCTGCTGGGGTTGATTCTCACCTTGACCTGGGTTGTTTTTCTTCCTGTTCCATCCTTTCTTCTTGGCATTGTTCGACGGATGGGTTGGATTGGCCGTATTTAACTGTTCAAAATGTTGGTATTGTTGAATGGCACAGGGTTGAACAAAATTCACCCTCGCATGAGGATGTGTGGGAGCCATGGGTTGTGGAGGACTAGGAAATGGGAAGTACGGATTCTGTGGTGGTAACAATCCATAAGGTACATAGGAAGGCATAGTGATTTCGCTAGTACTATAAGCTGAGGTAGAGGGGGTACAAGTGTTTGTTTGAATAGGTGGATGTATGGGGGGTGCTAGCAGTGGTCCACTGATGGGTAGAGGTATAGAAAAAGGGTATGGTTGTTGATAAGGGGGTGGGGGGTAATAAGAAGTGCCCCCGTATGCCGACGGGTATTGAGGTGTTCCATACATCAGTGGTAGTTGGGGTTGTGGACCATGGTGAGTGGTGGCACCAATCAGTCTGCCTGTTGAGTGAGACATCCTAGGTTTGTCTTGGCCAAATGGCACAAGTTTTGGAAGATCAGGAAGTACAGTATATAAGTACCCTGATTGTGCATAGATGAGGTCATACTATTGGGACTTACTAATGGCTTCCTCTTCGGATTGAGGGAAGGTGGAAGCTACATCCTTACCGAGGAGAGAGACAAGTGATCTAAGAAACCAGTCGAGGCATTGTTGCTTGGTGGTTTCTGCTTTGCACAAACTACATCACCTATGCCACTCGTGAATGTGGTTAGCGATATGTGTGGTTGAGGTTTGTTTGAAATTAGAAAGTAGTTCTAGACCATTTTTTTGGTAGATGGGTAATTGGAAGAAGGTCAATAATTCTTTGGTCAATGACTCAAAAGTTGCATGGGACCTTGATTTTTCTTCGACATACCATTTGGTCGATGGGCCAGTGAGTGTGCATTGAAATAATCACAGTCTGATGGAATCATCGATAATTCTATTGGAGGAGCACCATAGGTGAAAGGAAATGACATGGTTGGCAGGGTCATCGCCTACCTTTCCTTTAAAATTTGGTATGTCCGAAGGTAGTTTGGTGGGCATTGTAATCCATGTGGGATCATGCAATATAGGATCAGTGGTAAGTTTGTTGAGATCCGGTATGTTCAGAGAGGCCAAATATGGCATCTGCAGTGGGGGTGGAGGATGACCAATCTCATAAATGCATCGTTTAGCAGGTGTGCGGATTTTTGCGATAACAGTTACGCATTGTGCCCATGTGCGCGATTTCTGCATTCTTGTTTCGCTCATTCATGCGCGTCCAATGTCTGCATAACACTCTTCAATTTTTCACTACTTTGTATAGTTTTTTGAAATTTTTATGAATGCTTTGGTATTAATTCAGGTCCATGGATGACTTCATCACTGTTTGACGATGCTGAGTTCTTGTAACCATGTGCCAACAAAATTTCAGTGATAACACCTACCAAACAGAAGTTCAGTATCACTCAAGCATACCCTGATTGTGAACAATCACCATTCTGGTGTTTTTCATTTTACCTTTCTTTCATATTATGCTACTAATTATAGGGTATAATTTTGCAGGTATTCAGTCTGCGCAAGTTTCAGATAACCACCCCTATTCTTGGCACAAGAGGTATTCGGGTTCCAAGCCCATATCCTCTCAGTTTTAACTCTACAGGTGCTAGGAAAATGGCTCATGGCTCCATCCAATTTTCCATTTTCAATTATTTATGTTCTGCCTTCAGTATTGTTAGGATGAAGTGTAATCCCTCTTGCATATAGTTCTGTCTTCGATTTGATTTTGGTCAAACTATGTAATAATTTTCTTGACTTCCTAGCATGATTGCTATATGTAAAAATTACTATACAACAATCTTTTGAAAAAAAAAAACGATTGTCGAGTGCCTTTATTCAAACCTTTTCCCACTCTAGTCTTAGAATAACTCTATAATTTTGTTGTCGTGGCTATTGTCAAATAATCTGTATTTCAGTTATGCATTATATAAAATAAAACACTTTATAATCCTGAACTCTATACTCTCTGAATCGATTTTAGTGCATAGACATTTTGGTTGATAATACTTAATGCCACAATGTATATCATAACGTTTTTTCCCTAATTTCGAAGGGTTCTGATGAACATTGTGGTTCCGTAGCTTTCTTACTGTAATTTTTGGATGTGTATAATTTCTTCTATACTTTCTATCTTTGGTTAATGGCCAAAACAGATTGACAGTCTCGTTTACTAAAAGAATTGTTTCCGTATGAAAAATATTGCTAGCAGTTTGGTACCATTTCTTGGACGAGTTATAAATTTTAATATCAAGGTTTGTGAATTTATCGGATATGTGTAAACCTATTCTCAGGTTCTTGAATAGTTCCTTTTAGAATTTATCAGCCCTCGCACCTCTAGCATCTAGTTATATATAACCATAGATTCTTGACAAGTTTTAAATTTGTTCGAAGTTAGATTCCATAACTTAAAGTATGGTCAATTATATCTAATCGTTGTTCGAACTGCCACAATAATTATAATTATAATTATAATTATATATATATATATATATATATATATATATATATATATATATATATATATATCGCCTTTCCCTGCCACAAAACCTTACAATTTTAAGAATTATTCCAATGCGTGTATATCTATGAGATTAAGTACTTGTATGCACACTACGCCATAACTATTTGCAACAATAGTTTCAATCAGGTAGAGAATTAGTCTCAAATACCCATAGGATTCCATATATGTGTGCAATACAGGTATGAGAGGTTTCCACATAGACAGATTTAACTCCAACGGGTGATTACTAATAGGAAATCAGTGTACAATAGGTATCAAACTAGCAACATGCTCTTAACATAATTGATGGAGAAAGATTCATAAAACTACACTCACATTTCCCTTCAGAATTAAATAGAAAAAAATTTCTCATATATCTAAGTTAGATAATAATTTCGAGTAAATAAATCATCATGACCTATAGTTGATTATGTTGAAATGATTTTTTTCTTACATAATATGACATCAGATCTCTGCATAAGTGATTGTTTGTTGCAGTCATTCCATTTTCGTTTAATCAGTAACACCTATGCAAAGTACCAACTACAAATATATATATACATATATATATATATATATATATAGATAGATAGATAGATAGATAGATAGATAGATAGATAGATAGATAGATAGATAGTTACGCCTAGAGACTCAATTACAAAAGAGACAATTCCATAATTTGATTATCTGTTATAAACTTCATATAGACGAACATATTTTGTCCATAGAGAATATTTCACTTTTAACACAAATAGATGCATTACAATAGGCATATATAATTATTCAAGTAGAGGAGAAAAAGACATATCAGAACCATTTCACGGTAAGACAAAGGGAACAACCACATTCCTCCCAACCATAGAACAGGGAAACCATTTCACTTGTCGTGTTCACCCCCTAGCCTGACCATGAATCCATGAGCGTTAACTTGGAACTCCTCCTCAACAACATCGTTTAACTTCAGAAAAAATTATTCTTTCCTCACACTCAGCAGTGAGTTTTCATAATGGCAAGAGGTAATCCTTTTTCCCCAACATACTTGGCAGCGTCCTGCCTCCTCTCATATGCTATATATGCAAAGTCAGTTTTTTTTTCCTAGGTCCTTTCCCTCCCTTGGGAATTTTCGCAGCTTTCCAAATCCCTTATTTTTAGGGGTTGCCAATGGCTAAATCCTTGATTTTCCACTTGTAAAAATCAGCCCAGAGGTAGTTCCAACATGTTCCCCTCCCATGGAGTCATGGTTAGCTAAATTTAACATGGTTGTTCCATTTGTCCTCTTGGAATAAATAAAACAATATTTTGTTTACATACAAGTGTCATAGTCAAATAGTTAGTTGGTTCAGACCAGGTCTCTTCCCAATAGGCATAATAATTGATTACAATTTATCAAATTCGAAATTCGAAATTTCCATAAATGGAAAAAAATCCCAAATTTGAATTTACTAAAAACATAATAGTTTTTCTAGCAATTTGGACTTTCAATTTTTTTTTTTTTTGGGGGATGTCACATCCTTTCCCCCTTCAATAAAACATTGTCCTCAGTGTTCATTCATTTCTTGGAACAAGATTGGATGAGATTTATAAAAATCTCCTTCCAATTACCAAGTGGCCTCCTCAGGACTAAAGTTCTTCCATTGCACCTTTACCTAAGTGACGACTCTGTTCCGAAGTGATATTTCTCTCCGGTCTAGAATATCTAGAGGTTTCGCCTGGAAATCGCCTTCTGGTTCCACTTGCACCAAGTTCCAATCAATCATATGAGTAGGGTCATGAACATATTTTTTTAATAAAGAAACATGAAATGCATTATGAATTTTTAGATTAGCTCGAAGTGCAAGTTGGTATTCCATGGGTCCAATTTGAGCTAGTATCTCGAAGGGACCACAAAACTTGGGTGCTAGCTTGACACAGTTTTCAAGTTTTAGTGAACTCTTTGAGGCTTGGACTTTTAAGTAAACATGATCCCCTACTTGAAACTCCAAGTGTCTTCTTTTTTGGTCCACATAACTCTTCTGCCTGTCGTGTGCCTCTTTTAAGTTTCGTTGTTCCTTTCTTACCATATTCTCCATTTCTTGGAGCATCTCTGGTCCAACCATAAGTCTGTCAATCATGTTGTCCCAGCTAATAGGAGTCATACACTTCCTTACATACATTACTTCGAAGGGGCTTAGCTTAGCCGAGGTTTGGTACCCATTGTTATATGGAAATTCTACCAGGTGTAGATAGTCTTCCCATTTGCTTGGTTTTTTTCTTATGTACATCCAGAGCATATATTATACGATTTGGTTTTTCCTTTTAGTTTGTCCATTCGTTTTTGGATGATAGCTCGTATTGAAATTTAGTTTGGTATTTATCCCTGCAAACAATTACTTCCAAAAAGTGGATGTGAATTTTACATCTCTATCTGAAATTACTATTTTAGGAATACCATGCAGTCTAAAAATTTCTTTCATAAATATTTTAGTAATGTTTATAGCTTTAAAAGTAGACTTTACTAGAATAAATTGTGCAAACTTATGGATTTTATTGATTACAACCATGATAGAGTCATTATGTTTCTGAGTTTTGGGAAAACTTGTAATAAAGTACAACGATATGGTCTCTCATTGCTATTCTAGTACTGGTAATGGTTGTAATAGGTCGGCTGGATGTTGGTGTTTGGCCTCTACCTGCTGACAGTCTTGGCACTTAGCCAAGTATTCTGTTGTTTCACCCTTCATATTAGGGCAATAGAAAAATTTCCTAAGTGTTGTTATTGTTTTCTGGTATCCTAGATGACCAAAATACAGTTTCTTATGCACTTCATCCAGAACTTTTATCTTTAACTCTACTGAATCGGGTATGTAAAGTCTGTTTTTAAAACACAGTAACCCATGTTTATCAATACTCAGGTCTCGTTCATGTGAACTTGTTTTAGTGTCATGTAATTCTGCCACTAACTTAGTGTAATTTTCGTCATTAATACATGTCGTCCTTATTCTATGTTCCAGATTTCTTTCTGCCCTGCTGACATTTATCTCAAATATCTCATGGACTCTTCTACTTAAAGCATCTACTACCTTATTTTCCATACCTTTGATATGTCTTACCTCAAAGTCGAATTTTCTCAAAGGGGCTAGCCACCTTTCTTGCCTTGCATTAAGATCTGGTTTGTTGAATAGGTATTTCACCCCGCTGTTATCTGTCAATAGTAGAAAATTTATGCCCATTATGTAGTGTTGCCACATTTTTAAGGCATGTATTACTGCTGCCAATTCTAAATCATGAGTGACATAGTTTTTCTCATGTTCCTTTAACTTGCGGGACTCATAGAAAATAACGTGTCCTTCTTGAGTTAGGACACCACCTAGTTCTTCTTTACTCGCATCAACACAGATCGTGAAGTCTTTATCTAGGTCCGCTACCTTTAGAATGGGTGCGGTTGTTAATAATTCCTTCAACTTATTAAAACTATATTAGCTCTTTTGTGACTAGGTAAACTTGGTCCCTTTCTTTTGTAACGATGTGATGGGGTAGGCTATTTTGGAAAACTCCTCTATAAATCTGTGATAATATTCGGTGATTCCCATGAATGACCAAATGTCCGCTACATCCTTCGATACCGGCCATTCCATAATGGCTCTTACTTTCTCAGGGTCTATTACAATGCCTTCTGTAGAAATGAAATGTCCTAGGTATTGTATCTTCTTCTAATAAAAATCGCACTTATCGAATTTAGCATACAGTTGGAGTTTCCTCAAAGTTTGTACGACGATTATTAAGTGTTCTTTGTGTTCTTCTTCTATCTTTGAATATACCAGTATATCGTCAATAAACACCAACACGAATTTGTCAAAGTATTGAATAAAAATACTATTCATTAAGCACATGAATGTGGCTAACGAGTTAGTGAGTCTGAAAGGTATGACCAAAAATTCGTAATGTTCATATCTTGTTCAAAAATATGTCCTGCTTATGTCCTCATATTTTATCCTAACTTGATGATATCTAGATCGTAAATCCAACTTCGAAAAGATCTTTGCCCAACCTACTTGATCGAATAGATTATTTATCCTAGGTAAAGGGTACTTGTTTTTAATAGTCACTTTGTTCAATTGTCTATAATCGATACATAGTCTTAGAGTACCATCTTTCTTCTTCACAAAAAGGATGAGTGCTCCCCAAGGTGAAACACTCAGTTTGATATACTCTTTGTCCAATAACTCCTGCAGTTGGATTTTCAATTCCGTCATTTCTGGTATACTCATTCGGTAAGGTTCTTTTGAGATAGGGGTTGAACCAGGGAGTAGGTCTATGGAGAAGTCTATTTCTCTTCTAGGGGGTAATTCAGGTATTTCATCAATGAATACGTCTCTAAAATCGCATAAAACAACAAAGTATTCCAAGTTAGGTTTGTCTCTCTTTTATAACAGGTTTGTTACTTGGATGGCATAAACTTGACATCCCTTTCTCATGAATTTCTTGAATTGTACAGATTTTGGTACACCTTCGGTTGTTCTAGGAGTGTCATAACCGTCTTTATAGTTAAGTGTATTTTTATAACAATCGAGTACTGTCATGTTAATTTCCATCCAATCCATTCCGATAATCATATCATAAGAGCCTAGGGGTAGGATGTTCAGATTTGTCCTTATGTTTTTACCATCTAAGCTGAACTCAAAATCAGAAATAAATTAAACTACTTTCCTTTTAGTTCTGGTAGCTAGTTGTACCATCCATGATTTTGCATGCTTCAATTTATTAAGTTTATTTGACATTACTATACCAGGAGTAATATAAATTAACGTAGCTCTAGGGTCAATTAAAATAGAAATTTGAGTTTCATTGATTTTACCTTCAATTTCTACCATAAAGGACTGATAGTCAGCTTGCCGACCATCTATGACTGCATTTATTCGATGCAGGCTTCTGCCCACATCACCCACCATTGAGGCTTCTTGCAAGCTATGAAGAACTATTCGGTTCGTTGAAATTAAACGTGGACAGTTCCTCCTTAGGTGAGGTTCTCCACATTCCCAAAACTTTAATGGTTTGTGGGGTCTGTCCCCAAACTTCTTTGTTCCCAAATTTACCAGTTTACCATTTCCTTGCGTATTCAGATGGTTGGAGTGAAAATATTTTCTCAAAAATCTTTTTGCTACATTCTGGTAAGGAGCTGGTTGGTATCCCTTCTTCCGCTAGTTCATCTGATCTTGTTTCTTATCCTTCCAGGCTTTGGGAAACTCTGTCCATTGTTTATACTATTCATAGCACATTCGTTCTTTCTTGAATACTTCACTCAAGGATTTGGGGTTGTCAAACTCAATTCTGTCCCTGTAGAATTGTGGTAAACAACTTAAGAATTGTTCGATTTTCATCTTATCCTCCCAAATGTCAGGTACGAAACTTAGTAATTCCAAGAATTTATTTATAAGGTCTTCCATTGTCATCTGTCCAAGTCTTAACTTGTAAAATTCTTTCGTTTTCCTTTCATAGTAGCTTTCAAATAGGTACTATTTTTTGAAATATTTCTTGAAGTCGAACCATTCCATCTGTTTTTCTTTTAAGCCCTTTTCCAATTTCAGAACTTTCCACCAGATGATGCCCTTTCCTTTCAAGTTTTTAAATGGCCATTTTGACTTTCATATTGTTGGAATAGTTGTATATTTGGAAATATTTTTTGATATCTAATAACCATGCCTCAACTTCCTCACCTATTCTAGATTCCCCGTCAAATGTAGCAGGTTTAATATTCTTCAATTCCCCTTCAAGATGATCTACTTGTTTCCTTTTTCTGTCTGGTTTTTATTTATCTTTAGCTAAAGGGGTACCCTCAGATGAGTTGTCCTCTTTTTCTGCTTCAGAACCAGAGTTCTTGGAGGCCTTGTTACTTTCCTCTTCTTCATGATTATCATCTTTTGGGATTTTCTTGGTTAATATGCTGCGCAATAAGACTTCATTTATCTCATGTTGTTCCTACTATGCTTTCTTTAGTTTCTCATTTTCTGCTTTGAAAAATTGTAGTTGAACAATAAGTTTCCTCATTGTTTCCAGTAGTTCTGTAGGTGAGCTTCCGTCACTATCTTGTCTTGGATATTTTGGAGGTCCTTTCTCTGGATCCCCTTCCATTTTGATTTATGGATCATCCAGAGCTGCCATAATTCACACAAAACAAAAAGGTTTTTCTGTTTGTAACAAAAAGGTTTATTAGTTTTTCTTAAATGGAATATATATAAAGAAACTACAGTGGCCCTATTAAGGTCTAGTGTTGTAACCTTTGCTTTGATACCATATGTAATAAACCTCAAATTTACCATACAAAAGAAAAACATTTTTTATCATAAACTCTTCAAATTTCATTTACAAAGATTACTTGGTAGAAGAAAAGATCCTAACCAACTCTTGTTATAAAAAAACTGAGGTATAAATCCTGAGCCCGACTTACTAAAAATGTTTAGTGACATCATCTTAACTCACTTCTAATAGAAAATATTATAAGGGTAAACTTCCAAGGTTCTAACAATTTCCTTCTGCCTTCATTCTATTTACTTATATGTATCTGTAAGTCTATCTAAATAATATTTGAACTCATATTTCAATGCTGCAATTCACTCTTTAACATAAGGACTTTTTTTATCGCTCATTCTTTAACATGAGATCTCTAATTTCATGCACATGTACACTTATGTAAATTACTCTTGGGACACAATATTTAAATTCCATCTATATATCCATGAGCGTGATCGTAGTGAATGTTCTATTCCAATATCAAAGGAACTTTGATATACGAGGGTTATGTTAACTCTCGTTACCCCAACTTAAGGTGTTCCAACAACGATTTAACTTGATTGGACTACTATTTAAACCTAACGCCATGTATTTGAAATGGGATTTGACTCTCTTTGAGACAAGGAGGGGATCTAATCGTGACATTATTTAAGGAAATGAAAGGTCCACTATCAAGAGTAGTTAAGACTTTGTACCCACCATTAATGGAAATCCTGTGAGTGTAAGTTACATGGAAACTCACCTCGATTTTCAACCAACGCGTCACACCGGTTTTTCCCATATCACATGGCTAACCGTCCTTTGTACGCTTCACATTTAATCTGATAAAAAAAAAATTTTGCTTAGGGTTTCATGGGCTTGTAGTTTTGCATTATTGATTTCTGTGAAGGGGCTCTGCGTATTGTTTATTAGCGGTGAAAATTGTTGTTATGGAGGTCATTCCATCGATGCATCCAATGGTGTGGACCAATTCCCTGGTAAGTATTCCTTAACCATAATAACATAGCTGAGTTACTTAGGTGGAGCAATTTGGGAGAGTCAGTATAGTGCTTCTATAATCATCCTGCAACTGCTGTTATATTTTCTCTCTTTTTGTTGAACCCTTATCCTATTATTTCTTCTTTTTAATACTTTCGTAGTCATCACATTCTTGGGGAAATGATTCCCTTTGAATTTATCGATGTTTCCCTTGGCTTTTCTTAGAGGGAAGGTAATCCGTTCTTCATTTGTCCATTCTCTGGCGTATAGGTTTTCATATCTCTCCTAATAATGGGGTTCCTTACGAACCCTCTAGTAACCTGCTCCAGGACTCGAGTTGACTATTGTACGATTGGGTGGAAAGTCCTAAATAGTCTTAGCTTATTATTTTGCTTGTCTTAAATTCTATAAATCTGGAGTTTTGGTTGGTATAGAAATGAATTGATATTGTTGCCAATGTTGAGCAGTCCAATGATGCTATCCTACGGTTCATTCCAATCCTTACTTATAACAGTTATTGTATTTATCATGGTCTAGTAAATTGGATTCAAAAGCTGGGGCATCTCGGTATCATTTGTCACCTTGACACTAATGTATGACATTTGGTTCCGGATGGCTTTGTGTAGTTCCAGTTTAGTTATAAATTTTATACCATGTTTGCACACAATATGTCTTATATCATTTATGCATTATAAGGACTTGATACTATGGATTAATACATTCCATTAAAATCATCAATTGTTGTGTAAATATTTCCTCATTGTTGGTTTTGTTTCATTTCCAAGGATTTGGATGAGTACTAATGATGGACCTTGTTGATGCGAGGGTACCCATAAGGGGTTAAAGAACAATCCACCCTTGGCCTGGTGTATATCAAGACAGAGGGAGACATGGCGAACATAGGAAGAGAATGAGCCTGCCAAATGAAAGTTGAGTATCACTCAACCATACCCTGATTGTTAACAATCACCATTCTGTTGTCGTTCCTTTTACCTTTCTTTCATATTATGCTACTAATTATAGTGTATAATTTTATAGGTCTTCATTCTACGCAAGTTTTAAATAACCACCCCTGTTCTTGGCACAAAATGTATTTGGGTTCCAAGCCCATATCTTCTCATTTTTAACTCTACAGGTGCTAGGAAAATGGCTCGTCGCTCCATCCAATTTTCCATTTTCAATTAGTTATTTTCTTCCCTTAGTATTGTTAGGATGAAGTGTAACCCCTCTTGCATACAGGTCCGTGTTCAATTTGATTTTGGTCAAACTATGTAATAATTTTCTTGTCTTCCTAGCACGACTGGTATATGTAAACATTACTACATAGGACTCTTTTAAAAAAATAAACGATTGTCGGGTGCCTTTATTCAAACCTTTTCCCCAATCTAGTATTAGACTAACTCTGTAATTTTGTTGCCATGGCTATTGTAAAATAATCTATATTTTAGTTATGCATTGTATAAAAGAAAACACTTTATAATCTTGAACTGTATACTCTGTGAATCAATTTTATTGCACGGACATTTTTGTTGATAATATTTAATGCAACAACGTCTATCATAATGTTTTTTCCCTAATTTCGAAGGGTTCTGATGAACATTGTGGTTTTGTAGCTTTCATACTATAATTTTTGGATGTGTATAATTTATTCTATACATTCGATCTTTGGTTAATATCCAGAACAGATTGACAGTCCCATTTACTAAAAGAATTGTTTCCGTATGAGAAATATTGCTATCATTCTGATACCATTTCTTGGACGAGTTATAAATTTTAATATCAAGGTTTGCGAATTTATTGGATATGTGTAAACCAAGTCTCGGGTTCTAGAATAGCTCTTTTTAGAATTTATTGGCCCTCGCACCTCTAGCATTTAGTTATATATAACCATAGATTCTTCACAAGTTTTAAATTTGTTCGAAGTTAGATTTCATAACTTAAAGTATGGAAAATTATATCTAATCGGTGTTCGAACTTCCATAATATATATATATATATAGCCTTTCCCTGTCACGAAATCTTACAATTTTCAGAATTATTCCAATGCATGTATATCTATATGTTTAAGTACTTGTATGCATAGTTATTTCCTACTACTCTATAACCATTTGCAACAAATTTTCAATCAGGTAGAGAATTACTCTCAAATACCCACAAGATTCCATATATGTGTGCAATATGGGTATGAGAGGTTTCAACATAGCCAAATTTATCTCCAAAGGGTGATTGCTAACAAGAAATCAATGTACAACAGGTATCAAACTAGCAACATGATCTTAACATAATTGATGGAGTAATATTCATAAAACTATAGTCACATTTCCCTTCAGAATTAAATAGAAAAACATTTCTCATATATCTAAGTCAGATAATAATTTCGAGTAAATAAATTATCATGACCTGTAGTTGATTTTCTATTGAAATAATTTGTTTTCTTACATAATATGACATCAAATCTCTGCATAAGTGAGTGTCTGTTGTAATCATTCCATTTTCATTTAATCAGTAATGCCTATGCAAAGTACTAACTACAAATAGATCTATATATATATACATAGTTCCACCTAGAGAGTTAATTACAAAAGAGACAATTCCATAATTTGGTTATCTGTTATAAACTTCATATAGAAAAACATATTTTATCCATGGAAAATATTTAACTTTTAACACAAACTGATGGATTACAATAGGCATATATAATAATTCAAGCAGAGCAGAAAAAAACATATCCGAACCAGTTCGTGGGAAGACAAAGGGAACAACCACGTTCCTCCCAACCCTAGAACAGGGCAGCCAATTCACTTGTCCTATTCACCCCCTAGCCTAACCATGAATCCATGAGGGTTAACTTGGAACTCCTCCTTAGAAACGTCATTTAACTTCATAAAAAAAATCTTCTTGCCTCACACTTAGCAGTGAGTGTTCATAACAACAAGAGGTAATCCTTTTTCCCCAGCATACTTGGCAGTGCCCTGCCTCCTCTCATATGCTATATATGCAAAGTCATTTTTTTTGGCTAGGTCTTTTCCCTCCCTTGGGAATTTTCACAGATTTCCAAATCCCTGATTTTGAGGGGCTACCAATGGCCAAATCCTTGATTTTACACTTGTAAAAATCAACCCAGAGGTATTTCCAACATGTTCCCCTCTCATGGAGACACGGTCAGCTAAATTTAACATGGTTGTTCCATTTGTCCTCTTCCAATAAATAAAACAATATCTGTTTCAATACAAGTTTCATAGTCAAATGGTTAGTTGGGTCAAATCAATTCTTTTCCCAATAGTCATAATAATTAATTCCAATTTATCAAATTTGAAATTCAGAATTGCCATAAATGGAAAAAAAATTCCAAATTCAAATTTACTAAAAACGAAATAGTTTTTCTAGCAAATTTTGACTTTCAAAAATACTTTATTTTTTGGGGGATGTCACACTTTACCGGTACCTCCCTACCAACGCTATGGGTACTCTTATTCCCCCTTATCCCCCAGACTAAAAAAGGGGCCATGCACACACACAACCATAAATACTCTAGCTCCCATATCGCCTCACAAGGTAAAGCCACCACTGTCTCTCAGGATGGGTATCCCAATTCTCACAAGTAAAACTAGTAAAAAATTATGTAGCATAACCAATGTGATCCATTTCTCATCTAGGTGACTTGTTTTATAGAAGTTCTCCATGATAGATCCCCACTTGCATAATTGATTCTCTTTTTAATTAAATAATTTATAATTATTTTTCCCTTACAGTTGTCATCCTATCCCCCAAGTTGCACAAGTAATTCCACAATTTATTTTAATAAAAGATTATTTCCCTCACCCTTTTTAAAAGAGCTCCTTAAATCACTCATAGTTGTCTCTTTATTCTCCTTATTTCCAATTTATGATTGACACGTTACTAAATATGAGTTGAGTTAAAATAGGAATATTCTTCCAGTTAGACTAGTGTTAACTAGACTCTAGATACCTTTCTATGCATACACATTCTTTCATCTTTATTTATTTCTTATTTTAAAAATCGTAATTTTACATTTTCTTGCACACATGTGCCTTATGTCAATATTTAAATATAATTCACCCCCTTTTATATTCTTAACTTGTTTTACATCATTCCCTTTTCATTTAATTTATTTAAATTAGTTAATAATTTAGTGGTATCTTCCTACAAGAACTTAGGCTTAGGATTAAAGTTGAATAGGCTTAGACTTCATTTGCGGTTTACAATTACTAAATTCATTCTTTAATTAATTTATTAATTAATTAATACAACAATTCTCAAGATTTTACAAGGTTTAATTATTCACTCACGATTTTCTAGCCCACCTAGATTCATTGACTCAAATTTTATTTATGCGACGTGCCCTTCAAGACGCACTCTATGCTCCAAGGGTACCACTTACCTATGAATGGATTTGGTAGCTATCCAACCTCTAGAGTCAGTACTCCATTCAACTAATCTTGTGAGAGACTAAGGGATTCTAAGGAATAAGGAACATGCCTTATTGCACGCCCCTTAGAAATCTTTGTGAGTGACTTTCTCTGTCTACCCTCATGACATCATGGACTTTTTGAACTAGGTAATCATTAACCTACAATTTGAGCCACGGAGGGAGTGCTAGTAGTATGTGACAACGACTCTGCCACACCTCTCCCTCAATATCTAGTCTATGTGCATGGTCCCTTTACTCCGTATGTGAGTCATATTAGCAAGCAATCATCAACCTGCATCCATCAATGAAGCATGTCAATGATCCATATACAAAATCATACTATAATTGATCATATGTCACATATGCATAAATGAAATACTTAAAGAAATACAATCCACTCCCTTACTCAATATGGAGTTGAAGGTGGTCCATTGATGACCTCGACATCCATAATCCATCAAGTGTCATGCACACTCAGGGAAAATCGTCAATAACATCTGTAAATACGCATATAAAAATTAACATAAAATCATAATCCATCAACATCATCATAAGAATCCATAAGCAAAAAAATAACCATGTACTATATCCAGATCATTTGCACGCAAGTGTCTTTAAAGAATAAGTCAATAGCATGTGCTCCCAAGAGAGGGATGTTACATACACCCCCTCTTGGTTTAAACTTCATCCTGAAGTTGTAAAGTATATAAAATGAAATAATAAAAGTATCTGACAAGATTTATATCTAATCTATCAAATAACTAAGAAAATTGTCGGTGGATATCATATGAGTCCTCCTAGGTAACCGAGTCTAGACAATAATGGTCCCACTGGACCTTGACCTGATCGACTATTTGATGCCATAGTTCTTGAATGCGATGTTTTAGAATGAAGATTGGCTCCGCCATGAGTGCACCCTCATCTGAAACCTGCACATAACTCTTTTCATTCACATGTGTAGGATCACTAACATAATATCTCAAAACAAATACATGAAAAACATCATGCATATGCCTCAAACAATCAAGAAAGGCTAGTCAATAAGCTGTGGGTCCTTTCTTTTCCAGAACTTCGAAAGTCCCCATATACCTAGGAGAGAGTTTATCTACCTTCCCAAACTTGATCAAACTCTTGAGCGGTTTCACCCACAGGAAAACGCAGTCACCAACTTCATAATGGCAGTCAACGTGATGTGCATCAACATAACTCTTATGTTGATCTTACACTTCTTTAATCCCTTGTCTTATCATTTTCATTTGTTCTTCCATTTCTTGGATCAGTTTTGGTCTGACCAGGACCCTATCCTCAAGTCAATCCCAACTCAATGGCGTCCAACACAGTCGCCCGTAAAAAAACTCAAACGGTGCCATCTTAAAGGTACTTTGATAGTTGTTGTTGTATGAAAACTATACCAGTGGAAAGAAATCTTCCCAACCTTATGTTGGTCCATCACATACATACACAACATATCTTCCAAAATTTGGTTCATTATTTTTGTTTTCCCGTCAGTCTCAGGGTGATATGTTGTACTAAAGTCAAGTTGTGTTCCCGAGGCCTCTTGGAAACTAGTCCAAAATCATCATGTAAACACCAATCCTCGATTGGATATGATCCTTCTCGGTACACCATGTAAACTTACAATATTGATGATAAAAACTCTATCCATTTCTTGTTCTTTATACATTGTACGTGTAGGAATAAAATGCACACTCTTCATCAAAGTGTCAACTACCACTAAAATTGAGTTGTCCCTCCTTGCTGTCAGTGGAAATCCAACAATAAATTCTATCGAAATGACCTCCTATTTTGTTTCCTTAAAAATGTCTGGTTGTAGTAATCCTGCCGGATGTTTATGTTTGACATTCACTTGTTAACATTTGAAACATCTTGCCACATAGATAACTATGTAGGACTTCATTTATTTCCAAAATAATAAGGTCTTAAGGTGTTCCCTCATCTTAGTGACTCCTAGATGAGCCATGTACATTGCTCTATGAGATTCTCTTAAGATCAAACTTCTTAATTCGTCATTAGGAGGTACATAAATCTAGTTATTATACCTCATCAATCCGTCATTGTCCAATGTATATCCTTCAAACATCGGTACCATCATGGTGTCTTGTCTGATATTTTCCTTAACCTCTTTATACTAGTCATTGTCAAAATTTATAGTTAAAATATTTTCTCAAAGATTTGTTTGAATAGGTATCAGCGAGAATATGTATGATCATTGATTCAACACATTTGCCACTCTGTTCACTATTCCTTTTATGTAAGTAATCTCAAAATCATACTCACTAATCAATTCTGACCAATGCCTTTGTCGCACATTCAAGTCACTCTACGTAAATATGTGCTACAATGCGCAATGATCTATTTCTAGTTCAAAATTTCATCCTATCAGATACTGTCTCCACACTCTCAAGGCATACACAATGGCCAATAAATCCAAATCAAGCGTTGCATAGTTCTCCTCATGATTTCTTAATTTCCTTGATATGTAAGTGATCACTCGACCATCTTGCATCAAGACTCGGCCTAAGCCTTCCTTGGATGAATATATGCAGACCATGAATTCCTTTCCATGTCAGGGAATTTTAGTATCGGTGATATTGTCAAAATCCCCTTGATCCCTTTAAATGATTCTATGCAATTCTCGTTCCACAAAAACTTCTTGTTTTTCTTCTAAAATTCCATTATCGAATTTTCTATCTTAGAAAAACCTTTGACGCACCATCGGTGATATCCTACTAAACCCATAAAGTTGTGTACTTTTCGTACGTTTGTTGGTGCATGCCATTCCATAATAGCCTCTACCTTTGTTGGATCCACAATGATTCCTTCGTCAGATATGACATGCCCTAAGTAATGAATCTTCGATTGGTAGAAGGAACATTTCGACTGTTTCCCGTATAATTTATTTTCTCGTAAAAACTGTAGTACTAAGATTAAATTTTTGTCACATTCTTTCATCATTTGAGAATATATCAATATGTCATCAATGAATACTTGAAAAAACGTTTCCAAGTAGTCACAGAACACCCCATTCATCAATGTCATGAATACCCCTGGGGCGTTTGTCAGTCCAAACGGTAAAATTTTAAACTCCTAATGTTCAAACCTTGTCTTGAATGTGGTCTTACGAATGTATTCCTCTTTAATCCATAACTGGTGATATCCGGATATCAAGTCGATCTTTGAAAACACTGTTGTGCCTTTCATTTGGTCAAATAAATCAACTATTCTTGGCAACGGATATTGGTTCTTGATCGTTTCCTTGTTCAATTAACAGTAGTCAATAAAGAGTCTCCAATACCCATCTTTCTTTCTTATGAAAATAACACACACACCCCAAGGTGACACGCTTTGATGTATAAGTCCTAGGTCCAACAACTCCCTTAGTTTCATTTTCAACTTTTGTAACTCATGATAAATTGTGAGGCAAAGAGAAATGCAGAGAGAAAAGAATAGAACAGTATATTGAAATGTATGAAGAAGTACTGAAGAAGTTGTGTAGTAGTTACAATGCAATGGTAGATGGCTAAGCTAAATAGGCTCAAGCCAAAGAAGAATAGAAATTACAACTGTCTAGTACAACTGGGAGTGTACAGTCAGACTGTTGAGGTTACATTATGTTTAACACTCCCTCTTAAACTCAACAGTTACAATCATCAACACTAACTATGCCTAAGTGCTGTCTCTAAAAATAAAAAAATGACTTTCCTAGTGGATTTGTAAAGATATCAGCAAGATGATCTCGAGAACCACAAAATTGTAGTGCAATATCCCCATTATTGACTAGCTCGTGTATGAAATGAAACTAAGTGTCAATGTGTTTACTTTTATTGTGAAACACATGTTTCTTAGATAAAGCTATTGCTGAAGTATTGTCACAGAAAATAGGAGTTGGATCCTTTTCTGTATGTGACATATCTTTCAATAATCTCCTCAGCCACACAGCTTGACATGAAGCTGAGGTAGCAGCTACATACTCTGCCTCTGCAGAATATATGGATACAATTGGCTGCTTCTTTGATGCCCATGAAGTCAGGTTTGTGCCTAGTTGAAAAACATATCCTGATGTGCTTTTCCTGTCATCTAGTCTGCCTGCAAAGTCACTATCTGTGTAACCAGAGAGTTGATTACTATCATATTTAGTGTACCATAAGCCAAAATTGAGAGTTCCTACAACATATCTCAAAATTTGTTTTTCCATTTTCCAATGAGAATCTTTTGGTGATTCCGTGAATCTGGAAACAAGGCTGGCTGCATACATAATGTCAGGTCTAGTTGCTGTAAGATACAAGAAATTGCCTACTAAACTTTTGTACAGGGTAGAGTCCACTATAGGGCCTTCATCATTCTTGCTCAACTTAGTGCCTAAAGGTATGGGGGTTTCTGCTGGATTGCATCCTTCCATGCGAAATCTTTTGATGATGTCTGCTGCATACTTTTGCTGACAGACAAAAATGCCTTTGGC